>OY992887.1:61707077-62192077 GCA_963921405.1 Cepaea hortensis
TGACAGATGAGGCTACGACCTCCAGCATGATAATGGAGGTGGAAGCAGTCACAGCGGCATTCTGTTGGCTAGAGGAGACCATTGCAACACACATTGTCTTCATCACGGACTCAAGGAGTATGCTTAGTAAAGTGGAGAAAGGAATGTTTCGTGTAGAATGGCTATTCTCCCTTCAGAGGTCACAGATTGTAAGAATTGTATGGATTGTTTGCCCTGGCCATGCGGGAGTGCGGGGGAATTAACAGTTGACAGGCTGGCAGGGAATGCACCTCTTGGTTTTCGATTACCTATGGACAAGGGTGAGGTGGCCATGCACCTGTAGGACGAGGTGGAGAAGGTGGAGGAACAGACTGAGAATCCGTATGTGGAAAGGATGAGATTGCAGGGGATTGGCGGGGGCTCTGGTTGAATCTCAAAACTGAGAGAGAACCTTCAATCAGATAGTGGTGGGAACATTAGTAGTGTGATTCTTCGCTGGCTGTTGAACGAGGGAATGGAGCGCGTATGGGAATGTTCTAAGTGCATTCATGTTGGTTTTTAGCTCAACTCAACTGGCTTATTTAGTTCTTGTCTCCATCTCTCTATCTAATTTGCCATCTGATGTAAAGATGCTCCCAAGATATTTGAATTTGTGCACTTGTTTCAGCCTTTGGTCGTTTATCTGTATAATAGTTTCACAACTGTCTTTTCTTATATTCATAACGTTTTACATGTTATGATTTGTGCAACTATTCTGGAGTAAAGTTACGTGTTTCTGCAGTTGTTCACTACTGCTATGCTGTAGACATTGGTCATCGGCGAAGTAAGGTTTAACTAACATAGGTACTTGTTCATCTCATCTCATCATGTTCCTCTTGTACCTTGCGGTTTAGTTTAGTTTAGTCGATAGTTTAGTTTAGTCTATGGATCAACATCACGGCACACGGGTGTAACCCATAAGTGCTCCGTTCTCCTCCTAACTCAAACCTGAGTCAGGAGAAACTCAGCTCAGTGCACGAACTCCGTAGCACCGGCGAGGATCCTGAAATACTTTGGGTAGATTTTTAACTCAAAATTTTGCCCGGGCAGCGCCGTTAGGTTACTCTTTTTTCGATTTCCAACTGCCAAGGGATTTTTTACGTGCGCAACAATACACACGGGCGTCCGATCTCACTACCCAGAGACCAGGGGAAATTTATTACTAGACGTCCACGCAAAATAAATCCCGGTCCTCACCGGGGCTTGAACCCGTGACCTCCAGCACTTGAGGCGGACACAATACCTCGAGACCACGCAGCCCCCGATGCATAAACAGCAGGAGAGTGCCCGTCTATGGGCTTCATATATCGATATTCCCATGGACTGCTATTCCCTCTGTCCATCGTTTATGTGGTAGGCCTCTTCTTTTGCTTCCATTTGCTCATCATCTGTGTGATTGTTGTCTATTTTGTTGATGCTATTCATGTATATAATAAAAGGAAGTGGTGACAGGACGCAACCTTGTCTAATTCCAGTTGTTATTGACAACCATGGTATGAGTGCAACTATTGTTCTAACTGTGCTCTTGCTCTCTATATAGATGGCTCTAACTCAGTCTAGTGGTTGACCTTTTATTCCATATTGTTCAAGTATTCTCCAGAGAATATCTCGGCTTACTCTGTCGAAAGCTTTCTCGTGGTCTTTAAAGTAATATTAATTTGATGTTTATGCTCTGTTGTTTACACTAATTTGTCATAAAGCTAATATTGCACGAGTGCATCCTCTACCATTTCTGAACCCAAGCTGTTCTAGGCTGAGTTATCCTTATTACTAAATACAAATACAAATTTGTAGTGATCTCCTAATCTGATAAAAGCGAGAACTAGTTTAAATGAAACCATCAAATATCAAACTTGCAATGAAACTTCTGTGAATGCAGACATGTGATTTCTTCTCTTCAGCTGAAGCAGCTGGGTTCAGACATGCAGTCCTCCGGGCAGTCTGACAGAATGTCTTACACTGTGGTCAAACAGCCACTGGCACTGGACAGGTTCATGCTCCACGATATATCTTCCTCTGATGCAGCAGGTCAGATGCTTCTTTTGTTTTATTGAAATGTATAAGTAAATAACAGTTAGTTGTATGTTCTTTTACAAGATGTTTCAATCAATCCCAGAATTTATTGACTGTTTCTGGGACGCGGAGGTGTTTCCAAGGCACCAGGGCTGGGATCTATACTGGCCAAGACCTGCTGACACGCCCTAGTCGTGCGTCCTGGGCAACAAGGTCCCTTCGGGGACCTGGCTAACATCAGTAGGATCGATGATTCCTCCGAAGCCGGAGAGTATCTGCCTGCATGGCGAGGAACCACCAGTCTGCAAACCAATAAGCCAGACATGGAACAACGGATACTCACACAAACCTCAGGTCCGGTATGACATCACATTGATGTTGGACAACAGGGTGTATTCATCCGACATACAGGACTTCACGCTGGAGTTCACAGCCAGCGAACACAAGCAAGCAAGCATTGACTGTTTCTGATTTGCTAGGCAATTTAGTTCAATAGTTTGCCAATTGTTTTCTGAACAGCTGAAGCCTCATGCCACCAAACATAACACCTGGACTTGTATGTCGGGTTTAAACACATCACCCGCAGCTGATCTGGAACCCTGGACTTGTATGTCGGGGTTTAAACACATCACCAGCAGCTGATCTGGAACCCTGGACTTGTATGTCGGGTTTAAACACATCACCGGCAGCTGGTCTGGAACCCTGGACTTGTATGTCGGGGTTTAAACAGTTAAACAAGGTTTAACAGGCGACAGGATCAACTTCATTCCACCAGGTTTTATCCCATATGGCTCGGTCTCTTTCCGCCGGGCGGCCTGCCGAAAACGTCGCTGAAAGCACGAACACCAATGCTCCAGCGACGACCCCCCCCCCCAGGAGTCTCAGAAAAATATGCACTCGTGAATCGAACGACGTAGGCTGGAATCGAACCCACAACCTTCAGAGCGCGAGGCAGACGGCTTGACTACTTCGCCACGGAGACTCCCAAATGTGTCAGGGAATTGTGAAGCACTGTCCCACTACTCCCAAAGCCACAGCGGCAGTTTTATGTATGTGTATATATTTATATATCTCTTGTATATGGTCAGTACCGTGCTGACCGCCTGTACTTATCTCCCAGAAATGTTCCTTAAGCCATTTGAAGCCGAGTCGAGCTAGGAGCCCAGGGAATTGAAAAACAAATGACCACCGTGAAGAGGATTGAAAGACACCAGCACAGGGCCGGCAGGCGAGCATGTTATCCACCACACCACTGTGGCTCCTGAATGATCAGGGCAGAATGAATATAGAAACTGCCTTGGAGAGAAAGTTATGTATTTAGCTGATCACAGCCATAATTTAATAAATTTACAAGTATCTGGTCAAGAACATCCAAGATTTGCAATGACTTACTCCTGGATACATATGTAATTGTATGCATGTCTTGTTTTACTTTCAGTTAAAGCAAAGCTGCCTTCATTAATAGAAGCACATTTTGGTGGTTATGATTTTTTTTTAAGTGCCTGATATTTTCCTAATATCATGAAAGGAAACCGTAAATGTTCTGACTGACTTAATAAGCTTATCCCCACTTCCTGTGGCCTCTTTCAAGATATCACACTTCTTGAAGTCATATTGTTTATTCATGTTATAGTTTGCCACTCCACCCTCCTTCCTCCTTTTCAGCGATGCACGGGACCTGTGGTTCTATCTAGTGCATCTTCTCTATTCTGTCTACTATGTTGCCTTTCATCATCATCATGTGCCATGCCAGTAATTTTAGGTGGTCATGGTTCATCATCTCTCGTGGTCACCAGTCTTGGATCCCTTCTGTGTTCTTGATACCATCCATTTTCGCTTCTCTGCCTTCCTCTTGCTCTTATTCCATCAAATTTAACATTTGTCACTAAGTTCTCTAGTATACTGCATGCCAGAAAGTCTTGACTACATCTACATCTCATTTAGGTAATCAGTTTATGGTTTTCATTTGTTTCTAGTAGAACTGTCTCATTCGTTTTTCTGTCCAACCATGGTTTTCTTTGTGTTTTCTTCAGAAAGCACACGTTCACTACCACTAGATGTTTCTCAGCTTATCTAAATTTTGTCAACGTTTCACATGTACATAATAGGATAACTTCTATATCTACTTCCACCGCCTCACCACACTTTACAACTATATATTGGTCAATGTGTTTTCAATCTTTCAAAAGGCCTTGTTTTTATTGTCATTTACATGTTGGCTTTTGGCATATTTCCAAAGTTCTACATTTATTATTATGCATGGGAATCTTGTCTAAAGAATACGCTGGGGACATCTGTTGACGAGAATGTACAGTTATAATGTGACACAGATATGTGACTGTGAAAGAAATGTTATCTAAGGCGCAGATATTGTAATGATAAACTGGTGAATAAAATATATAATAAGTAGTGGAAATATCAGAGACTGAATTAATGTGAGCTCAAAGTTGTGCATCAACTAATAGTTCTCTCTGTCTGCAGCCAGTAACCTGAAGCACTGCTTCGCCCTGGTCCACATATCTCGATACCAGCAGATTACAGGGGTATTCACGTTCCAGGCAGCTTGTGATGTCACAAAGGTATCAACAGTCATGTTTCTTCTAGTACGTTAGCTTTATGAACAGTCATATTTCTTCTAGTACGTTAGCTTTATGAACAGTCATATTTCTTCTAGTACGTTAGCTTTATGAACAGATATGTTTCTTCTTCTTCTTCTTCTTTTCGTTCATCCGGAGTGTTTTTTCAGATGTGATTGCGGTGTGCGTTAGGCACCCTTGGGTTGAAAACCCTTAGGTCACACATCCGGCTTTCGCGTGCATTTTTGACCAGGTTAGCAATCCTGGGAGACTCTCACTTTTGTGGTACCGTCCACATCCCAGCTGGTCAAGTTCGAACAGTCGAGGACTTCGGTCATCCCTCAAGAGAAGGAAGGCACAGTCCATAGCATTTTCCGCCATCCTAGGTTGCTTCCATAGTTGCAGGGCCGACACATAGCGCCCTGATACTGGGCTCACCGAGGGAATGGTCAAGTCGTGCTCATGGCTGCTTTAGTTCCTCACTTCAATATATTGGGCTGTTCGTTCGCCCCGGGCCGTTCCCGCACAAACCAGACAGGTCTGCAGAAGGTATTCACTCAGCGAGTTTTCGCACATGTGCTTGTCGTTGCGCCCGTCAGAGCTGTTCCAGGCACGACAGACATTCGGAAAACTACCTAGTCAGAGCTGTTCCGAACAAGAGCGGCATTCGGAAACTAGGTAGTCAGAGCTGTTCCTAGCACGGGAGACATTCGGACGAGACATTTCACTCGGACGTAAATGCGTAGTGTCAGTTTTTAGTTTGCCACCCGTAGGTCGACACTTCCGACTTCCGGCGGGCATTTTTTAGTGAGGTTAGCCTTCCTCTGGTTTCGAGACACGTTAGACTGTTGTAATGTCACCCACATCTCAGCTGGTCAAGATAGAGCGATCAACGATATCGTGGTCTGCCCTCAAGGGAAGGCAGGGGCAGACCATGGGCATTATCTCGCTATCCAAGGAGGCTTCCATAATTGCAGAGCCGGCACATATTGCTCTGAGACTGGGCTCACCCAAGGAGTTTCCACGTCCTGCTCATGGCTGCTTTAGTTCCTCACTTCCATGTATCGGGCATCCCACTTGCCACTGATCGCTCAATCGCACACCAGGAGCGGTCAGACTGCGAGTGACATCCACTGGGTAAGCTTTTGCTTGTGACTTCAGACCACGCAATAGGTTCGCTCGCCGTGCGTTCCATTTCGCGTTGATGAGACATTCTTCCACTTTTGTCTACACTCTCTATGAGTTAGATACAGGCAGTTTCCGTAACCCTTCGACTGGGGCACTTTTCTGTACTCGCTCACGAGGTAGGCTACATTTGCTGCCGGCTCAGCACCTTACCTTCGTGCAGCAGTGAACGGGAAACGGCCAGGCCCCTTCATCCGGGAAACTCTCATATCCACCAGCTGGGAGCCTTCGAACATGTATCAGACCTGTGCATGTAGCTTGCTCAGTATCATGTTTCTATTTTCCGGTAGACGTATCAGCCTGGCTCTAAGATCCGAGGGTTTGTGGCTTAGAGGCGTTCAGCCACAGCCCTCGACAGGGAGCCTTAAGAGCTTTGTCCGGACCAAGAAATTCTGCCTTTGTGCACCACATTTAATTTTTGACTGCTATCCTCAGTCTATGCCTGCAGAGCAGCAGGTTGTGTCTCTCTTAGTCTGGTCCCTATCCCATTAGCTGTCCGATATGTAATTTTCCACCCATCGGCAAGCAAATGGGGTCTATGGGACACGCAAGCTCCCCCACCACGTCAAGGTGGAGACACATCGGGGGAGTGTTTCTTCTAGTAAGTTAGCGCTGATGTAGTCATGTGTCCTCTATTAAGTCAGCACTGATGTAATCATGTTTCCTCTATTAAGTCAGCACCGATGTAGTCATGTGTCCTCTATTAAGTCAGCACCGATGTAATGTTTCCTCTATTAAGTCAGTACTGATGTAGTCATGTTTCCTCTATTACGTCAGCACTGCTGTAGTCATGTTTCCTCCATTAAGTCAGCACCGATGTAGTCATGTTTCCTCTATTAAGTCAGTACTGATGTAGTCATGTTTCCTCTATTAAGTCAGTACTGATGTAGTCATGTTTCCTCTATTACGTCAGCACTGATGTAGTCATGTTTCCTCTATTAAGTCAGCACTGATGTAGTCATGTTTCCTCTATTAAGTCAGCACTGATGTAGTCATGTTTCCTCTATTAAGTCAGCACCGATGTAACGTTTCCTCTATTAAGTCAGCACCGATGTAACGTTTCCTCTATTAAGTCAGCACCGATGTAATGTTTCCTCTATTAAGTCAGCACTGATGTAGTCATGTTTCCTCTATTAAGTCAGCACTGATGTAGTCATGTTTCCTCTATTAAGTCAGCACTGCTGTAGTCATGTTTCCTCTATTAAGTCAGCACCGATGTAGTCATGTTTCCTCTATTAATTCAGCACTGATGTAGTCATGTTTCCTCTATTAAGTCAGCACCGATGTAGTCATGTTTCCTCTATTAAGTCAGCACTGCTGTAGTCATGTTTCCTCTATTAAGTCAGCACTGCTGTAGTCATGTTTCCTCTATTAAGTCAGCACTGCTGTAGTCATGTTTCGTCTATTAAGTCAGCACTGATGTAGTCATGTTTCCTCTATTAAGTCAGCACTGATGCAGTCATGTGACCTCTAGCACGTCAGCACTGATGTACCTCGGTGTAGTAAATGTGTTTCACAATTCCTCGACACACCGAGTCCAAGATTCGAAACCAGCCACGGGCGATGTGGAAGTCGACCGTCTTGTGTTGATTTTGATGGTATGAGCATTGGTCATTCAGAAAGCATTGGAAAACTACCGAACATAAATATTACCAAGTAAATCACAGACGTAAAATATGTTGGGGTTGATTGCAACATCCTGTAAAAGACATGAGACTGGCTGATTTAATATCCATGAGAATGTGCAGGAAATGAATATGTGGATGGCACAGGAAAGGCCATGTTGTGTACTACAACAGCCTGTCAGACCACAATAAGTAGTCACAGAGCAAAGACTGCCTGAAGAAAATGTCGAGCTAAGAGAAGCTTGCCGGTTGAGCAGCAGTTAGCTATGTGAGCTAACGGACATTTCTAAAACTACCGTGTGGCACGGTTCTGCTAAATGATTGTGCATATAAAGCTGGAAGTTGCGGTTGCTACAAGCTCTCCATCTTCCAGACAAGGAGAACAGATATGACATCTGTCTAGAAATGTTCGAGGACAATAAAAAATGTTGATGTCGCCTGGTTTTATTTCTCATAGAACAAATTTTCACTTTAATCATAAAGTGCGCTGACACAATACACAGTTTACTTTAGTCGACGGATCAACATCACGGCACACGAGTGTAACCCGTAAGTGCTCCGTTCTACTCCTAACTCAAGCCTGATTCTGGAGAATCTCAGCTCAGTGCACAAACTCCGTAGCATTGGAATATCCTGAAATACTTTGGGTAGATTTTTAACTCAAAATTTTGCCCGGGCAGCGCCGTTAGGCTACTCGTTTTTTTTTTATTTCCAACTGCCAAGAGATTTTTTACGTGCGCAACAATACGCACGGGCGTCCAATCTCACTACCCAGGGACCAAGTCTACGTGGAAAAAATGCCGGCCCTCGCCGGGGTTTGAACCCGGGACCTCCAGCACTCGAGGCGGACACGATACCTCGAGACCACTCCGCTCTTCTTTCCCCCCCCCCCTCCCCCGTCACAATATACAAATACGGAGAATAGAACACCTGTAGAAAATAACCACTAAGCACTAATAATGGCAGTCACGACAGGTAAATATAAATGTTACCAAAGATAAATTACTTACACAAAGATGTATATGGTTCTTTATTTATTTTTATTACTATATACCTCAAGGAGTGTACACAGGGTGCTTACTTTTCTGTTGTTGCGTAGGTTCCAGAGGGAGGACTTTCTAGCAATGCTATTAATTGGTTTCCTGAATGTGTTGTGCTGTCTACATCTTTCCTTCCCCTTGATTCACTGCAATTGTGTTTGTCTCTCTTCGTGCGCTACACATTATAACTATTCTATATTGTTGCAGCAGTGTTTATATTCATTGTAACGGCTTTAACTTTCTACTTCCCAGGCCACATGGCTCACACAGATCAGGGAGGCTATGGATGCTTATGCCAGAGCCGCCAGCTGTCAGACTGGTTCTTTCAGGGAAAATGGAGACCCCAAAGTTGAGGAGACAGACATAATTAGAACCAGGGAAGAATTTCACTCCATGACTCCATCAAGAAGGTTGCAGAATGGACACAGTAACAGTTTACGAAATGTGCCTACTAAATCCAGATCCATGGATGCTGTATTTACTTAACAGTTTGAAGTTAATTTATGCGAATTAACTTTAACTTTTCAAAGGCTGGAAACACAACAAAGAAATGAAATATCTCTAGTCACAAAACTGACAACGGTTTCTGCTGTCCCGGGTTCTCAGTCAGCACTGACAAGATCATGGTCAAATAGCTGACTACCGTTTTCAAACCATCATTTTCACCCAATGCCATCACTGTGCTGAAAGTCAACCGTAAAGAGCCGCCAACTCCCTGTTGTCCGCATGGTGCAATATGGCAGGCTTCTTGCAGCTTATCTCTTCATTTCAAATGCATAATGGCTAAACTAGGGGTAAATGTATACTTAAAGTTGCGGATTAGCAGAGCACTTGAATGTTGATATGTGTGGTTACAAATGAGATATGATTAAAAAAGAAATAACCTGACCATAAGAATCCAGCTGTACTGGAAAATAAACAGTCGTAACAATGTTTGTTTATTTACTGCCTTAGCTGACACCTTTACATGAACTACACATTGTCTGTCAGCTGTCATGTCTGTAACAACTTGTGCAGGATCTGATGAACTAGAGCGTTCTGCTGTTGTTGCTGTTAGACCACGGAAGGGAAAACATGGATCACTGGGACACAAAGCCAGCAATTTTAACAAGCATTGACTTGAACTCTGAAAGCACATCTCAATGTGTTCATGATCCCTCTGAAAGCACATCTCAATGTGTTCATGATCTGGTATACACCCTCCTGATTCTGGGGCAGTGGATCAGATGTCTAGCTATCTCAGATGAATAGATGTGTCATCACACATACAACGAAACACCCCCGGGCAGAAGGAAATGGAAATGAATAGGCCGCTGCCATGGCCAAACGTCAAACACAGAAATGTGACCAAACATAACAGGCCTAAAGCAGGATCGTGCTCTGAGTCTGTGATTTGCTAAGATCATCACATTCTGTAAGCCTGGATGCACGGGGCAATAGTTGGCCAGTCTGTCCCTCGCTTAGCGGATGATAAAAGTATCGAACCCTGGCCCTTTCGTGCTCATGACATTATGACGCATGCACACACGCACACCCCGCCACCCCCAGTGACTACACGAATGCTCCCAATGAAATGTTACCCATAAAACAACATTTATAGCAGGTGTGTTTCTGGTATACACACACTTCCATCCTCACCACTGCTATAGAGTAGGTGCACTGTGCTGAGATTCTCCTTCTGTGATCTAAGGGAGGAGACTGGAGCACTTATTCAGTTATCTGTGTGCACTTAACGTGATCCTTGGCGTGCAAATCAAACCAAAAGAGTAACAGTTAACAGTCAGCTATTTTCAAATGTTGTCACAGTGCTATTTTTTGAACCAGTTACACTATTTTACAGGCAGTAATTACAGTGGTAACAATGACTTCATGAAAAATCAGTTCAGTAAAAGATATCAGACACATAATCGTCTTCCATCATGTAAGAGGTCAATGAGATCTAGCATTCATATGTTCTTGCTTCTTTTCCCTTTGTGTGTATATGAGATCGCAGTGTCCATGTTGCAAGGATTGCTGTTTCCAACCTTTGTCCTTACCAATCTTACTGCTATTGATAATGCGTAAACTACTTTTAATATAGTTCATTCATTTTCTTCATTGCCGCCCTCTTGATCTTGAGTAGCGTCAAGTTTGCTAAATTATAACTTGGGTTGTCTACCAGCAAGACTAGACAATATTTCTATATAAATGTTTTTGATTTCATAATGTTCAGAATTGGTAGCTATAAAACTGCAACAATTATCTACGCATTGTTATCTTTCTTTGATTAGTGCCACAATCTTTAATGGGCCATTTTTAATGTATTTCAATGTTTAGACTGCTGTAACTGAACAAAAATGAAAGTAGTACCTTCTTTTAGACCAACTAACATAGGCTAAAATGCCTAGTTACCTCAGTTTCATATCTGCAGTTTTTGTGCAATGTGTGGGTCATGGCAAAAGACTGCCAAGAATCTTCGGTACTTTTGCTTTCTTTCACCCCAAACAAAAGGGAATCCCAGGGTATGACGTCACATCCAGGGGTTCCCTGTGTTGCTCCGAACATTCATATGGTTTCCGTGTGTTGCGCCCTAGCTCGGTGCGCAATTCTATGCGGCGGCGGAGGTGCGCTATTCTTTCACTTTCCGGTAAGGGTTAGGATTAGGATTAGGGTTAGGGTTAGTGTGTGTACCCTACCCCTAACCCTAATCCTAACCCTACCCCCTAACCCTAACTCTAACCCTAACTGGAAAGTGATTGCAGGACCGATGCAAATGGGGATCGAAGGGAGACAGAAACGGTTGCCACAGCCCAAAGAAACAACACTGTGGTGTGGGGCAATTGAAACGCACTGACACGCACTCCAGCCGAACACAGAGGAGATCACCATCGGCGCTAAATATAGCTGGTGACTCTAAATATAGCAGGCAAAGTTTGTTTGGGGTGAAAGAAAGCAAAAGTACCGAATCTTCTACTGATGTCTTCCGCTATTTCTTTTTCCACAAATTCTCCCTTTTGACAAAAGGTTCCAGTTGTCATAACGTGGCCAAAAAATGACGACTGCTTCTGGTGTTTGCATTAAGTTGCCTTTGCGCCTAAAATATTTAGATTATTAATTTTGGCTGTCGAAAAAAACTGTTAGCATTCTTTGTAAAACCACATCTCTAAGGCCTGAGGGAATATGTTGTTTTGCCTGTCAGCCCATTGTCCAGGATTTGAAACCATATGTTAAAACCGGTTCTATGTTACTTGCAAGAATTATTTTTCATACATCCAGTGACAGATATTTATTGCATAAGATGTTCTTTGTTTTATCAAATGCTGTTTTTGCTTGTCCTACTCTGTTCTTTATATCTGCATTACATCATCCAACTGATAATGTCCATGTACCTAGATATTTGAATTTATGTATTTGCCTCCATTTTTTTCCGCATAGTTCACTCATTTCTACCTCAAGAATTGTCCACACATGTGCTTCTACTAGTATTGAGTTCACTGGATTGATTTTTTGCGTGAGGTTTGGTTTTACCTATTACCAGTGTCATCAGGCGAACCCTCTCCAACTTCTGGGGTACTTGTAATGTACGTTTAAGTCCAGCTGACCATCATGTGAAGTGAACCCAGTATGCCGCGGTCAGCAGAGACAGTTTAAACATGTTCAACTTCCTAGCCACCAGTCAGCAGAGACAGTTTAAACATGTTCAACTTCCTAGCCACCCGTCAGCAGAGACAGTTTAAACATGTTCAACTCTCTAGCCACCCGTCAGCAGAGACAGTTTAAACATGTTCAACTCTCTAGCCACCCGTCAGCAGAGACAGTTTAAACATGTTCAACTCTCTAGCCACCCGTCAGCAGAGACAGTTTAAACATGTTCAACTCTCTAGCCACCCGTCAGCAGAGACAGTTTAAACATGTTCAACTCTCTAGCCACCCGTCAGCAGAGACAGTTTAAACATGTTCAACTCTCTAGCCACCCGTCAGCAGAGACAGTTTAAACATGTTCAACTCTCTAGCCACCCGTCAGCAGAGACAGTTTAAACATGTTCAACTCTCTAGCCACCCGTCAGCAGAGACAGTTTAAACATGTTCAACTCTCTAGCCACCCGTCAGCAGAGACAGTTTAAACATGTTCAACTCTCTAGCCACCTGTCAGCAGAGATAATTTAAACATGTTCAAATCTCTAGCCACCGGTGAGCAGAGATAATTTAAACATGTTCAAATCTCTAGCCACCGGTGAGCAGAGATAATTTAAACATGTTCAACTCCCTAGCCACCTGTCAGCAGAGACAGTTTAAACATGTTCAAATCTCTAGCCACCGGTGAGCAGAGATAATTTAAACATGTTCAAATCTCTAGCCACCAGTGAGCAGAGATAATTTAAACATGTTCAACTCCCTAGCCACCTGTCAGCAGAGACAGTTTAAACATGTTCAACTCTCTAGCCACCGGTCAGCAGAGACAGTTTAAACATGTTCAACTCCCTAGCCACCGGTCAGCAGAGACAGTTTAAACATGTTCAACTCCCTAGCCACCGGTCAGCAGAGACAGTTTAAACATGTTCAACTCCCTAGCCACCGGTCAGCAGAGACAGTTTAAACATGTTCAACTCTCTAGCCACCGGTCAGCAGAGACAGTTTAAACATGTTCAACTCCCTAGCCACCGGTCAGCAGAGACAGTTTAAACATGTTCAACTCTCTAGCCACCGGTCAGCAGAGACAGTTTAAACATGTTCAACTCCCTAGCCACCCGTCAGCAGAGACAGTTTAAACATGTTCAACTCTCTAGCCATCGGTCAGCAGAGACATTTTAAACATGTTCAACTCCCTAGCCACCCGTCAGCAGAGACAGTTTAAACATGTTCAACTCCCTAGCCACCCGTCAGCAGAGACAGTTTAAACCTGTTCAACTCTCTAGCCACCCGTCAGCAGAGACAGTTTAAACCTGTTCAACTCCCTAGCCACCCGTCAGCAGAGATAGTTTAAACATGTTCAAATCTCTAGCCACCGGTGAGCAGAGATAGTTTAAACATGTTCAAATCTCTAGCCATCGGTCAGCAGAGACAGTTTAAACATGTTCAGCTCCCTAGCCACCGGTGAGCAGAGATAGTTTAAACATGTTCAAATCTCTAGCCACCGGTCAGCAGAGATAGTTTAAACATGTTCAAATCTCTAGCCATCGGTCAGCAGGGACAGTTAAAACATGTTCAACTTCCTAGCCACACTGGCTTCCTGCACCAAATTAATGCCACTGACTTTAACTGTACATTTGGGCGTAATCTGTTTCTTTTATATCAACGTTACTTCTGTCTTCCTGTTATTCGAGCCGAGGTCCGGTGTTCCACTTTCTACAACCACTGTAACTTTTCTGTAGTTTCTTTTAGTAAGCAAGTAAAAGACACTTGATCACATCTGTAGGTGTGTTGGGCACGTGGCTGTAGATCCATATTTGTATAGATCAATCGGCACTCAGTGGCTGATATGGTCAGTATCATGCTGGCTGCCTTTACTCCCAAAACATTTCCTGGCACCCAATTTAGGCTGGATTCAACCGGTAGCCCAGGTCAATTTTTAACATCCGTTGGGATATAAATTGTTTCATTATCTGCCCACTGTATAATGACAATCGGGGGACAGTACACATCTTTTTCTGACACTATTCTTTATGCACTGAAATGTTCCTGTGTGATTGTTATTATTTATAAACTGCCAGTATATGTTATTTATTTTCCCCAGATCTTATGTATATATATATATATATATATATATATATATATATATATATATATATATATATATATATATATATATATATATATATATATACACATATATATATATACATATATATATATATATATATATATATAAGAGGCATCATAAATTTGTTAGTTTCTGCTGTTTACAAACCATTATTATATTCCCGAGTGCATTCAGTTCTGGCTGTTCCATCATCTCTGCTGCTATTGTCTCACTCCCCCCCCCCCCCCCCACACACACACACACAGAGAGAGAGAGAGAGAGAGAGAGAGAGAGAGAGAGAGAGAGAGAGAGAGAGAGAGAGAGAGAGAGAGCATATTCAGAATCTTAATTCATATTAAAAAACGGTGTTTAGTGATGTTAAAACAAAATTAATTTCCTTTCCATAAAGTATAGCAGGGCAGTGAGCCTTTATAATGGCGGATATTTAACTGCTTCCTTCAACACAGGCCATCTTTCACATGACTGATAACGTTGTACTTAAATAACAAAACAAACACAGTAGAATCACTTGGTGGTTGACTATATTGTTCCAGGGCTCACCCCTCCCCCCCCCCCTCCACCCCCCCACCCCCAACAGGTTTAAGATTTGCCCGTTTATTACTGACACTAGTATCTGAAGTGTGAAACTTGCCTGTATATCTAATGTTGTTCTTTATAATGTTTCTGTTAATGTTGCCGATGGTCATGTTTTTGCTGCTATACTGTGTTCACATTGTTTGAAATGTATGTTATTCTTTACTTCCATGTATTCTTCCAGCTGTTAAATTACTGTTGCTATTTAACAGTTTCTAATTTCTTCAGATGTAAATCTGTTTTCATTTGTAATGATCACTACTGTGTATAAATATCTACAGACATGGATAAGGTGATGTTTAGGTCAGCTTTACACAATTACTGTTGCTAAAAACAGATAGTTGCGGTGACAAGACTTCATCCTAAACAACAACAAAAAACACCACAACACAAATATATTTCATCTCATTCTGCTTGCTTATTTTTCTTTCAATTGGTTGCATAATATAATAATGCCTTAATGTAGTTACATTGCCATCTTTGTTGTGTGTGTTGTTGTTTTTTTATTATTGTTTGCTGATGCAGACTTGTCACTGCAACATCTTCTGTTTTAGGTTATCATAATACTAGTAATAGTAATAGCTAACTTACACCTCATGCATTCCAATTGTTTACATTGTGACTGCTTTACCACAGTTAAAACAATTTCAGATATGTATAAATATCTGATTGTTTATGTCTTTGCCTATGTGGCTCTTTAAAAATGAAGAAATAAGACCATGTGTGGGAGTCCTTCTTTTTTCGTTCGCTTGAAATATGTCTATAACTGCAATGTTGTCTCTTGCATGAATTTAACTGTCTTTTTTAGTTCACTCAGCGGTCCATAGAGTTTATCTTCCACTGTTGTCTCTCTGGGCCAAAAGGTTCGCCTGGATATGTTGTAGTTTGGGCAATCCTGGAGTATGTGCTCTGCTGTCTGCGACGCCAATCCACATGTGCACATGGCTGATTCACCAATCTTGAATTTTGTATACATGTGGTTGCGTAATATATTGTGTCCTGTTCTGAGGTGCAGAATAATGACTTGTTCTGGTCTGTCCATAATGTGGTAGTCGTCTTGGGCAGATTTTGTTGGCTTTCTGACTGATATGATCATGTTTTTCTTTTGGTGGTATGTAATGGGCACATCAGGCTGTTCTTCTTTTGCTCCTTCCTTAGCCAATCGATCAGCTCTGTCGTTTCCGGGAACTCCACAGTGGGATGGTATCCAATGTATGGTGACCTTACGCTGACGGCTAAGTTCAGAAAGTAGTGTCCTTAGTACTGGCAATTTCCCAGACAGGAGCGCCCCGAGTACTGATTTTGCATCTGTCAATAGCACCACAGGTTGTGTACCATGGCTGGTATTTAGTAATTTCCCTGTTACTATCTTGATTGCCTCAATTTCAGCATCATAGTTATGGCAGTACATTCCTGTTGGTATTCTGGCCGTGTCCCTCGTATTATTTGGGTATTCTATGTACACTCCCGCTCCTCCATTTCGAACAGCATTTTGTGCTGACCCATCTGTGTAGACTCGGATCCAGAGGTCCTGTGGGTATTCTTCATCAAGGAAGCTGAGGGTGGCTGTTCTGCGCTGTACACTGTTCTGTTCTTCCTTGTCAAATATTCCCCTCACTTTTGTCAGGGTTTGTAGTGATAGTCTATGTTCATCTTGTCATGGAGTTCGCTCTGAAATAGTTGTGAGGGGGATACCAACTGTGGGCTGATCGGTGGTTTCTCTGCAGAGTCGTTTAGCCTTGTGAATAAAACTACTTCTTTTCAACCGCCCCATAGCTAATTTTCAAATCTATTCTGGCAAGCTGAGGAACTTTTCTGCCTGTATTACCGTTTTCGTATCTCTGCGCTCTCTCGGTGCTTGTGTCCTCCCAAACTTCTCCGTTTCCACTATAGGGGTTGGTCTCATCCCTTCTGTGGTGACTCTAAGTGCTTGATTTTGCACCTTGTCCAGCTCTTGTAGTATGGTTTTTGATGTTGAAAACCACGCAGTTGACCCTATTCCAGGTGTGGACGTATGCTCTTTTGAGAAACTTTGTATTTTCTCACTGGCTGCCCGTGTGGTTCCACTTAGTTTTCTCAGGATGGCTATTTTCCTTCTGGCTTTTGCTACTGCTTTGTTGATGTGCTTTCTTCATGTCAGCCTGTCATCAAATGTTACTCCAAGGTATGTTGGTTCTTTATCTTCTCTTAGTGAGTGGCACCTTGCAGTCTTGACAGGCCAAAGTGTGGGAGTTGGAATGTGGCCAATATTCCATCACAATGCCTGGGCAGAGCTTCAGAGAATCATGTGTCGCCCAAACGACATGACCTCTCTCTCGACCTAGTCTTGTGTATTCCAGAGGAATGGGTAACCAATACGTCTGGCACAAGGTAGGCTGCAGACGCTGGCGGCTCAGCGTCAATCCACCGAGACCTCAGCACCACGAGCCGGTGGCGAGTTATGGCCAGACCCTGACACCCAAGGGACCCGGCTTAGAGGCGTTCAGCCAAGTCCCCCAGGTGAGGGCCTCGTACGAGCCCGGACCATGAGGGCGCGCACATCTATCGATCACAAGTGTCCGGACCTGTGTAAAGCGTGCACTATCGTCAGACTCTCCACCTGACTTTAAGCGGACCCCGCGACCAGCGGGAATAGGCCCGCCAGAGCTACCGCGGGAGATATTGCCTGTCTATTTGCAAGCAAATCCCCCATCCTTCCACTGTGCGGATCTCGCGACCGGCGAGAATAGGCCCGCCGGAGATTATGCTCGTCTGCTGCGAACAAATCTCTACCGAGAGACTAAATAGGTAAAGAAACGATAAAAGTAGTGATATTTCAATTTCGCTTGCGCTCCCACCTATGCTACACCCTTCATGTGTCTTCACAAAGTCGGACTAGAGTCAAGCTCAACAGGGTCTTCTTTCCCCGCTGATTCTACCAAGCCCGTTCCCTTGGCTGTGGTTTCGCTAGATAGTAGATAGGGACAGTGGGAATCTCGGTAATCCATTCATGCGCGTCACTAATTAGATGACGAGGCATTTGGCTACCTTAAGAGAGTCATAGTTACTCCCGCCGTTTACCCGCGCTTGGTTGAATTTCTTCACTTTGACATTCAGAGCACTGGGTAGAGTGCTTCTCTTAGTAGTGTTTCATTTATATGGATGATCTCTGCCTTTTGTTTTGGAGAGAGGGTAAATAGAGTGCTGCTGCACTTGTCAGTGTTTATGCTGACACACCATCTATTTGCCCATGCAAAAAATGTATCTACAGCTCTTTGTGTGATCTGGTGGCCACTGATGCATGTTCATTTGTGCTCCATAGAACCAGATCATCACCGTACATTGCCGCTTTAATTCCATGCGGTAGATTAGCAACAAGTTCATTGATGAAGATTAGAAAAGTATAGGGGGGGGGGGGACAAGACTCCGCCCACGGGGACACCGTGACGCAGTAGTACTTTCTTGCTCTTGAGTCCGTCTATCTGTACTCGGGCTCTTCTGTTGTGCAAGTATGCTTTCATCCATTTGTACATTCTTCCATTGACTTTGCAGTTTCTCAGTTTCTTCATTAGACCTTCTTTCTAGACCTTGTCAAAGGCTTCCTTCAGATCTATCCATGCCGCAAGCACCAGCTTCTTATCTTGGAATGCATCCCCAATTTCTTGAGAGAGGTAGGTTGTCTGATCTTCCGTAGAGTAGCACTGCCTAAAGCCAGCCTGCTGAGGCAAAAGGATGTTTTTACTTTCAATATACCACTGCAGTCTGTGATTGATGATGCGCTCCAGTGTTTTGCAGAGACAGGTGGTGAGGCTAATTGGTCTATAGCTGGAGGCAATGGAACTATCTTTCCCTAATTTTAGGAGGGGTATCATGATTGCTTCTCTCCAGGCTTATGGAACACTGCCTAAGGTCCAGCTATTATTGAAGATCTGCAACAGCTTTGCTTTGGCCTCTGTTCCTAGGTTCCTGATCATTTCATTGAAGATACCATCAGCTCTTGGTGACTTTCTCATTTTCAGTTTTGATATGGCTAGCTTCAGTTCGCTGATTGTGATGGGTGCCTCCAGAACCTCATGTACTATTTCATTCTGTCCTGTATGTTGCCATTTCTCTCGAACCTCTTGTTGTTTCTCTGGACTAATTTTGATATTGTTATCTTGTGCGAATGAGTCCGCAAAATGGTCAGCTGCTTGCTTTCCTGTTAAGATGTTTCTGTCTTTATGTAGTACAATTTTTTTAAAGTTTATCCCTGTGCCCTCATCGTTAAGGTGTTTTATTAGCTTCCACAACTTCCTTGCGTCTCTTTCAAAGTTCAGTTACTCTGTTTTCTCCTGCCAGCTTTTCCGTCTAGCCTGCAGCTAGGCCCTTTGAAATTTGGCTTTTGCGTGCTGGTATTTATTGCAGTGCTCTTGGTTGGGTTTGGCCTCTGCTTGCTTTCTACATACTTCCACATCATTATGCAACTGTTCCAGTTCACTACTCCAGTAGGGTTTATAATGTTTACGGGCTCATCTTGGTACTGTTTCCTGTGCTCCCTATTGTAATCATTTCTCAAACTCTTCAACTACTTTATTTACGTCTTTATCAGTGTTCAAGTTTCTAACCAGTATGCTGGTGCGATGCTTGTACACTGCCCAATCTGCTTTCTTGTAGTTCCACCTCGAGAGGGTGCTGCTTTCACTTACAAGCTCATTTTCTAGTTAGAAAGATGTGTGGGAGTAAAGCCAGTAATAAATTACGTACAGAAATAACCATATCTGTCAATCTTGTAACAAGAAAGTCAACAGAAGCTAGCCCTCAGAGGGCAATACAATTTTATTACAATGATATGAATGGGAAGAGGTTGACTGTACAAAGGTAGAGGAAGTGGTAAATATTGTAGGTTACATCTCATATGAAACAAACACAAAACCATGGCCATATTTCCGCGTAAGAGGACAAAGAAAAGAAGATGACAATGAGAACATTCCTCGTGCTTATTTCTTCTGCACTCAGTATTCAAGCTTCTAATATGTGTCAGCATTGAGAAACTAAAGCATTTTGTTTTATTTAGTCTTATTAAACATGGTACACTGATGATGGGTATGCTTTCTGCAAAAGGTCTTTAGCAGAAAATATACGGTTAACATAATTATCATCTTTCTTTTCACTAGATTTGATTGTTTACTGCAAATAATTATTGAAACTAATTCTCATCCAAGCGTTCCTTATTTTAGTTTATAAATTAAATATAACAAGCCATGATTTTCATAGGTAACGCATTTTTGCAGATCTTATTGCAAACTATCTTTGTTCATTTTTTGTTTTCTAAATATCTGAGAACCTCATTACTTCTTATATGCAGCAAATATCCTTGGCCGCAATATGTTGATTTTAATTATTGCACATATATGCTGTAATTAGTATTGATTGCAAATGTAGTGTACAGTGCCATATTAATGCGATTTATTCTTCCCTGTCTGGATTGTTCAAGTTTATGATTGCTAGACCGCATGCTCATCTGGTCAGGAAGAATTTCAAATCTGTTTATTCGGGTCATAATTTATTTGTCTGCATCTTACTTTATTTTTTATTCTTCTTAATCTTCGTTCACCTTCAGACATCAATATGAATACATGCAAAGAAGGCAGCAGCAGTCAACTTAAGCTTGTTGTTATCCCCATAGAGTTTGTCCTCAATGGAGCGAGTATATGACAAACTACTTTTCTCTGTTCTGCGTATGTTGGGCACTCCTACAACAAATGTTTCATCATCATAATGTGCCATGTCGGCTCCGTAGCGAAGGAGTTACAGACGCAGTTTATAATCCCACATACCTACGTTCGGAACACAGCTGTGGGCAATTTAGCAGCAGACCGCCTTGCGCTGGTTTGTTTATGAAATGGTATGGGTGCCAGTCGTTCTGAAGGAATTATGAAAGCCAAAAGGTGCTGGAGTTGACTTCTACGTCCTGTAAAGGATATGCAACAATATGTGCCATGCTGATAACCATGGGCGGTCATGTTTTGCCATCTCACGTGATCACCGGGGTCATGGATTAGTTCTGTATTCTTGTCCCAACCATGCCATGTGGTCAAGCCATCTAGATATTGACTGCTATGCCTTGTCCCTGTCCTTTTCCCTCAATCTTGCTAGTTGTCAACAAGTTTGACTGTCTACGTCTAATTATTTCTACTGAATTTACGGTTTTCATTTGTTTCTTGTAGGACTTGCTCAGTGGTTTTTCTGTCTCTCCATGGTATTCTTTGCATTTTCCTCAGAAACCACATTTCCCCTGCCACTAGATGGTTTTCAGCTTGTCTGCTTATTGTCCACCTTTCACATCCATACAAAAGTACAGGCTCTAAACAAATGTTCAGCTGTCATTTTACCAGTTCCGCAATGAAATTCATCAGTATCTCCTATCTTTAGTTTACTAAACATGTATTATTTCAGCCTGCCCATAGTCTGAAGATTGTAACTTCTTCTTTTCAGTTTAGTTGGTAATATGCGTCATCTTTCTGGTGACCTGGATGCTGTGATTTCCACTTGGTTCTTATTACTGCTTATAAATCTCTTAGCCTCGTCATTTTTTATTCTATCTGTTTATTTTCGTAACAAGGTTTGCATTGACTGTGTTCACACTGCACGGTGCTTTTTCTTTTGGTTTGCATTTTTTAACATGAACTGCATTTGTGTCTTTTATGCACCAATTCATCCATTACTTCTGGCTACACCAATACAAAACTAGAATGTCAATGGTACAACATCATTTCTTTGCTATACACCATCATTTCTTTGCTATCACTGGCATTTCCAAGCCTGATTATATTTCGTGCTGTTATCTGAAATTAATTTCATTATTGAACTATCATTCAAAGCTTGACTGCTTAGTCAAGAATTTTAGTTACTTTCTCTGAGCTGTCACATCTTCAACCTTTCTATGACCATCTGTCAAATAAAAGTCATCAAACACTTTGCTTCTCCCAGAATTCCACTTTATTTAACCCCCATGGATTCTACATATGATATTTTAGTGGTTGTGTGTTGTTTTTATATGGTCATATTTAACAGAAACAAACATGTATCAATAACTGCTAAGAAAGCACTTTACAACACAATCTTCCTGCCAACTCTATGCTACCAATGCCAAACCTGGATAATGACAGAAAAAGAGAAAAAAAATATCACAACAACAGAAATGAGATTCTTGAGAAGAATACTCAACGTATCAAGAAGTGATAAGATCAGAAATCAAGAAATCAGGACTAAAGTGGGGGTTATATCAGGACTAAAGTGGGGGTTATAGCAGCACTAGATTTTATTAGAGAGCAGCAAGTCAAATGGTTTGGCCATGCAAGTAAGTTACCATCCAAAAGCATACCACAACAAGCAATGATGTACAGACCAGATGGAAACAGAGGAAGATGCCGAACACGTAAACGTTGGACGGAGGGAATAACAGAGTCCATGGGAATATCCATACATGAAGCCCATAATCGGGCACTCTCACGAAGTTTATACTTCACCTCGACACCGCAAGGTACAAGAGGAACATGGTGAGATGAGATGAGATGAGATGAGATTTAACAGAAAGAAAATGTTGTCATTTAGTTTAACTAAGTTACATTGTTCAGAATCAAGTTTTAGTTTACTTCCGTTCTGAGTTAGAAATTGTGATAACTCATATTCATAACTGCAGATATAATTGTTGATAGAATGCATTTGCCCTTCTCTTCTACATTGTCATTTAAAAACATGCCTCCCTTTTCCTTTCCTGTTATGCTTTCTAAAGAAAAGTGTTTACTTTGCTAATGTCAGCCATTGTAATTATGTGCACACTTTACTGATGAATAGATGCTCATGTAGGGGCAGATTACATGAACATTAGTGCTTGGGGTTTCATTGTAAAGACTAATGGACGAGTCTTGAAAAGAGAGAGTCTGACATATGAGACTACGACGTCCAGTATGAGAATGGAGGTGGAGGCAGTAACAGCAGCATTACGGTGGCTAGAGGAGACCGCTGCAACACACGTTGTGTTCATTACGGATTCAAAGAGTATGCTTAGTAGGGTGGAGAAAGGAATGTTTCGTGTGGAATGGCTCTCGTCGCTTCAGAGGTCACAGATTGTGAGAATTGTATGTATTTGTTGCCCTGACCATGCGGGAGTGTGGGGACATGAACAGGCTGCTGGGCTGGCTTTAGCAGCCTGGTGGTTGTGCGCCTGTTGGACCAGGTGAATATGGGGGGGGGGGGCGGAACAGACTAAGAACCCATATGTGGACAGAATGAGATTGCGGTGGATCGGCAGGGGTTCTGGAAGAATCTCAAAACTGAGAGGGAAGACCAAGGGCAACTTTCAATCAGACAGCAGTGTGAACGATTAGTCGTGTGACTAATGAGTGCTGGCTGTTGAATGAGGGAACGGAGCGTGTATGGGAATGTCCTGGGTGCAGTGATGTTGGTTCTTTGCTTAATAAACTCAACTCAACTCTTTTATACAACAAGTTTATTTGTCATCTACTATTCATCAGGAGCTGTGGAGAAATTTCTTGTTTCCTTTGGTTAACAGATGGAGGAGACAACAATACTGGTCTCTTTTAGCAACATTATCATTTTAACTGCATTCTTGTTTTTGTAACTTTTGTATAAACCCGGTTGTTTGGTCAGTCAGCATTTGTCTCTAACTACATCATGAGATGTGTTGTCATTATCCGTTATCAAAACCATATTGTTCACTTTTGCCAGTTTGCCACATGTCTTTCAAAGAAATTAAAATGTAATTCCGGTGTTGACAGGACACATCTTACATTGCTTAAAGAGTAGAATCTGATAATACAACAATATTCAGCATTTTATTTTAGGAGTGGGACGGTGAAATAAGAATGTAAGCATATCTGTATATTTCAATCAGTATTTTATTACTGGACATGATTTCGGTCCAATGATGAGGAAATACCAGAGTCCATAGGAATATCGATATATGAAGCCCATAATCGGGCACTCTCACGATGTTTATACTTCACCTCGACACCGCAAGGTACAAGAGGAACATGATGAGATGAGATGAGATGAAATTAAGTATCATGGGAACTTGTTTTTATTGGGGATTATGAAAGCTCTAGTGTGTTGGGTGGGCAAGCTGGCAGATGTGTGTGTGGGCGGCTATGTATGTGTGTGTAAGAGAGAGAGAGAGAGAGAGAGAGAGAGAGAGAGAGAGAGAGAGAGAGAGAAGAAGAAGAAGAAGAAGAAGAAGAAGAAGAAGAAGAAGAAGAAGAAGAAGAAGAAGAAGAAGAAGAAGAAGAAGAAGAAGAAGAAGAAGAAGAAGAAGAATAAGGGCTGAAGGAGACAGCAGAAATTTCCTCAGATGTAACTAACCTTTGGTCCCGTCACTATGACTAAATAGGCCAGAGTTCTCATGCTTGTTATATTGTTAGTCTAACTTGTCTATGGCCGGTCTCCCTGGTCTAGGTGTTACACGACTTTCTCCGTAATCCCGTATACTCTTGTTAGTAACGTGACGTGCGCGAGAATCGGTAGCGGTTCTCTCCAAGTCGGTAACTTAAGGGGTATGTGAGCCGGTCGCTCAGAAAACAATGGCAAACTACTAAGCGTAATCTTGCCAAGAAATCAACAATAAGCTGAAAGATGCTGTTGTTGACAGCGATGTCCTGTAAAGGATATGCGAACCAAAAAGAAATACTGGTCTATGTATATATGTTAATCACTGTATCACTTGATTATCACTTGTGTATTTAAAATGACTGCTTCCAGTCAGCCTTCCACGTATCTCATTCACAACTGCCCAAAGTGAGATTACACATTGTTACTTATAGTCTGCCAATCACAACTATGGAGTTACACAAAGTCGTAATTGAAGAGTCAAGACACCTCAGCTAGTAAATGTTAACAATAACTCTCCAAGCTAGGGTTCTCCGACCTTAGTAGTCACTGTCTTCTTAGACTCATGTTGTATGTGTTCCTACAATGTTATTTCTGTATACATTTGAGAATCACTGACTGCACACACATAAGTGGCCACAGCCATGAACTGATACTTCAAGGTTAACATATTATTTCACAAGGTCAGGAATTTTGCCAGAGGACTGTACGGAAAAATAATAACATTAATGAATTGATACATTCAGTTTAGCTCAGTGCAGATTATCATCACCACACTCCTGGCTACCCTCATCTTCTCCATAATATATCCATCAGCACACACAGACTAGATGTGCCAGGATTGTTGGGATTGATGAGCCTAATCTGCGGTCTAAATGTGCCAGGATTGTTGGGATTGATGAGCCTAATCTGCGGTCTAAATGTGCTAGTTTAGTGTGGATTGATGTGCCTAATTGGCACAAAGTCTAAATGTGCCAGCATGGTGCGGATTGATGAGCCTACTTGTACATTTAGTGGGCTGCTCCTGTTTGACCTCACCTCTCAGGCCAGCTTATGCTCATCAAATATATACTGTTGGAATGTAGCAAACATTCATTTTATTTCATCTCATAATATTGTGACCTGATTTATGAGAAAGAATGTCAAGTCATTCCCTGAGAGCAGTATAAAGGGCTTATCTAACCAGTGCAATATTTAAAAACACATTCTTCACTAAATATTTATTATTGAGAAAGTGTATCTGAGGTAATTGTATCATTGTGAAGACAGTTTTATGGAGACAGTTTTTTTTCATGAAAAAGTGTCTAGAATTTGTGTATGATTTTTTTTTTCGCTCGCTCGCATTGAACTCAAGCGTAGTCCATATACACTATTTTTATAGTGGTGGACTGAATTTTGCATGCGGGTTAGCTTTCCCTAATAACAGTGTCCTTCGCCATTAGGCCAATCCACTCCGACTTCAGAGGTACTTGTAATTTACGTCCCCAACTCAAGGACGACATTTCAACATTTTAGTCTAGCTATCCGATGTAGGGGATGAACCGCTAACCTCGGCATCAGCACACCGTATGTTTAAGAACACCGTTCTTATCCATTCGGCTATGCGGACCTGCATTTGTGTATGATAAGTTGCTACATTCAACATCAAGCTATAATTTATTTGGCAGTCTGTGCACTCATTAACACATAACATGGCTTTATAGGTGCAGCTAGTTCAACAACTCAACCTCATTCTGAAGGCAACAAAATGTTGACTGAGATCTGATTACCTGATAACCTCATTTTGTTTTTCATGTCCTTGGTCAGATGCCGTGTAATCAATTTTGCATGTGTTTATTTGCTCCTCCCTGCTCCCAGGCATGGTTTCTATGTAACAGTGAGCAGAGACAAACAAGTTCCTAATAGTCGTGATCATTTAGCCATCAAAGTCATGTGAAGCTGGTTGCAGCCACACCTATATAGTCAAAACATGTCTGCCACTACTGAGGATTGAACATCAGACTACTGTATGGTTAAACAAATCCTCTAGCTACTGTGCTACCGTGGTCTGTATAACCTATAATGCCACAACACATGAAAGTAATTAGTGAAAACAATAGTGCTCACTGGGCACGCTACTAACAGTGCTCACATCGTGGGCTTATCCAGCAAGTTGATGCCTGCAAATGTCTCTTTCACCACTACTTCTTCTACTTCCTTGCACCTTCATCTTTGCTGTTTCCACTATTCATCATCATCATTATCATTAAGTTCAAACGTTACTGTCACCATAACCTGCCAGAAAATGCTGTGCCACTTCTGCCTCCAGCCTTCCCAGGCCCGCCCCCGCCCCTGTCTGTAATGTCTCATGTCCACCGTCATGGTGATCTACTCCTGCCTCCAGCCTTCCCAGGCCCACCCCCGCCCCTGTCTGTAATGTCTCATGCCCACCGTCATGGTGATCTACCCCTGCCTCCAGCATTCCCAGGCCCCGCCCCCGCCTGTCTGTAATGTCTCATGTCCACCGTCATGATGATCTACTCCTGCATCTTCTTCCAGGAAGCACGTCTTTTGTCACTGCAAGTTCTAAATCTAACCACCAAACACGTCAAGCTTAGGGCACCTGTAAGACATACAATTATGGAACGCAAACGATATTGCAGTAACAGCAACACGCCTTTATCAACTAAAAAAGTTGCATATCCTTTATAGGACGTAGCATTTAACCCTAGCATTTTTGACTGTTCGTGATTTCTGAGCATTCAGTAGTTTGCCATTGCTTTCTGAACGACCGGCACCTATACCATTTCATAACAAATCAAAATTAGGCGGTCTGCTGCCAAATCGCCAACAGCTGTGTTTCGAATGCGGTATGCGAGATTACGGAGTGCGTCGGTAACTCCTTCGTCACGGAGCTGTGGTTCAACAAAAACAAGCAACATTAAAACTGTGGTCATACATTCAGGCATAATAAGCAATCTGACAAAAGACAAAAAGAGTGTGTGGTACTTATCTCAGAATCCACAGACAATATTTTGCACGATTTATTGCCCGGCATATTTTGCTGCATTTCGTCTGGTGTATACTACAAAGTTATATATCATATATACATGTTTTTCATGCTGCTTATTATCATCTTAATATTGTTGTGTGTTCTTGTTGTTTGCTGATGAAGGCATATCACCGCAACATCCTATGTTCTGTAAATGTATTTTGTAACATTGCCCTACACTTAATGCTTATCTTTTGTTTACATTTCCACAGTTGTAAAGCAGTTACACGCTCTTTCATGTATATTGCTATTTCGAAACCACTGAGACGTTTCATGTGGCCAGAGTATTTGACTTTCTGAGACAAGAAGCTGTATTAAGTCTTCTTGATCCATGTTATTCTAAGAAATGTTCTCCAACATGCAAGCTCAAAAGTCTCAGTTTTCTTTGTTAGTCATTGTGAAATGATCGACGATTGACTTCATTTTACCATAAGAAATACGCATGTTCTCAGAATTGTGACTTGTATTTGTTCATTGTTTGCTGATGTTGTACAAGAGACTCTTAATGCCGTTACACCTTCCAATCCTAGGACCAGCCTCCTTCTGACTTTGTGTTCAAATAGTCCCCGCAGTTGGGTATTATAGAGCCAAACTATTCAAAGATTGTGGCATTTTCAATGTCTTCATTGTTGACTATCATGTTTATTTAAGAGAAGTAACGTCTGCAGCAGGATATAACATTAAGAAATAAATTTATTTATGTAAATTGTTCATTGCTCGCTGGACTTTAGGCGCCTGGTGTGCCTTGCCAGATTGAGAACACCTGATAATTCGGGGTCACGTCGATTGACGGATGTCAGTCACGGCGATCGGGCACATTTTAAGCAATAAGAAATAAAAACAGTTAGCTATGTGTAACTCCTGCGTAAAAGTGAGATACACTAAACACAGACACAGTGTAAGGGGAATGTACATTCTGCCTGTATGTACACTAAACCCAGACACAGTGTAAGGGGAATGTACATTCTACTTCGCCACAGAGACTCGGAATGTACATTCTGCCTGTATGTACACTAAACACAGACATTCTGCCTGTATGTACACTAAACACAGACATTCTGCCTGTATGTACACTAAACACAGACATTCTGCCTGTATGTACACTAAACTCAGGCATAGTGTAAGGGGAATGTACATTCTGCCTGTATGTACACTAAACACAGACATTCTGCCTGTATGTACTCTAAACACACAGTGTAAGAGGAATATACATTCTGCCTGTATGTACACTAAACTCAGACAGTGTAAGGGGAATGTACAGTCTGCCTGTATGTACACTAAACACAGACAGTGTAAGGGGAATGTACAGTCTGTCTGTATGTACACTAAACACAGACACAGTATAAGGGGAATGTACATTCTGCCTGTATGTACACTAAACACAGACACGGTGTAAGGGGAATGTATATTCTGCCTGTATGTACACTAAACACAGACACAGTATAAGGGGAATGTACATTCTGCCTGTATGTACACTAAACACAGACATGGTGTAAGGGGAATGTACATTCTGCCTGTATGTACACTAAACACAGACACAGTATAAGGGGAATGTACATTCTGCCTGTATGTACACTAAACACAGACACGGTGTAAGGGGAATGTATATTCTGCCTGTATGTACACTAAACACAGACACAGTATAAGGGGAATGTACATTCTGCCTGTATGTACACTAAACACAGACACGATGTAAGGGGAATGTATATTCTGCCTGTATGTACACTAAACACAGACACACTATAAGGGGAATGTACATTCTGCCTGTATGTACACTAAACACAGACACGATGTAAGGGGAATGTATATTCTGCCTGTATGTACACTAAACACAGACACAGTATAAGGGGAATGTACATTCTGCCTGTATGTACACTAAACACAGACACGATGTAAGGGGAATGTATATTCTGCCTGTATGTACACTAAACACAGACACGATGTAAGGGGAATGTATATTCTGCCTGTATGTACACTAAACACAGACATTCTGCTTGTATGTACTCTAAACACACAGTGTAAGATGAATATACATATCACACGATTTTCTTACGATAAGGGCGTGTGATGGTCGTTGTCTAGGTAACGATACTCCTGGTGTGTCAAGTGAGCTCTCTCACTGTCTTACACTATGACTCACCCCCGCAGTGCACATTCACCAGTCAGTAAACAAGATCGATTTTGGCGCACATAATCCTTTAATACAGAAATAACACAGACCCAAGGACAAACGGAACATGTTTATAAATCCAGAACACAATGTAATCCACCGAAGAGATATATATTCCTCACAACTCTACACGCACACATCAATGCCTTCTCACGGCCTGCTGCATCTTAAATTCATAAACATGTAGTCCAGCTACTATCCACGGCTGGATCTCACACAATACGACCCACCCACTGGGTCGGAGCCTCTGCTCACTATGTAACCCACTCTGGGTTTTAGGACTGCATTCACAGCTCGGAGAATCACACAACACAGTTCTCCGTCGACTACCGGACTACCGACTCGTTCGGTGTCTAAAACTCAACTCCCTGAAGTCTCCTGACTTCAACACACAAATACACTATCTCTCGCCCCATCCACCCTAGGGGTTTTTCTCTACCCTCACTATTTTATTTATCAGGACTGGCTGTTTTTCTCATAGCCAGGTCAGTCACTTTACTGTCTCCCACTTTCATCCCTTTTTTCTCATGCCCGGTCACTCAACTCACTGTCAATGACCCAGGCTTATGTCATCACCCCCCTCTTAAAAAGAAAACTTCGTTTTCAAATATTGGGAGACTAAAACTTACTAAACATGTGACCCAGACATATTGCCTGGGTAGCCCTAAGTATGGCTCCATCTCACTTCAGCTACCACCCTAAATAATGCATCAAATGCTCCTAGTACACTCCCATATTCCCCACACATCAATACAAACAACTTTCTCTCTTGTATCTCAATACATGAACTAAAACATGGCATAGTAATAAACATATCATCTAAAACATCATGTTTGTGTACCCGCAGGTCTCTTACTACTTCACGACCACACAATACTATTTGTGTACCGACCCTATATCAGGTGGTTCTGTTCTTGCATTAACCCTCCTCTGATTCCTGTCGATGCTGTGTCTACCTTTCATGTACCCATGACTCATGGTACCTCTACAATTACAACATCTGTTTGCTATCCCTAGCCCTGGGTCAGTAATGTCGCGAAAACTCTTTTGACCTGACTCAACTTTCCTATCTGCATATTGCACCGTTACACTTGCGTCTCTGTTTAGTCTGAACTCTTTATTCAATCTTGGCCCATATATCTGGCACCTTGCTTTCTGCTGCATACGCCTTATGCCTATGTGCCCTGCACATGCACTATCCTGAGCTGTTCTAGTATATCGGTCTCTATGTGCTAAAGGTACTGCTCCTTGCCCACGTGCAGTTCCACTATCTGAAAAGCGGCGAGTGAGAACATTGTTCTTCCTCTCGAAGCACCATCTACCCTTCCCTGACTGACTATTTTCTACTCTACTACACCCTTGGAAACATTTGTTCAGAGTAGTATCTTGTCTCTGGGAGTCACTAGCACTATATTTGGGATCCATTCTCATCTGCTCAACTGTACTACCCTTGTCTTTAGTCCCTATGTTTACTTCAAGTGCCTCTTCTACCTCAGCTATACTTTCTAATTTAGGTTCTCTTGTGGTAACTACCTCGTTACTGCTTACACTATATTTTTGGTCCCAATCAACTACTTCCTCTTCTGTACAATCTTTAACTCCTATAACATTTCCAATGATCAAATCAGCCACTTGTGAGTCCAAAACACACGCTGTCACTCTTCCAGTGATATATGGTGTTTTTACTGTTATTATGGCTAATGGGTAGAACTCTACTGTGCCGTTGAATGTTATGCATCTAATCTTTTTCCCTGTATAATCCGAGGGATCTATTAAACTTTTCCTCACTCCGATAGACGTACATCCGGAATCCCTAATTGCTGACGCTGGTCTATCATTGACGAATCCCTGATGCAGCTTCAGACTTCCTCCTTCATGAACTGCTGATCCTGCTTTCACTGTATGACCACATATTAAGACTGGCTGGCCGTCTTTTTCAAAAAGAGGTTTGCACCCACTACAATCTTCATTGTTCAGCGTCTCAATTACTTGCGCTGCATTTGAGTGCTCTGTTTCTCTCATCCTACATTGATGGCTGACATGCCCCTTCTTTCCGCATTTGAAACAGATGATCTCCTTCCTTGCGTTACTTGTTGGCTCACTGGCTGGTTGCACGTCACACTGTGCTGCCTTGTGTCTCCAGCTCCCACAATTCCAACATCCGGCATAATTTGGACGTCTCTGGAAATTCCCTCTTCTATATGGGTACCGTCCTATTCTACCAACATTGTTTCCTCGGAAACCATTATCTTGAAGTTCTTGCTGCTCACCTTTCTGTGCTGAATCCACACTTTTCGCCCTTGGTCTGATGACTAGATTCTGGTCCTGTTTAGTGTACGCTGCACAGACTATTTCCTCACTCATTAGTTTCCCAATAGATACGTTAGGATGTGCAGTCATGTAGTTTTGCCCTAATTGAGACATTGTGTCTATGTCCTTTGGCTTACGTTCCTCAAAGAAAGCCACTAAATTGGTATTACATGAAGCTAATACTTTGTCTCTTAACACTAAATCTACTAATTTGTTAAAATCTTTCCCTACTTCTGCGAGCTCCATCCATTTGTTAAATATGTTCTTTACTGTGTTAACAAAGTCTGTGAAATCTTGATTTGTCTCTGGTCCTAAGTGTCTAAACTTTGTTCTATATCCATGTTCAGTTAGTTGGAACTTCGTAAGCAAACGTTGACGCAAAATAGTGTAGTTGTTTCTTTCTTCCACAGGTAAATTGAACATGGTGTCTAGTGCCTTACCCGTAAGAAACTCACCCAACAGCATCGCATACTCCGCTTCTGGAATGCCTAATGTTTTTACAGACGATTCGAATCTCCCAAGATATGATTCAAGACAATCCCGGTCCGTAAAGTATGGCAGTTTTAATCGTTGTGATGACTGTGAAGGTCTTCTGCTTTCGTCACTTTGACCTTTCGAAGATAGTTCTAATTTTCTGAGTGCAATTTCAGCTTCCATCTTAATCTTCTCTTTCTCGATTTCCACCGCATTTGTTTGTTTTAACTTTTCAAGTTCCATTTGTGTCTCTCTCTCTCTCTCTCTTCCTGTAGACGCTTGTTTTCTATTTTAGCTAACTTTACTTCCTGTAGATGTTTGTTTTCCATTTCAGCTAGTTTTACTTGTGTCTCTTCCTGTAGACGCTTTGCCTCGTGTTCATTATGCCTCTCCTCTCTTTCCGTCTGTTTTTGTTCTTTTGCTTCTGCATACTCCTGTAACTCTTTACCTTTCAGACCTAACCTTTCACCTGCTTCAATATATTCCATTAAAGTAGGCATCTTGTACTTGTGGACACGTTGCCGTCTGTCAGCCAATTATAAATGTAAAGACTCTGCTACTAGTCTTTGTGTCACTTCCCTAAGTACACCAGCACTCCCTGTGTACGTAAATTCGTAGTGCTAAAATATCACTCTATACTCACCCAGTCACTCTATAAGCACTAGGTAGTAAGGGGGGACGTATCACCTATACTCCCTCGCATATATATCTATGACCACAAGTTCATAAAGTCCCTGGAAATATTGTTAAACATACATATAAATACATATACAAACAAATGGATGATAACAGTAAGTGGTGCCTATAAAACATTCTGCCTGTATTTAAGATGTACCACTTGTTTGCAGGACTGACACATAGCTAATTGTTTTTATTTCTTATTGTTATTTTTGGTTCACATGTGAATCTGTCAGTGAACATTATATTTGTTTTGTTTTGTTTTGTTTTTTATATTCAGAATACAATTTTGACCTTCACTGTGTCTTGTCTCCATTATGATGTTTTTCAATATTCTCTACATTAATAATGTGCATAATCCTGAGGCAATTTACCAGGTAATGAGATCACGATTAATTGTGATAGTCCAGAAAACTATTGCACATATGGGATGAAAGAGGGAGACAGTGTCACATTGTGGACAAGTCATGTGTCTAGCACGAACAGGTGTGATTTGATTGGTTAGTCTGCATGTCTAGGCACAGCAACCATGTTCACGCCATGAGTGTATGGTGCTGACCCCAATTGGCACTTGATGGGTGGTGCTGTAGACATCACTCCGGCCACCCTTCCTTCCGGGAAATGACCTGGGACCCATTGTAGGTTGGGTCAACGTCAGTTTGTTGAAATCCTCCACTTGAAGGGGATCGGAGAACATGAGCTAAGTGCTAGCCAGTGTGTTGCCATGGACGGGGAGACACGGACACACACACGCACGCACGCGCGCGCACACACACATACACACACAACCTCAGTTTAACGTTTATTCTCAGTGTACTCTCATTTTAAACTCCGGGGTTGTTGTTTTTTTTTTTAATGGCATGATCAAAACTAAAATCATAGAGCTGTGGTTCCCAAGACAAATGTTGTTAATACCTGCACGGTTCGCGGCGACTGCACTAGCCAGGCGGAATTAATTCCTCAGGCTCAAGACCTCTACACCGCAAGGTACTATAGGCAGTAAATGATAGTTTTTTGTTTATTTTTAGATGTGAATGAAAGTAGAATATTATATGCAAACTAGAAGAACAGATCAACATAAATTAATTTGCCATATAGTGGCAAGAGAGGCATTGGAAAACATAGTGACAATGGGAAAGATAAGAGACAGACCAAGGTAAATGATCCTGTATGGTCTACGATGGTGGTATGTAGGAAAATGATCACTAGAATTGATGCAGTTGGCCAAGGACCCAGATCTCAGAGAAACATAAACACCGATGCCATTTGACCAGAAACGTGGTGACGATACTAATACTAATATAGACACAAACATGTGTGCCAGTATTCACATCAACGTTTGTTTGCATTTTAAACAAATAACAAGTCTATTCTATATCAAATAACTATTACCTAGATTCCAAGCTAATGTATTAGTTTCTAAATATGTACGACCACAGACTAATTCATCCAAACATAAAATGGCAGAGTGCAGTACTAAGATGACAATGTAGCTACACATTACACTTCTTTGTATTTCTGATCATGTTATTTTTGTGCTGAGTTATTTACATACACAAGGATGCAATTACTATTCTGGCAATGTTCCTTGTATAGTTGGTATAAATTGTACATGTTGATAATTGTCTGTGATTTATCCCCTCATTATGTACATTCATTCAGAATATGTATTTTATCTTTGTAAGAACAATTTATTCTGCCCCATGATTGTCTTCTCTTGTAAAAGCCCATTAAAAAGAAGTCCATGAGATGATGATTAAACGATGTTCTTGAATGCTAAGACTGGTTTTGGCTGATTCTGTGAGATGATGATTAAACGATGTTCTTGAATGCTAAGATTGGTGTTGGCTGATTCTGTGAGATGATGATTAAACGATGTTCCTGAATGCTCAGATTGGTGTTGGCTGATTCTGTGAAATGATGATTAAACGATGTTCTTGAATGCTCAGATTGGTGTTGGCTGATTCTGTGAGATGATGATTAAACGATGTTCTTGAATGCTAAGATTGGTGTTGGCTGATTCTGTGAGATGATGATTAAACGATGTTCTTGAATGCTAAGATCGGTGTTGGCTGATTCTGTGAGATGATGATTAAACGATGTTCTTGAATGCTAAGATCGGTGTTGGCTGATTCTGTGAGATGATGATTAAACGATGTTCTTGAATGCTAAGATTGGTGTTGGCTGATTCTGTGAGATGATGATTAAATGATGTTCTTGAATGCTAAGATCGGTGTTGGCTGATTCTGTGAGATGATGATTAAACGATGTTCTTGAATGCTAAGATCGGTGTTGGCTGATTCTGTGAGATGATGATTAAACGATGTTGTTGAATGCTCAGATTGGTGTTGGCTGATTCTGTGAGATGATGATTAAACGATGTTCTTGAATGCTAAGATTGGTGTTGGCTGATTCTGTGAGATGATGATTAAACGATGTTCTTGAATGCTAAGATTGGTGTTGGCTGATTCTGTGAGATGATGATTAAACGATGTTCTTGAATGCTCAGATTGGTGTTGGCTGATTCTGTAAGATGATGATTAAACGATGTTCTTGAATGCTCAGATTGGTGTTGGCTGATTCTGTGAGATGATGATTAAACGATGTTCTTGAGTGCTAAGATTGGTGTTGGCTGATTCTGTGAGATGATGATTAAACGATGTTCTTGAATGCTCAGATTGGTGTTGGCTGATTCTGTGAGATGATGATTAAACGATGTTCTTGAATGCTAAGATTGGTGTTGGCTGATTCTGTGAGATGATTATTAAACGATGTTCTTGAATGCTAAGATTGGTGTTGGCTGATTCTGTGAGATGATGATTAAACGATGTTCTTGAATGCTCAGATTGGTGTTGGCTGATTCTGTGAGATGATGATTAAACGATGTTCTTGAATGCTAAGATTGGTGTTGGCTGATTCTGTGAGATGATGATTAAACGATGTTCTTGAATGCTAAGATTGGTGTTGGCTGATTCTGTGAGATGATGATTAAACGATGTTCTTGAATGCTAAGATTGGTGTTGGCTGATTCTGTGAGATAATGATTAAACGATGTTCTTGAATGCTAAGATTGGTGTTGGCTGATTCTGTGAGATGATGATTAAACGATGTTTTTGAATGCTAAGATTGGTGTTGGCTGATTCTGTGAGATGATGATTAAACGATGTTCTTGAATGCTAAGATTGGTGTTGGCTGATTCTGTGAGATGATGATTAAACGATGTTCTTGAATGCTAAGATTGGTGTTGGCTGATTCTGTGAGATGATGATTAAACGATGTTCTTGAATGCTAAGATTGGTGTTGGCTGATTCTGTGAGATGATGATTAAACGATGTTTTTGAATGCTAAGATTGGTGTTGGCTGATTCTGTGAGATGATGATTAAACGATGTTCTTGAATGCTAAGATTGGTGTTGGCTGATTCTGTGAGATGATGATTAAACGATGTTCTTGAATGCTAAGATTGGTGTTGGCTGATTCTGTGAGATGATGATTAAACGATGTTCTTGAATGCTAAGATTGGTGTTGGCTGATTCTGTGAGATGATGATTAAACGATGTTCTTGAATGCTAAGATTGGTGTTGGCTGATTCTGTGAGATGATGATTAAACGATGTTCTTGAATGCTAAGATTGGTGTTGGCTGATTCTGTGAGATGATGATTAAACGATGTTCTTGAATGCTAAGATTGGTGTTGGCTGATTCTGTGAGATGATGATTAAACGATGTTCTTGAATGCTAAGATTGGTGTTGGCTGATTCTGTGAGATGATGATTAAACGAAGTTCTTGAATGCTAAGATTGGTGTTGGCTGATTCTGTGAGGTGATGATTAAACGATGTTCTTGAATGCTAAGATTGGTGTTGGCTGATTCTGTGAGATGATGATTAAACGATGTTCTTGAATGCTAACATTGGTGTTGGCTGATTCTGTGAGATGATGATTAAACGATGTTCTTGAATGCTAAGATTGGTGTTTGCTGATTCTGTGAGATGATGATTAAACGATGTTCTTGAATGCTAAGATTGGTGTTGGCTGATTCTGTGAGATGATGATTAAACGATGTTCTTGAATGCTAAGATTGGTGTTGGCTGATTCTGTGAGATGATGATTAAACGATGTTCTTGAATGCTAAGATTGGTGTTGGCTGATTCTGTGAGATGATGATTAAACGATGTTCTTGAATGCTAAGATTGGTGTTGGCTGATTCTGTGAGATGATGATTAAACGATGTTCTTGAATGCTAAGATTGGTGTTGGCTGATTCTGTTTTGTGTGAGTATTTTATCAAATGTGGAGTCTCTGTGGTGAAGTGGTCAAGTCGTTTGACTCGTGCTCCAAAGGTTGTGGATTCGATTCCAGGCCGCTTTACGAGTTAAATGTTTCGGACTCCTGTGAGTCGTCGCTAAAAGCTACGGAGTTCGTGCTTTGTGCGACGCTTTCCGTCCTGCGGAAAGAGACCGAGCCATATGGGATAAAACCTGGTGCAATGAAGTCGACCCTGTCGACTTTTAAGCGACTTTTTTTTAATCAAATGTATGAACATAGAAAACTTGCCTTTTCATAGACATGTAGAGAAAACACTCGTTATGTAACTCATGCAGTATCAGTATCTACACAGTTCAAAATACCAAATCTGTCTCATCTCATCATGTTCCTCTTGTATATTGCAGTGTCGAGTTGAAGCATAAACAGCAGGAAAGTGCCCGTTTATGGACTTCATATATCGACATTTCCATGGACTCTGTTACTCCCTCTGTCCATCGTTTACATGGTCGGCCTCGTCTTCTGGTTCCATTTGGTCTGTACATCATTGCTTGTTGTGGTATATTGTTAGTTGGAAGCCCAGTTATATTGCCAATTTAACTTGCTTTTTTCTAGTGAAATTTTTTTTGTTTCCACATATCCATTGAGTCAACACCAGCATTTTTCATCTGCTGTTGATGTCTTGGCAAGTTTTATGTTCAGTAGTTTGCCATCGCTTTCTGAACGACCGGTTCACATACCTCCATAAGTAACCAGCGCAACGCTATCCGCTGCCGAATCTCATGCAGCTTTGTTCCATATGTGGGTATACGGGATTACAAACAACGTCCTTACCGCCTTCGCCATGGACACCCAGTGAAATATAGTGTTGCTATAATCCACAATTTAGTCCTAATTTCTTCTTTCCTGGGGAACAAAGAAGACTAGGACAAAGGAAGATCTTCTCGATACAATGACTATTCTTCTCAGGAATATCATTTCCGTTGTTGTCACTTTACTTTTTTCTTTGTATTGTCATTGTCCAGGTTTGACATTGGTATCATAGAGTTGGTAGGAAGATTATGTTGTAGAGTGCTTTGTTAGTATTTACTGATATGTGTTTATTCTTTAGCATTGGTGCCATTTGTCCAATAAGTTGGTTTGCTTTATTGCATCTATTTTAGATATCATCTTCTGATTTTCCTTTTGATATTATACTTCCTAAGTACTTTATGCTCTTTACTTGTTTCAAGGGGTGTCCTTTTAGGTGGATCATTGTTGTTGTTTTTTTCTTTGGTTATAGTCATAATGAATTTGTGGAAGGAAAGGGTACAAACAATGCAATATTTACATTACTGACACTAATAGAAAGATAAATAGAGGCACAGAAATAGATTATACTAAGGTATTTGATACAATAAAACATGATGAACTGATTAAAATATTGGAAGATATTAACAATGATGAGGAAAGTTCTCAGAATAATAAAGAATATTTACTGGAACCAAGTAGCAGCAATTAAAATGGGAAATAAAGAAGGCTGGGAGTACGACAGGAATGTGTTTTGTCACCAAATCTCTTCTCCCTCTATAGCGATATAATAATGAGAGAGATCAAAGAGAAACCAGGAATAACTATATATGCTATGCAGATGACACAATATTGGTGGCGGATAATGAACAAGATCTACAACAATTGTTGGACATGGTAGTAACAGAGAGTGCAAAGAAAGGACTCTCCTTGAATATCAAGTAAGTGAAATATAGTAAGAAATATAGTAAGAATAGTGATATAAAAGAATAAGGTGACACCCAAATGTGAAATAGAAATAGAAGAGAAAATTCTTAACTGAGTGAATAGTGGGTACCTAGGGGCATTTATAACATTAGATGGAAGATGTACAACAGCGATTAAGAGCAGAATAGGGCAAGAAAAAGCTGCATTTCAGAAAATGAAGAATATCTTATGCAATACGTCACTATTATTGAATGTAAGAAAGAGAGTGCTGAAGAGAACCTCTCTGTATGGCTGTGAATCTTGGAATGTAAATGAACAAATTAGGAAGAGCTTGGAAGCAACAGAGATGTTGTTCCTGAGACGAATGTTGCGAATTTCTTGGACTGCCAGAGTAACTAACGATGACTGTCTGAGAAAGGTTAATTAAACTAGAACATTATATACAACAATAAGAAAGAGACAAACAGCTTTCTTTCGTAATGCGATGAAAAGAGAGGCATTAGAGAACATCGTGACAACTGGACAGATCAAGGGGAAGAGAGACAGAGGCAGACCAAAATAAATTATGCTGGATGGATTGGGACGGTGGCATGGAGGAATGTCATCAGCAGAGTTGATCCAGAAAACCAATGACCGAGATCTGTGGAGAATAATGAACGACTACGCTATCCGGCACGGCACTTGATGATGATGATGATAGGCATTACCTCTCTTTTACTGATTGCAAATTTTCATTTTATGTTCCTTACACACTTTGTTTAGACTATTCATCAATAACATTAGATATGCGGATGAAACAGTATTTATTGCAGACAATGAGCAGGTTCTGCAACATTTATTAGATGCGGTTGTTGCACACAGTGAACAACTAGGGTTAAAATTAAATTGTAAGAAGACACAAATTATGGTCGTCACTGGAATAAGGAAATACCACAATGTAATATACAAATAAATGGGAATATTCTTAAACAAGTGAATCGGTACAATTATCTCGGAACAGTCATAACATATGATGGGCGATGCCTTGAGGAGACCTTGTCGTAATCCCGATCTTATGGTGAAATGTTCTGAATGTCCTGTTTGTTCTTGCTGTGCATTCATCATCATCATCATCTTCCACTTCTGCTGTCAAGCGTCGTGGGGAGGAAGCGGTGGGTGGCACTGGATAGTGTCATTCCGTGTGGTTGTAAAATGTCTCTGATGTCGTCAATCCATGTTCTTCTTGGACGTCCTCGTGGTCTCGTCGCAGATGATCTTTGATGTAAGGCCAGTGATGGTAGTTGCTGGTGTTGCATTCTAACGACATGGCCAAACCACTTGATTGTCTGTCTTTCAATAAATGTGGCACAAGGTGTTGATCTCACAGTCTGTCTGATAATAGCATTTCTTACTCGGTCTCGGATTGTTAAGGCATCTCATTTTGCGAAGGTGTAATTTGGATAAAGTCCATGTTTGAGATTGGTAGCATAGGGTAGGTGTGAATATGCTGTTTATATGCTGTTTATTATCTGTCGTTTTGCGGACATGGGTATATTTGGATGTTTCAGTAAGAATGATAGTTGATATGTAAGTGCACTAGCTTTTTGATATCTGATTTCGATTTCTCTGTCCAATCTGCCATTTTTTGTGATCATACTTCCAAGATATTTGAATTCTTTAACTTGTTTCAGAGTTGTGCTATTTATCTGTATACTTAGTGGACCCGGCGATCTGCTAACTCGCATTACTTCGGTTTTGGCTGTATTTATACTCATATTGTATCCCCTGCAAGTTGAACTCAGATTATTAATATGATTTTGCAGTCTGCCCTCGTCGCTATAAAACAGGCACTGATCGTCTGCAAATAGAAGTTCATTTACTTCCTGTGCATTCACTGTTGTTATATGAGTTTCTACATAAGTTTGTTAGACGTGTACTCACTCCATATTGTTCAAGAATTTCCTACAGCTTATTTCTATCTACTCTACCAAATGCCTTTTCTTGTACAGAGATAAAAGAAACAATCTACAACAGAGACAAGAAGAAATAAAGTAAGACAACTGGAGAAAATGGAAGGGCTAAATGATATGAAAGGATCAGAAATCCACATATAGAGGGAGAGCACTGGACAAATTCTTGCAAATCAGGAAGTCAGAAATGTGACTTCTTTTGGCTAACCAGCATCACACCTGGACATTAGACAACCAATGGAGGTGTGTCTGGTTTAGTGACCAACTTTTCTTTTTGTTGCAGCGTCATAACAGACGGAGAAGGGGCTACGGTGGGTGAATTGAACGGTTTGCCCACAATTGTGGTAATGAAGCAGTGGTGGAGGTGCAATGGTGTGGGGAATGATCAGTTACAGTGGAAGGAGGCAATTGGTTCACACTGAAGGAGGCTGTAATGCACCACGATATGTCAATGAAATTCTTCGACCCTGTGTCCTTCCACTTTTGGCTGCCCAAAGGTCTATGTTTCAACAGGACAATGCCTGACCCTGTTGTGCATAGCTGACTACACAGTTTCTGACTGCCAACAACATTCTCACCCTTCCTTGGCCATCCATGTCTCCAGAAATGAGCCCGATTGAGCGCCTGTGGGATAAGTTGCATAGATGTGCTTGTCGCCTAGACATTGCTCCAGCCAATCATCATGATCTGTTCCAGGCACTCCAGGAAGAGTCGGCAGCCATCCCACAGGCCCACATCAGACGTCTGATCGCGTCCATGCCCAGGAGATGCCAGTTGCTGATCGATGCAACAGGAGGCCACACACCATACTCATGGGAAAGCCCGTACGCCAAAAAACTCTCGTGACCCAGATGCAAAATTATTGTCAATTGATTGGCTGAACCCTAAAGCATTCTTATGTGCAATTTGAACAATTAACTCAATAAATTAAAAAAGTCATTGAGTATCAAAATTATGGCTATGTGTGTGCCTTTGGTAGCTATGCATTTCTTTTGTTCAACAGTATATAACAGAGATAAAAGAAACAAACTAGCTATTACAGAGACAACAAGAAATAAAGTAAGACAGCTGGAGAAAATTGAAGGGTTAAATGATATGAAAGGATCTAGTTCAACAAATTGAACATGGAAAATATGAATGATAAGAACTATTTTTTTTATTTTGTAGGGGCATAATTTTGTTTTGGGTGGGGGGGAGGGGGGGGGGCATTGATTTGGTATCCAGCCATGGCTCAGAGATCACAGACCCACTTCCAGCACAGGGCTGGACATTTTTACTGGGGTTTTCTGTTTTTCAAAAGATATCACACTTCTTCTTTGATAGTGAGATGATATTCCTAGTTTTCAAAGATAAGGGTGACAGACAAATCTTACAAATAATTATACAGAACAACCACATCGTCCATTGATAACTGATTAGTCTATTTTTAAAATGGTGGGGAGGGGATGAACACACTCACGCACGTACACACACACAAGCCTGATAGAGCCAAATCTAGAAAACATGGTGGGTGCGGAAGAATCTCAATAGTAAAATCTTTGGACTGCTAGATGTACAAACCGTGCTTTGTGAGAGGGCACATTGTCTTCAAGCAAATGAAGATTGTGTGTGTGTGTGTGTCGTCCCTCAGTTTCTGGCCCCACTCTTGCTTAGTTTGGTAATAAGATAAGCTTAGCTCTGTCCATTAACCAGAGACAGATAATCTTTCTGGCATCCCATAAACAATCAGTGTTACTTTTCCTGCAGATTTATGTTATCTTGGGTGTTGGGCATGCCAGGAGTTTGCCAGTGCATGCTGGACATTTTGAATTGGGGGGTTATAATGGTGAACCCAAGTGACATTTACTGTCATATTGGTCAACATGTTTTCTGACTGCACTGTTTTAGCAACTGTCAACAGTCATTTACCCTTGTTTGCTTTTGTTCACATGTCATTAGGTGTGGAACCCAGCAGACATGTTTTTCTCATGTCCACTCTGTTGTAACTTAACTAGCTGTACCACAGATGTCATTTTTCAATCCTGGTCAATGATTTTCTTTACCTTTGTTGCACTCTGAGGATAGTCTCCAGATGCTTGGAGTTCAGCACCAATTAAACTGGCTACAGCAGTGGTTCTCAACCTTTTTTGGCCTGTGCCCCCCTTCACCATATTTTCAGAACGTCATTCCCCCCCCCCCCCCCTGTCATATTTCCTACCTAAAAGTTTGGCCCGTGCCCCCCTTCACCATATTTTCAGAGCGTCATCCCCCCCCCCCCTTCGAATTTCCTACCTAAAAATCCCCCCCCCTCTTTAGACAGTATATGTAATAATGGAAGCCAAATTTAATAGCACATACTAAAACAAGTCTAGACATCCACATAACACGTGATTTGTGGGTCTACTTTATAAAATGAATTTTAGAAGGGTGAGATGTACAGAACCGTAAAGTATGAAGGGAAAAACAATATCAAGTAATTGGTTCTTGTATTAACGCGATCTTGAAATAATCTTAATTCCCCGCCTAGGGGGGAATTCCCCACCAGTTGAGAACCACTGGTCTACAGGGTTGTCACATCCCTGGCCTCTGACTTCATTGTTCTGATAAATCATTGGAGTAATATGCTGTGCTCCAGAGCAAGATATTCCATTGCAGAAACAAATGCACACTTCAAACATTCAGTGCAAATATGAGGTGCATTGAATGTGCCGTGTTTCAGCTTTCTCCTGTTACTACTTCATAGTCAGGGTTAAGATTTATGGCCAGCCTCAAGTAGATCTGATACAGCGTATGGTAATCAGAATGCAACAAAGTTCTGAGTAGTTAAAACGTTTATTTGTATTCAGTATTTTATCAGATACCAACAGCCACAAAGTTATCTTCACATCAGTCAGCATTCACTAACTTCCCTTCATATTGATTGATTCACAAACTTTTCACATCAGACAGCATTCATAAATTTATCTTCACATCAGTCAGCATTCATAAATTTATCTTCACATCAGTCAGCATTCATAAAAGTATCTACACTACAGTGGACATTCACAGCATTCTCGAGAACCTGGCACTTACTTCTGTTCTACAGATTGGGCGTGTTCAGACCCACAGACTAGTCACTGTTCTGGACTGATCTCATGTCAGATCAATACCTTGACTTCCTCTCACCTGCATGCTTATATTGTAGTAGTGTTTCATTTGCCTTGATTTTCTATTTACTGAAGAATGCTCACTCTTTTTGTTGGTCAATATATTTTTGTACAGCCAACCTTTGCCACTTTTTCATTTATTCATCACATTTCCTTACAATTCTTTCACAAAGCTACAAAACAGATCATCATCATGCACCGTGACAACTGGCTTAGGTGTTCATGTCTATCCAAAGATCTCTGTCCTTGGTGTTCTGAATGAACTCTGCTGATGATATTCCTCCTTGCCACCATGCTTCCACTGGGAGAAATGGATCACTCTGCAGTTCAACAGAACATGGCACTTACTTGTCCATACAATCAGAAACTGCTATCAAAGGCAAAGGAAAAGACCCTCATGTGAGTGTGGAAGGCAAGGCGAAACCACTACATTATCTCATTAAGATTTCATGAAATTCTACAAAACAGATACAATGCAAAAATACAGATTCTTCCTCCAACACAGATCTAGTTTGAGGCACATCTGTTGGGTACAATTACCATCCAGTTATCTCACGCAAGTAAAACAATACACACTCCAATTTCGCAGTAAAGCACTTAAAATTTCAGAAACAAATATCACAGCATAAGATCGTCATCTGCAATGAATGACTAATTGTCTGTACAAGACCGAATCAACTGGACTTGAAGATGGCTGTAGTTAGTTGATCGGTTTTTTTAATGAGCACTGACCTGGAAAAGATCAATGTTTGGGTAGATGAGACAAATGTTAACGAACACAAAACATACCATATATGATCACAGCTGAAAACTATTTAAACCATTTAAACGTTACACAGAAGGATTCTCGGATAGGTCAAAGAAGTGTACGGAAATGCTTACAGTATTCAAAATAACACAATGGAACTGGGCAAGTGTATGTGCACTGGTGTAAGAAAAAGTGAGACTGCAAATACAAAATGATTGATTGATTGATTGATTTAGGAACTGACATCACAGCATTCGAGACATTCCCATAAGCACTCCATCCCCATCCTCAGCAGCCAGCGAAGAGTTCCAACACTAATAGTTCCAGTAGCAATCTGATTATATGTCCGTCTCGCCTTTCCTCTGAGCGTCGAGCGTCGGCCAGATCCCCTCGTCACACCTTGCTGTCTCATTCTTACCAGACTATGGTGATCCATTTGCTCCTCCGAGGTGTACACATGCTCCCACAAGGCCCCAACCACGTCTGCCTTGTCATGCATCAATACTCCACCAAGTTTTGCCGAGCCAGCCAATCTGTCCGCCTGTTCATTCCCCAGCACACCGGCATGCCCAGGAGAAAAGATCCAGGTGATGCTTGCTACCCGTGACCTCCGAAGCGAAGCAAGCCACTCTGCACGAAGCTTACTTGTTCTCACCCTTCTCAGCATGCTTTCTGAGTCAGTTACAATCACAATGTGTATATGTATCGTGTTTTCTATCCAGCGGAAAGCTGCACTGACCGCCTCCAACTCCATTCTTAAGCTAGATGTAGTGTCATCATACGCCAGGCTCTCCTGCACCACACGCCGACCATTAGTACTTGCCAAGAACCCCCAGGCACTTCTCCTACCTCTCAACACCGACCCATCCATGTAGATAATCACATCACCCGGGTGAGAATTTTCCTGAATTCTTCAAATTGTGCAATATATTGTGCAAATATTGTGCAAATACAAAATAATGGAACTCACCCATGCTCTGACTCAAGGCAAATGACAGGACTGGGTGCATTAACCCCTGGTGACAGCTTGGATGCCTGCATGGCTAGAGCACTGATTGATCCGTTGCACTGACCAGGGATGACACCTTTTGCTGAAAACAGACACTGTGCTCTGGTTCACAAGTTCCTACTATGATGTTACATCATTAAAAACAACCACGTTAACATTCTGTTCAAGATGCATGGGTATATAGGAATGTCATTTCTAATGGATACAAAATGAACACTGGAATTCCTGACTTATCCAAGAGACAAGGCATCAGAACAACGGTTTTATCTTCTCCTCCTGTCTGTCATCTCTATGATGGCTTTCAACATCAGGTTAGGAAGCATTTTCTGGATGGGCAGAAATTCTAGAACTCCAGGCAGCTGTAGACACAGTGGACAAGTGCTGTATGAAAAAGGTTGTCATCAATCCAGGCAAAGCTTCTGTACCATGGATCTCTCTGAACAACATAATTGTCAAGGATGAGGTACCAGATATCACAACAAATGGAAGTTATGAATAGAGAACACACTCAAAAACCTGGAAACCTTTGACAGAAGTTTGCCCTTCAAGGATCCTGTGTCCAGGGTACTGGACATGGAACAAAGAATGTTGTTCACTCTCTACCAGCATCTGATCATTTTCCTGATTGCATATGTCTGGAGCGCTCACAATACCTTATGGCCAGCTGGTGGAGTCAGAATGTATACAAGATGAGGCCATGTAAACCATTCTTGGCTGTACAAGAGATACACCTGTCTGCTTTCAACATAGACTGACCCTACCATCCACATGTAACAGGTCCAAGGTGCTCCAGGCAAAGACGTGACTTAGGATTGCAGCAGATAGGAAGCATCTCCTGTACAAAGCTTTAAATGATACCAGGGGACATAGGTTGAAGAGAGGCAGGTCTTGGATGGCACAAGCTTCCTGATGGTTGGAATGCAGCACAGCTAGACATGTGTTTGTAATGCACTCACAGAGTATGTTTTTGAAAGTGGAAGCTGGAATGTTCTGGGTTGAGTGGCTAGCAACTTGTGAAAGGACGGAGATTGTGAGCATATCATGGATGTTCTGCCCAGGACATGCAGGTGGACATGGCAAAGAACAGGATGACAGACTGACTGCTGCTGCTCCCTTGGGTGTAGCACTAAGATATAATCAAGGTGATGTGGTGAAGGCTCTCTGGAGTCTTGTGGAGAGTGCTGACAAACAATCCATATCTGGACAGACTTGCTCAGAAGGGAGTGAGTAGAGGGTCTGGAAGGGTGGAATGTAAGATGAGCCTGTGTGCCCAATTTATGACCCTTTGAAAATAAAGAGGATTTGTTTGTTCACAGTAAAGAGGAAAACAGGTAGATCAAACTGCTACTGGAATCATCAGTCTGGCAACTCTAGGCAGGGTTTTAAAGAGGGAGACAGAGCATATGTGGAAATGTGTTGAGGCAGTGATGTTGATCCTTATATCCAGTATCTGGTAGTCAGTTGTGTCTATGAGGATGTTTTTACTGGATACAGCCCCGGGGGCAACTAAACATTGTAAAACACTTGCCAGAGATTTATCTGCAGCAACAGTGAGGAAGGTAGCTAGTCACCCATCTCATAATTATGTGACCTAGGATACAGTAAGTCTAATCACATAACATCCCTTTGGCAGTATCTGGCATGGGGGGATACTGTTTACTTGATGTGTTGTTGTTTTGTTCACATATCCTTTACTGGACATCGCTGTCAACATCAGCATCTTTCAGCTGATTGTAGATTTCTTGGCAAGATTGAGCTCAGTAGTTTGCCATTGCTTTCTGAGCGACCTGCTCACATACCCTGTAAGTTACCGATGTGGAGAGAGCTGCTACTGATTCTTGCGCATGCCACATTACTCACAAGAGCATACGGGATTACAGAGAAAGTCGTGTAACGCCTAGACCAGGGAGACCGGCTGATATGTGTGTGGATTACCAAAAAACTACATGTAGAAAGTAGTGGAAGCAGCCACAAGCATTAATTATAACATTACACAACACATACCTCCAAGGCAAAGTCCATTGTTACCCACACAAATAATTCCTGAGACCCCTGGCAGGCGGAACCTGCAATATCAGTTATAAACATTATAAAATCAGCTATAAACATCACAAAATTATTCCTTACATGATAAGCAACATTATCGCGTGTGATGCCGATAAGCATAAGCAGTCATATTTCGTGATCTCACACAATCACTTGAGTCATGGTCAGCTCCGTGTTCTTGTGTCAACCATGCCATGTAGCCAAGCCATCCTGATATTTACATATCTGCCTTCATCTTGTTCTTTCTTAGGGGAGGGCTGCGTGGTCTCGAGGTATGGTGTCCGCCTCAAGTGCTGGAGGTCCCGGGGTTCAAGCCCCGGTGAGGACCGGGATTTTTTCATGTGGACTTCTAGTAATAAAATTTCCCCTGGTCTCTGGGTAATGAGATTGGACGCTCGTGTGTATTGTTGCGCACGTAAAAATTTCCTTGGCAGTTGGAAATCAAAAAATAGTGGCCTAACGGCGCTGCCTGGGCAATATTTCAAGTTAACAATCTACCCAAAGTATTTCAGGATCCTCGCCGGTGCTACGGAGTTCGTGCATTGAGCTGAGGTTCACCAGACTCAGGTTTGAGTTAGGAGGAGAACGGAGCACTTATAGGTTGCACCCGTGTGCCGTGATGTTGATCCATCGACTAAACTAAACTAAGCTAAACTAAACTAAACTTGTTCTTTTCTCTCAATCTTGCCAGTTGTCACCAAGTTCTCTAGTTTATTTCTTCTCATAATGTGCCCAAAAAATGTTGACTGTCTACAGCTAATTTCTCTAATCACTTTAGGGTCTTCATTTGTTTCTTGTAAGACTTGGCATTTGGTTTTTCTGTCTGTCCATGGTATTCTTTGCAACTTCCTCAGAAATTACATCTCCACTGCCATTAGATGTTTTTCATTGATTATTTGGTTGTTTCGGGATTTGAAATTTAAATATTGAGCACAACCCACTACTGGCAACGCTGATCGCATTCTGGTATGAACCTAAGGCCTATCCACGTCAATATGGAAGCACTATACTTGAGTTTCTCTCTCGTTTGAGCTCGTCAGTAGTGCATATCCCTGACCGGATCCGGAAACAAGCCCCGGATGACTGGCGTGTGAAGCGGGTGTGTAACCACGCGGCACACGCTGGACACGCCAAATTATCATAAAAGAACACCACAACGTCACCCATCGTAGGCTATGCTCAAGATTGCCCAATCGCCGCGAATGACGTCCGTCAATCGATGTGGACCCGAACGATCAGGTCTTCTCACTGGCAAGGAACATCAGGCCTCCTAAAATCCAGTGATTTTCAATAGTGCTTCTATATTGACAAACAAAGTGCTTCCATATTGATGTGGATAGGCCTTAGGTTCATACCACAATGCGATCAGCGTTGCCAGTAGTGGGTTGTGCTCAATATTTAGATGTTTTTCAGCTTGTCTGCTCAATGTCCACGTCTTACATCCATACAAAGGTACAGGTTCTAAGTAGGTCTTCAGCATCCTTTTTCTCATTACAATTGACATCTTTTTATTGGTCAGTATGTTTTCCATCTTGCAAAAGGCTGCCTTCGCTATGGCGATTCTTGTTCTAATCTCTTCAAGGCAGCTCCCATCAGATGTTATGGATGTTCCGAGACAGTTATACCTCTTCACTTGTTTAAGAATATTCCCATTTATCCTTATATTACATTGCGGTATTTCTTTCTTCCTAGTGACGACTATAATCTCTGTCTTCTTACAATTTAATTCTAACCCTAATTGTTCATTGTGTACATGATAAGCATAAATACAGCAAATCATCAGGTTACAGCTGCTTTTCTGTTACACATTAACCAGGTCTTCAACAGGTACTATATTTAACTTCAACATGTTCGTGGTTGCACTGTTGGACTAACAACCTGAAATTGTAATATACATGCTTCTCCCTCCACTGTATTGTTAGGGGACAGTACTAGTCATATTCTATCCCATGTTCTCATTTGTGGTCAGGTGACAAAGGAAGCCACAGTGGGATAGTGGCTAGCACACTTGCCTGCTGGTCCGCTGGTTGTGTTCAAATCCCTGTGGAGGCAAGGATTTGTCTCACTGATCTAAAATGGGTATTAGTGTTTTTTTCTGGTAAACAAAAGGGCATAATACTGACCATATAACCCATCGAGTGCTGATTGGTCTAAACATGTGAGACTTGCAACAAGGTTTTCCCAACAGCCTCATGGCATGAAAAGAGATTCTTAATTTGTTAGTACTGAGAAAGATTTTATTGTTAGCTAGTGCATGTATTCCCTAATAAAGAAATTTGTTGGAACCTCAACACAGTCCAGCCTACTGGTGTCATGCCATAGATGGCTACCTGCACAGTTATAAAATGTGTTATGATGTAAGATTGACGTCATTTTTACCCCATATGGTTCGTCTCCTTCCACAGGCCAGCCTGCCAGATGTGCCGCACAAAACATGAACTCCAAAGCTCCAGCAATGATAATAAACCCTTTATCATGTTTGAATTATTGTTGTTTGGAATTTAATTGCGATATTTATGTTGTTAGCTAATAATTTTTATTTTCCGTTGGTGTTGTCTACTTTTGTTTATCAAGCATTCCAATCACATGTTACATTCATTGAACTTTGGTAATCAAATTGACATCTGTCACTTCTACTTTCGGTCCCATAAATGCTGCCTGCCATGCCACAAATGACTTTCATCATAAGTGCAACAGTTCTGGCTACCAAACTGTATGTCAGCTTTACACATTAATATGCAGGTGTCAAGCACACGCACAAACATTGTATGTAGTGACGCATCTGTTTGTTACTTAATAATGTCCCAAACTACTGCCATGAGAATGAATGTACTGCACTCTTTTACACTTACATAATGAGGACCCAGTATTAAGGGCCAATATGAGTGTTCAGACCAAAGAGTCAGTATATATGGTCACTTAATTCAACTCAATATTCTCTCATTTTATCTAGAATGTACTAATTTTAAATGAACGGGGAAACAAGACTATGGACAGTGCCTTTGGTATCCAATTTTTTTTTTTTGCTCGCTCGCTCTGAACTTAAGTGTAGTACGTACACACTACTTCTAGTAGTGCTGGACTGAATTTTGCGCGTGGATTAGTTTCCCCTATTAGCAGTGTCACTCGTCATCAGGCAAACCCACTACGACTTTAGAGGTACTTGTAATTTACGTCCCCAAGTCATGGACGATAGGTCAACATTTTAGTCCAACTGTCCGGTGTAGGGGTTGAACCCCTTACCTCGGCATCAGCACACCAAATGTTTAAGTACACGCGTTCTTATCCATTCAGCCATGCTGGCCTACCAATGTGGTTTTGAAACCTGGACCATTTCCAGCCCTGCAGACTGCGTGCATCCACTGACTGTCTGTTATGTAACCCATCTCCTGTCAATTCACCCCCATTTCATATTTGGAGCCTCAGAGTTAAGTACCACATATTGTATTTCATTTTGTTCATTTTTATTTCACATGACTACTTTATATTATGCCTTAATGTTGACACTGTAGTGTCATTTCCACTGTTTGTGTGCTGCTGTGTTTTCTTGCTGTTATATGCTGATGAAGGTTTGTCATTGCAACAAACTGTTTTTGTAATTGTATTTTGTAAAGCTGCACTACACTTCATATTTTTCAATTATTTACATTTCCACAGTTTTACAGTAATTTAGCCCATTTCATTCATATATGTAAAAACCAGGAAATGTTCATGGCCTGAAAAGGTTAATAACTGCAGGAATATTTGCATTCAGTATTGCTCTTACAATACACAACTTATGACAATATTGTTCTTTCTTCTTCATTGTTTACTGACTCCTGGACTTTTTACCATAATTTTTCATGTGTTTATATTATTCTCAGTTTAAGTTAGTTACATATCCTTTGCAGAACGTCACAGTCAACCCCAATATTTTTGGCTTTTTGTGATTTCTTGGCAAGTTTACGTCCAGTAGTTTTTCATTGCTTTCTGAACGACTGGCACTAATACCTTTTTATAAAAAATAAACTCAAGGCGGTCTGCTGCCAAATAACTCCCAGCTGTGTTTCAAACGTGGTATGCAGTATTATGAACTGTGTCCAAAACCCCTTTGCCACAGAGCCGGCCAGACTACCAAGAGACAGTGAAAATCAAAATATTTGTCTAATTTAACCCTTTACAGGGCTGACGTTTGTCCATTTTTTAGCCCTGACAGGCAAGATTTTTCAAATTCAGTAAAATTTTGGGTTACATTAGTAAAAACATCACATATAAGGTGTTAGTCAACAGATTTTAATGAAATAAAAAGCAAAATGAAGGAAAAGGCATGCAATTTTTTTTTACTCATGTGAATGTTGCCGGTAATGCACACATGAACACAAATATTTACAAAATGCAACATATTGTTTGTGATTGTCAGTCATTTATACGGCAATTTACAAATACATTTTCAGAATCACTTTCTTTAAAGTCCGACTCACGACTGCTAACGCTGATCACTGATATCTAGCTCCGATTAATAGTCAACTTCGTGCCCTTCTATGTCACTTAAATTGAACCCAGCAAAATCTCCGCTATCACTTGAAGAATCGTCAAAATCCATTTTGAAAAACAAAGCGTAAACCCCCACCAAAAACTATTTTTTTAAATCCATTCAAATTCAAAGTACATGCTTGCAAATGGCGGCCACGTTGTCAAGCTACTGGCAAAATCAGAAGTCTCAGAAAGCCGCGAGATCATGTTTTTACAATGCATAATAGTCACGGACGCTTTCAGTCGTTTTGCCCGTTCTGTGGTAAAAACATTCTCGGGCGTTTTGCTCGGCAAAGGGTTAAATTTCCTGTGGCAACATATGGATATGAGTCATGGATGATTTGATCATCATTAAAGTAGAAAATCAGAGCCTTTGAACTTAAGCTTGTACTTGAAATATTCTTAGAATATTGTGGACCCAGACGAAGAAAAGTGCTGACGCTCTGCAGGATCTGAACACAGAAGGCTCATAAACAGAATGTCACGCAAACTGAAATACTTGGCCATATTAAAAGTTCAGGTGGCTTGGACAAAACAGTGATGGAAGGCATGGGTTTTAGAAGAAGCAGTGGTCAAACAACATGAAGATAGACACAAGACATTTCAGACACCTTGGACACAACGTTGCAGGAGAAATGACCAGGGATCCAGAAACTTCAGAGGGTCGTGATGTCATTCTGCGAGGGAGCTACTACATCATGATACACCAGTGAGTGACCTCCAATCAAGGAAAGGGCCAAGGTAGTGAAACTCTCTGGCCCATGTATAATATACATTCCCAATGTGTATATATCTCAGCAACCACTTGTACCCCTGCCCCGCATTCTTCCATCTGCTTTCATTCCACCTCTAACACCATTTCTCACTATCACTCTCACTCACCCCCACACAATTTACACCCCGAAACACACTGACCTGAACTAGCTCCCAGATGCTTCAGTCAAGTCACATACACTTATCCCCATACCACTGACTCACTTTGGCACCTCTATTTTCCTGATCCATCTCGCTCATTCTATAATTACCCCTCCATCAGGGGGGTACGGGGTGTCAGGCATTGGTAGCACCTTTGGTAAGGATGGCTCTCATGTCCTTTCAGGACCCATCCCCCACTGGTCCAAGTCTGACACCCAGCTCGTGCCTGTGGCTCCTAGTAGCTGTCAGCATGCGACAGCGGCCACCCCCCGGGCAACAGCTGTGAGAGGCTGGCTAAACCAGGCATGGGTATCCGATTTGGTGTCAAACCAAGAGGTAAACTAGGGTATGCCTACCCAGCATGTGAAGACAGGATTCGGCAGACTGCGCGGAAGAAATCATTCCTGATTCAACGGGGAAGACGGCGTTTACCTGCAAAGCGTTGTGGAACGTAATGAGCACGGCAAGGCACGTAGAGCGCCCTGGTCATCCACTGCACCTGTATTCGTCTCCAATCGTCTCGACTTGTCTTGCCACTGGACTCAGATGGACTCAGGCGAGAGAGTGAGGTCGACGAATTGCGCAACTCTTCCTCACTTTAATCCAAGTCATCGCGCAAGTCATTCTTCATCCAACCCCTCCATCACCACCATCCATTCATGGTTCTACACTGGCCCCACACCCAAATTCCTTGCCCACTAATACCCATATGTGAGTGTTTCACTACACAAATATCTAGTAATCAGTAATGAAAATAAATTGTAAACAGGCATTGCCTAATCCTAACTGGAGTCAGATCACTCAACAGCAAAGTTAAATCCTCATCCTGCAAAAAGACAATATGGGTTTTAAGAAACAAAGTGATTATATGCAACGTGCTGCGAATAATGCCTCCCATAGCTACGTGTTATTCACAGTCGCGGCTGGTCACGTGACATTTACTGCTGTCGAAAATCGCGATGGAAAACTGAGCGTTCTTTTTAAGTTTCGGGTTAGGGTTAGGAACTGCATTCAGAACTAAATGAATAATATATACATAAAAAATGATTTAAATTTTCAATGGCAGCCACACTTAAAAAAAGAAACAACAATAAAACAACAACAAATTTATACTATTGCTGTAATGTTCTACAACACTACAGTGAGGAATTAGTGGAATTTTAACTGGATTCTGATTTCTTAGAGGGAGGCGTAATTTGCAGCGCGCTGCAAATAATTTATAATATAATAATTTATTAATACTGAGTGTTATTCACAGCTGTGAGATTTAAGACTATCTTCTTTGGTCAAATGATGAATAAAATAAATAAAATAAAATTAGAACTAGGAAGAAAGAGCTCTGAAGAAAGGCACTGGAAAACAATAAACATGATGAGTGGAAAAATCAGCTGTAATTTGGGAAAGATAGACCGAGAGACATTATGCTTAATGATCTAAGATGACGGCATGGATGGAGAGGTATCATCAACAGAATTCATCCAGAAAACCAAGGACCGCGATCTGCTGAGAGACATGATGATGATTGATGACTGACTTTACGTGATAATGAACTTAATTCAAGGGAGAGTTTATACCGCGATATCTCGGAATAGACAGAGTAGTTTATACCGCGATAGCTCGGAATAGACAGAGTAGTTTATTCCGAGCCGGCGCGGAATAGACAGAGTAGTTTATACCGAGCTGGCGTATGAAGCTGTTTTAATATCAAGAATAATTTTCCAGATTGGTATCCCCAATAAAAATAATTGTGTCCCCATGCAAGAATTCTTAACTTGCGTTTCTGTACTCTTACTGTTTACAGGCATCCATCTTTGTTTACATTACCGACCTACTATTTCCTGATATTTATGTCATCATAATTCCGGTCCAAGCTGACAGTAATATGCGTTGCTTCAGAAAGACGTGATTAGCCAATTCAAACACCAGGCTTCCGACTTACTGGCCTGATGAATTAACAAATAAACAAGGAAATGCTACGCAAATAAAGTGCAGGAAAACCTGGTATATGTGAAGCAGGTTGAAAAGAGAGAGGGGGGAGATAGATAACGAAGATAGTGTGAGAGACAGAGATACGAGAAAGATGTGTTGAAAGACATAACAAAGTGATATAGACAAGTGAGAGAGAGGGAGGGATATATATATATATATATATATATATATATATATATATATATATATATATATATATATATATATATATATATATATATATATATATATATATATATATATATAGAGAGAGAGAGAGAGAGAGAGAGAGTGAGAGTGAGAACTCGTGTTCGGTTGGCTAAGCGCCTTTCCCAAGACAACAAAAGTAGAGGACAGATAAGAACAGAAAGACAAGTGTGCAGGTTCTTGTGCAGCCAGATAAAGACCAACACAAAACACAAAAACCCTAGGAAACACTCTTGCTGCCAAAAGCGCGATCATCAGACCTGTACTGGTTGATACCAACAAATTTTTTCTTCATTTACCAGGTATCTGTTATGTGGCAACTTCAATTGGCGAATGGGACAGGTCGGGAGAGAACATACCGGGCACTGCTCTTGCTGAGGCCTCGCTTGATACGGATGTTGTCTGTCTAAATCAGGGGTCACCAACTTTTTTCACGGCGGGCTGGATAATGACGAGCGCGGGCCGCTTACTCATTCTGTACAATACTTGCGCCGCCCTCCGTGGCGAAGGTTCATAATCCCGTATACCCGCGTTCAAAACACAGCTGAGCGCGATTTGGCAGCTGATATTTGGCTTTCAAGATATCATCAATGTTTGGGTTGGAATTGCTGCATCCAATCAAGAGAATTGCTTTCAAATGTTCATCAGTCAATCTCGTTGGATGTGTTGACTTCATATACTTCATTTTTTTAAAAATGTTTGCTCACAGACATAAGTTGTTCCAAACACTGGTGACATACAAGCGGCAAATTTCTTCAGTTTCGGAAACTCAACATCAGGTAAGTAGCGGTAAAATTCAACAAGTTGTCCTCTAGTTATTGATCCATGCAAGCTGCAAACGGATGCCAACTCTTCCGTTATCTGAAAGTCCAAATTGACGCAACGAATGAACACGAGAAGTTGTGGCGCACTCGAGAGATCAGTAGACTCATTCAGCGCCAGAGAATACAACAAGTTCCTAGTTTGCTGGCGTATCTGTAGCACTGTGTTCTCTCCAAGTTGTTCTGTTCTTCGCACAACTGAGCTTGTCGAAAGGCTGATAGTTCCAAACAAATCGGTTTACTCAGGACACAAGTCATTTGCTGCTTCCATCATACGAACGAAAGAAGAAGAAGAAGAAGAAGAAGAAGAAGAAGAAGAAGAAGAAGAAGAAGAAGAAGAAGAACGTACCTTTCCAGAAAACTTATAGATGTTTTGTTTCGTAGTGTCAAGGGACAATTACCAGGGACAATTTAACGTTAGAAAATCCACAGGATGATACAGCAGAGGAAGAAGCCGGAATTGAGAAATCAGCACCAACACTATCAGAAGACGCAGAGGAAGATGGTTCAGACAAAGTTGATAGGACAGAAGCACCAACACTATCAGAAGACACAGAGGAAGATTGTTCAGACAAAGTGGGTAGAACAGAAGCACCAGCACTATCAGAAGACACAGAGGAAGATTGTTCAGACAAAGTGGGTAGAACAGAAGCACCAGCACTATCAGAAGACACAGAGGAAGATTGTTCAGACAAAGTGGGTAGAACAGAAGCACCAGCACTATCAGAAGACACAGAGGAAGATTGTTCAGACAAAGTGGGTAGAACAGAAGCACCAGCACTATCAGAAGACACAGAGGAAGATTGTTCAGACAAAGTGGGTAGAACAGAAGCACCAGCACTATCAGAAGACACAGAGGAAGATTGTTCAGACAAAGTGGGTAGAACAGAAGCACCAGCACTATCAGAAGACACAGAGGAAGATTGTTCAGACAAAGTGGGTAGAACAGAAGCACCAGCACTATCAGAAGACACAGAGGAAGATTGTTCAGACAAAGTGGGTAGAACAGAAGCACCAGCACTATCAGAAGACACAGAGGAAGATTGTTCAGACAAAGTGGGTAGAACAGAAGCACCAGCACTATCAGAAGACACAGAGGAAGATTGTTCAGACAAAGTGGGTAGAACAGAAGCACCAGCACTATCAGAAGACACAGAGGAAGATTGTTCAGACAAAGTGGGTAGAACAGAAGCACCAGCACTATCAGAAGACACAGAGGAAGATTGTTCAGACAAAGTGGGTAGAACAGAAGCACCAGCACTATCAGAATACGGTTCAGACAAAGCAGAGCATAGGTTGTCCATGCAGGGGATAGTTTGAACGTCAGCTTCTGAAAGGTCAACTACAGCTAGAGGACGGGCAGCTTTAATCAGAGTGAAGAACCTATTAAGATGAGAGATGGCAGATTGAAAAGCCTGTCCTCCCAATAAAGGAAGGAAAGATTCAATGGCCTTCGTAATTTCTTTGGTAAGGTGATACCGAGATTCAGGAGTGCTGGCATTTCGTTTGGGCAGTACTTCACGTGTGATGCTGTGATCAATGGAGTCAAGAGCAAGATGAAAAACATTCTGACCAATAAAAAGATGTCAATAGAAACGAGAAAAAAAGTGTTGAGGGGATACACAGAGCCTGTTCTTTTGTATGGATGTGAAACTTGAACAATGTGCAGTCAAGATGAAAAACATCTGATGGCTGCAGAAATCTGGTTTCTGAGGAAAATGCAAAGAATACCATGGACAGACAGAAAAACCAATGACCAAGTACTACAGGAGACAAATGAAAATCGTAAATTGAATAGAGACATTAGACGTAGACAGTCAACATTTGTTGGACATGTTATGAGAAGAAATGGATTAGAGAACTTGGTGACAACTGGCAAGATCGAAGGGATCGGACCAAGAGGAAGATATCTGGATGGCTTGGCCACATGGCATGGTCGAGACAGGAACACTGAGCTGATCCACGACACTGGTGATCGAGTGACATGGCTTGACAACTTCCCAATTTAAAAAAAAAATAATTCCCAAGCGGGGAATCGAACCCCGGCCGCCGCGGTGAGAGCGCGGAATCCTAGCCACTAGACCACTTGGGACTGTTGAATCTTTCTTAAGGTGAAGGTAATTGTACCGATAGAATTTATTAGAAAACAGTAAGTGAAATGCCTCGGCCACGTAACTACGCTACCAACTGACATTATACCACAATAAGTCAATAAGCAATTATATACAGTATCGTTCACAGAAAGCAGGACAGGAAAGTGCGCTCTCGCAGGAAGAAGGAAGGAAATTATCGCCAACCGGGGTTTCCGTCCGAGCTATCGCGGAATAAACTACTCTGTCTATTCCGAGATATCGCGGTATAAACTACTCTGTCTATTCCGAGATATCGCGGTATAGACACTTCCTTAATTCAATGGCTCTGGCAAGGCACATGATGATGACATCATATGATCATTACTTACGCTTCATCCATTTGCTTTTCTAAAGCTTTCTCCATTTGTCACCTTTACTGTAATTAACAGTAATAAAAGATGAATACTTTCGTTCGTGACTGTAGATAAATGGACAATGAAGTGAACACGAAATGTTCGTTGTAACAACAAACTTGGTTTAACCGGAGAAAAAAAATGTGACGAATGTACTTGACCCGGAAGTTTTTGCTGGTTTCACCTACAGGTCCAACAACCGTGTCGGTGCTGTTCGTGTATTATTAACTATTAACTATTAACTATTAATTATTACACTCGTCAGGAATAGTTGACAGCACAAGAGACAGAAGGCTGTTGAAGGACATGATTGCCAACGCCACACGGCTGAGACTATAAGACAAATACATTTGTGGCCATTGATATGCAATGAACGCGCGCAAAAAAAAAACCAACAACAACAGGGCTAAGATCATCATCATCAAGTGTCGTGCCGACTGGCGTAGGCGTTCATGACTCCCCACAGATCTCGGTCTTTGGTTTTTTTTTATCAACTCTACCGTTGATATTCATCCAGCATTATTTCTCGTGGTCTGCCTCTCCCTCTCTTCCCCTCGATCTTTCCAGTTGTCACGATGTTCTCCAGCGCCTCTCTTCTCATCAGTCAATCAATCAGTCATGTGCCATGCCGGAAAGCGTGGGCGGTCATGATTCGTCATTTCACTCGATCACCAGAGTTGTGGATCAGCTCAGTGTTCCTGTCTCGTCCATGCCACGTGGCCTAGCCATCCAAGTATTTTCCTCTTGGTCTTCCTCTTGGTCTGTTCCCTTCGATCTTGCCAGTTGTCACCAAGTTCTCCAATCCATTTCTTCTCATAACATGTCCACAAAATTTTGACTGTCTACGTCTCATTTCTCTAATCAATTTACGATCTTCATTTGTCTCCTGTAGCAGGCCTACTTGGTCATTGGTTTTTCTATCTGTCCATGGTATTCTTTGCATTTTCCTCAGAAACCACATTTCTGCAGACATCAAACATTTTTCAGCTTGACTACACATTGTCCAAGTTTCACATCCATACAAAAGAACAGGCTCTATGTATCCCCTCAACACTCTTTTTCTCGTTTCAATTGACATCTTTTTATTGGTCAGAATGCTTTTCACCTTGCTAAAGGCTACTTTCGCCATGGCGATTCTTGTTCTAATCTCTTCAAGGCATCTCCCATCAGATGTTATGACTGTTCCGAGATAATTGAATCGATTCACTTGTTGGAGAATATTCCCATTTACTTGTATATTACATTGTGGTACTTCGTTCTTCCTAGTGACGACCATAACCTGTGTCTTTTTACAAAATTTTTGCGACATGCGGACGAGCATTATCGTGCAACAGAATCGCACCACGAGAAAGCATGCCGGGTCGTTTATTCTTGGTGGCTTTTTGCAGCTTGTCTAGTGTTTGCAAGTAGTGGGTAGAGTTGATGTTGACACCAGGTTTTTTTAAAGTCGGCCAACAATAGCCCTTCGTGGTCAAAAAATGCGCTCAGCATCACCTTACCAGCGGAAAACTGTAACTTGAATTTTTTGGCTTTTGATGATCCAGCATGCTTCTATTGCATGCTCTCTCTCTCTCTCTCTCTCTCTCTCTCTCTCTCTCTCTCTCTCTCTCTCTCTCTCTCTCTCTCTCTCTCTCTCTCTCTCTCTCTCTCTTTTGCTGCTCGGCTCAAAGTTGTGACACCGTGATTCATTGCCTGCCACTATGCGGAAGAGAAATGCATCACCTCCACTCTGTAACGCAGCAAGTGGTTCAAACACCATCCTATGCGTTCCTCATTTTGGTGGTCGATCAACATCCGTGGTACTCACTGGGAACACACATTCCGATATTGCAGTTTCTTACGAACCACCTTTTGAATTGTCCCAATTGACACATCAAATTCTTTCGCTAGCGAACCGACAACAGTTCATCTGTACTGCTGCGTCGATTTTGGCGATGGTTTTTTTTTTTTTTTCTGTTGCAACAATATGCGCTTGACCCGGCCGTCGAAGATCTGTCGTGAACTTCGTTTCCGAAACATTCGTGCCCAGTCTGCCACTGTTGTCTTCGTCACAAATTTGTTACCGTAAGTGGCCTGCATTTTTCGATGAATGTCCACTGGCCGACATCCTTCAAATGAAAGAAAGTGAATCACCACTCTTTGAGCTTCTTTGGGCGGATTCTGGATCAACCCGGCCATTTTCTCAACGGTCAGAAACAGAACCTATGCATCATGGGACTATAAGCACGTGCTCATTTATTCATTGGTCAGTACTTATCACATGACTATGACATGATCATGTTCAACGTACGCAATTACGCGCGGTGCGGCACAAACGGATTTCAAATGAACCCCGCTTCATGGATGGGGTACATAATAACTATATGTTGTCTGTCTAAATGACAGGACACCCACTAGGCTAGCAATGAGACCGGGGGACCCTGATACGGCCATCGACCTGGCGCTTGTTTCCCAAGAGGCGGCATCAGATATAAAATGGAGCGTCCTTGGAGACCATGGAAGTGACCACCTCCCCTGTTCTGTGCTGATACCTAAGTCCAGCACAGTTAGGACTATAAGAGCTCGCAGGGCATTCAGTTATGATTGCGACCACTCTGCGCTCTTGGGCGCCTTAGATCACAGTCCATTGGCACCTTGCCGTCTTGACAGACGATAGTGTGTGCTTCAAAAAGGCATAATATTAATAACTTTCACCCATGGCGGTAGCGAATGTGACTGATAAGGCCAATTCGCGCTGTAAATGTTCGTTCACAGTGGATGCATGTGAACACGTGGTTATTTCCACCATCATGCATCATCTTACGTCTCACACGCTCGGTGTGTGACTTATCTGCAATAATTTTCTCCTTTGTCTTTATTCCATTTCTGATGTTTGCCCTCCATGCAATACGTTCAGCGGCGACTTGCTCCCAGTGTGCATTATCAATGCCTGTATCAATCATGTCCCGTTTACACACATCTTTGTATTGTAGTAGAGGACGACCCTGAGATCTCTTACCCATCTGTAATTCACCAAAGAAGTTGTCTTTTGGTATTCTACCATCATCCATCCTCCTAAGATGTCCTATCCGTCTAAGTCTACGAATACTGAGCATGGAATAAACCGTCACACATCTTTCCAATACTTCAGTATTTGTGATTTTGTCTTGCCACTTAATATCAAGAATTGATTGATTGATTGATTTAGGAACCGACATCACAGCATTCGGGACATTCCCATAAGCGCTCCGTCCCCATCCTCAGCAACCAGCGAAGAGTTCCAACACTAATAGTTCCAGTAGCAATCTGATTATATGTCCGTCTCGCCTTTCCTCTGAGCGTCGAGCGTCGGCCAAATCCCCTCGTCACTCCTCGCTGCCTCATTCTAACCAGACCATGGTGATCCATTTGCTCCTCCGAGGTGTACACGTGCTCCCACAAGGCCGCAACCACATCTGCCTTGTCATGCATCAATACTCCACCAAGTTTTGCCGAGCCAGCCAATCTGTCCGCCTGTTCATTCCCCAGCACACCGGCATGCCCAGGAGAAAAGATCCAGGTGATGCTTGCTACCCGTGACCTCCGAAGCGAAGCAAGCCACTCTGCACGAAGCTTGCCTGTTCTCACCCTTCTCAGCATGCTTTCTGAGTCAGTTACAATCACAATGTGTTTATGTATCGCGTTTTCTATCCAGCGGAAAGCTGCACTGACCGCCTCCACCTCCATTCTTAAGCTAGATGTAGTGTCATCATACGCCAGGCTCTCCTGCACCAAACGCCGACCATTAGTTTTTTGCCAAGAAGCCCCAGGCACTTCTCCTACCTCTCAACACCGACCCATCCGTGTAGAAAGTGTAAATAATCACATCACCCGGGCGAGAATTTTCCCGAATTAGTTGCTGAATTTCCACTTTAATATCAAGAATTCTTCGCAGACACCGCATATGAAAGCCGTTTAAACGTTTCTCTTGGTGTGAGTAAGTTGTCCAGGTTTCACTGTCATAAAGAAGAGTACTAAGGACACAGGCTTGATAGACAAGGACTTTTGTTTTGGCAGTAAGCTTCCTGTTCTCCCAGACTCTTTTTCTTAACCTGTTCATTGTTGTTGCTGCCTTATCAATCCGGATGTTGATTTCCTGATCTAGGGATAATTTGCTATTTAGCACCGATTCTAGATATGTAACATGGTCTACCATCTCTAGTTCGGAGTCGTCAATAAATATTTATGGTACCCCATGCGCACCTTGTGACATAATCTGTGTCTTCTTTTTGCTAATTCAGAACAAGCATTGGAGAATGCAGATAGTAGACATTGTAATTCTTCCTCAGAGTGGGTCGTAACTGCAGCATCATCTGCAAAAAGCAACTATCTGATCAGTACCCTCCTAATGTTGGTCTTGACCTTCAATCTCTGAACATTGTAGAGGCCGCCATCTGAGCGTGAGTGAATGTATATACCACCATCCTGATCACGAAAGGCCTATTTCAGTAGAAGTGAAAAGTATATTCCAAAGAGGGTGGGAGCTAGTACACAACCTTGCTTAACTCCACTCTTGATTTCAAACTCTTCTGAAGTTGCACCTTCAAACTCGATAGTACCCTTCATGCCTGTGTGGAACGATTCCACAATGGACAGAAGAGTTGTTGGGCAGCCAATCTTATTTAGTGCGTTACAGACCCTCACGACTGACCAAATCAAATGCCTTGGTGAGGTCGATGAAGGCAATAATCAGTGGTTGATTCTGTTCACGGCATTTTCCCTGCATTTGTCGCAATGAGAATATCATATCAATGGTAGACCTGTTCTGTCGAAAGCCACACTGTGATTCGGGGTAGATTTGATCTCCTAGGACTTGAAGTCTGCGCAGAACAATTCTGGCAAATACTTTTCCAACAATACACATAAGTGAGATACCCCTATAGTTGTTGCAGTCGCTCCGATCGCCCTTGTTCTTGCACAGTGTTATGATGCTTGAATCTTTGAAATCCTGTGGGACTTGTCCTTCTCGACAGCATAGCTCTGTTAGCTGGTGGATTTGAAGAGTGAGTGTGTCTTGCCCACTCCTGATAACCTCTACTGGAATCCCATCCGTACCTGGAGCCTTCCAGATGCAAGTTCACTTATATTGTTTCCCGTATTACTTGCGATTTGAATGGACTCACATAACTTGATCTAATAATCATTTGCCCACTGCCTGACAGCCTTTTGCACATCCTTCCTAGCTTGCTTTAGCTCACTCAGAGTGTTACGCGTTGGTCTTTCCTTGTTTCTAAAGAGAGCTATCTTCTTCTTATCAATCAAGGGCTGCAGAGTCTGGCTGTTTGCCGCAAACCAGTCCTGTCTCTTATGATCCACAGTGCCGTAATCCCCTACGGCAGTTTTATAAAGAGTTTCCTTTAGGTGACCCCACTTTTCACTTACTGTACAATTTTCTGGTGTATCAGTGAAAGCGTCTTCAAGTTGCTGTTGAAACTTAAAGCACTTTTCAGGATCGTGAGTGTTAATAATATTAATCCTGGGGCTAGATTTGTGTTTAGCTGTGTAGATTCTCTTTGGTCTCAGTCTAACCCTTGCAACAACCAAAGAATGATCTGTATCACAGTCAGCACTGTGGTAACTTCGAGTCAATGATATATGGTTCAGATGTTGTCTCCGTGTGATGATGAAGTCCAGCTGATGCCAATGGCCAGATCTTGGATGTTTCCATGTGACCTTATGCAGCTCTTTTGTTTAAAAAAAAGGAGTTTGTAATACATAGGTCATTTCTGGTGCAATGCTCCAGCAGCCTTTGCCCATTTTCATTCATGCTACCGTTGTTGTATTTTCCAAGGCACACTGGCCATGAACTCGAGTCCTTGTGTAACAGAAGTAGGGGTTTTGGTAGTATTTAGGTGGGAAACGACTACAGCACGATTGAGCATCGGGGTCGAACGAGAGGAGAGATGCTCAAGTCGTGACGTAGTTTGTTGTCAAAGGGGCAGTTACCATCAAGCTAGAGAACCAGAAGGTCGCCAACTTAGATCCGGCTGTCATCTATAAGATTAAACACTTTTAATAAGAAACAACTGAGTTCCGTCAATTATGTGAGTTCACCTTGTTACAGAAGGTGAAATTGGTGCCCACGACTCAGGATTCGAGCCTGGTATAACGCGAAGTCTCAAAAATGCGGAAGATCTTTACTCCGTTCATGTCGGTCACCAAGGACAGAATTGCGGTTCCAGACAAATACTGAACAGAAACAAAGCGCAGTTAGAAAAATGGCCAATAACTTATCAGCGAAAAATACAGCGACCAAAAGCCCGCCCAGGAGTGGTTGTCTGTAAGTCTTTTTCAAGACTGGCTGTCAAAATTTTACTGGCGTAAAGAGAAAAGTGAAAAACAACTGGCCATAACGAGTTGCGGCACCTGAGATCGTTATCAAACCGGCGAGCGTCAACTGTAGACACCATCCTGGCGACTCCTCTTATCCGTTCATCTAACGGACGTGTCAGGAGCAGAAGTTTTCCTGAAGGTCAAGCCGTCTAACCGTTGTCTCGAGCGAGCAGGAATTTTCCTGAAGGTCGGTCCTGGGTCATCAAGCCACTGAAGAGTCGTTTTAGGTGAGCAGGAAGTTTATAATAACTCTATCAAGTCAAGTACTCGCCTCCAACCAAAATTTTGTTTGACGCAGTCAGACTATCTATAAGCCGCTAGCTTAACCTTTTGGGCTTTATTACCTCTGAATCCTTCTCAAAACGTCGATGGAGTACCCCACCCGGGGCGAAGTCAGAAGCCAGAAATCTGGTCGGGACCCAACCAGGGGTTGAAGTTTATCCAGGCATCCCAAGAGAAGTAACTAACTGAAGAGACGAAGTTACCTGGAGGAAGAGACAGACTACCTGAACTCCGCTACCTGAACTCCACGACTGATTGAATTTCAGCTGATGCAGAATCCTAGTGTTTGAGTTTAACCTGAAGACGAGTCTAGAGGAATACGTCTTGCTTGGATCAGGAACCGAGAGTAGGGTAATCTGTGAGCCTATTATCTGGTCGAACTGTTCTTGTGTATATGAAAACTGAATTTCTTAAATTAGCTGATTACAAATGAGGTTGTGATTGTTGTTATATATAATAATATTTCAGCATGGCGGAACAAGACTCTTTGGTACAAGTATTGACGGGGGTAGGAACAGCGGTAGGTAGACTTGATACGGTTATTAAACAACAGGGAATGGCAACCGAAATTGTTAAGTTTAGTGGACAGGCCAGAGAGTTTAAGAAATGGATCACTTCCATAGAAAAATATGCGTATTTGGTATCTGCATCAGATGAAGAGAAAATGAGACTTGCATATCAGGCAGCCACAGAACCAGTTTCACAGCATATTAGAAGAAAGTTAGAGGCTAGAGTAGATGAAACATGGGAGCAGTTCAAAACCGACCTGGCACACAAGTACGCAGAAATAACGGATCCACAACATGCCTTTTCGGTATTGAGACAGTCTAAACAAAATAGTGGGGAGACGGTACAGTTGTTCAGCGATAGGTTGATTAACCTGGCTGAAGAGGCATTCTTGGGACAGAATGTACAAGGAGAAGAGGTAGAGAGGATGTTAGTCGGCATTTTTGTAGATGGCATAAAATCCGATGGTTTGAAATTTAAGTTGATGAGGGAAAACCCTGAGAGGTTGTCACAGGCTGTAGATATTGCAGTACAAGAAGAAAATTTGAGACGTAGGTTTAGATTGAGAACAGGACGAGAAATAGGAACTAATCGAGAAGATAGAGTTGAGGAGCCTATGGAAATAGGACAAACAAGGTTCGGATGGAATAGGAGAGGAGGTATACAGACGTTACAAGGTAGAAATAGAAATGATTATGATGAAAGAAGAAATAGAAGATATCCTACAAGGGAGACAGTAGGCAATACAAATAACACAAATATAGTCTGTTGGGTTTGTGGTCAACGCGGACACTTTTCTCGTTTTTGTGGAAATAGGCGTGTCCAATCAAACATACAAAGTAGAAATGACAATAGCAGGTTGAATAGGAATGTTAAAGATAGACACAGGAATTTTACAGGTACAAGAACAACGCAGGAAAACTGGCGCCCTACCTATTAAACGGGACCTGGGGTAGGAAGGGAAATAATAAGGTCCCAAGGTTTAAAGAATATGTTAATAACAGACATAGTAGAACGAACAGAGAATATTTTCAACTAGATGAAGTCAAACAGTTTACGGAAAGTAAAACAGATTATAGCTCTTGTATAATAGAAATAGGTAAATATAGAATTCGTACATTAATTGATTCGGGAGCTCAGGTTAGTGTGGTAAAAGAAAGTTTTCTATACAGAATAGTGAGAAATTGTAGGATATTTAGGAGTCATAATAATCTTCACTCCGTTACGGGACAGAATTTACAAGTAATTGGGCAAACGATGATAAATTTCAAGCTAGGAGGGGTCAACGTAAGACATCTTTTTCATGTAGTGAAAGATTTAAATAGAAACATGCTGTTAGGAAGAGATTTTTTGATAAAAAATGGAGTAAGACTTTTCTTTGATTTACACAAATTAAAATTTAAGGACGTCTATGTAGATATGGAGGAAGACATGCATATATCAGCACTAGTGAGAGTTAAAATGTCCACGACGTTAAAGCCACAGTCGATTAATTTGATACAAGCAAAGCTAAAGAGAAACCCATATTATGTGGCAGGAGACACAGTCAGAGTCACTGAGTTACAAGAAGAAGTAATTGAAGAGCCTGGTTTGGAAGTTCCGGATGGAATAATAGCGTTAGATAAACACTTAACCTTTCCAGTAATGGTGATTAACAACACAGGTAGAGAAATTAAATTATACAGAGGGTGTGTAGTAGCAAAACTAGAACGTAACGTTAGTGAAATATTGGCAACAGATAGAGTAGAAATGCCGGGAGCAAATTGTTCACAGTCTTCTAGTGAAAGAGTTAATAACAGACGCGGACGCAGAAGTAGAGGAAACGCACAAATGGATGAATTGATCCATCCATTCAAAAGAAGTACAGTACAAATACATTCACTAGATAAAAAGACAAGGGAACAACAATTGTTGGCACAATTAAAGACTTCACCAGAAAATAAAAAAGTGTTGGAACAGTTTATAAAGGAGAATCAGGATGTGTTTGCAATTAGTGATTTAGAGTTGGGTAAGACAAAAACGGTAACAATGGAGATAGATACGGGAGACCATCCGCCGATTAGCTTAAAACCATATAGAACTCCCTTAAGAAATAGAGAAATTGTAGAAAAGGCAATAGAAGAAATGTTGAAAGCAGGAATAATCACAAGATCAAAATCAGAGTGGTCATCTCCGGTGGTAATTGTGGCCAAACCTGATGGTTTGAGTCGATTCTGTTGCGACTATCGGGCGTTGAACAAAATTACTAAAAATGTAGCATATCCACTGCCAGTGATCGATGATATTTTGGGGCTGCTTAATGGCGCTACATTTTTCACGACGCTGGACGCAAGATCAGGATTTTGGTGTATCCCGATGTCAGCAGACGCGCAAAAGAAAAGTGCTTTCTGTACTCATATGGGTTCTTATGAATTTTTACGAATGCCTTTTGGTGTCAAAACTGCGCCGTCTCACTACATGCTCTTAATAAATGAAGTATTAGAAGGTATGCAAAGGTTTGCACTAGCCTATATAGACGATATTCTGATTTTTACGACAGGAGATGTGGTTGATCATTTAAAACATATTAGATTAGTATTCGATAGATTAAGAGTACATGACGTTAAATTGAAGCTTAGTAAGTGCCAGTTTTTAAAGACAGAAACAAAATATTTGGGTTATATTATAAATAGAGACGGAATAAAACCAGACCAGGAAAAGATAAAGGTTATTAAAGAGTTACCTCCTCCAACTAATGTTAAGGAAGTGCGTGCGTTTATAGGAACTTGTGCGTATTATAGGCGGTTTGTCCCGGCGTTTTCAAAGATAGCAGAACCTATTATAAATTTAACAGGCAAATACGCTAGATTTAAGTGGGATGATGAGTGTCAAAAAGCGTTCGAGTATTTAAAAAACAGCTTAACACTGGTACCATTATTGACGCATCCAGACTTAAACAAACAGTTAATACTGTACACAGATGCTTCGGACAATGCAATAGGAGCATGTTTGGTTCAACCATATGAAGGAAAAGAGTCTGGAATACCAGGGGTTAAAAATGAAAGGCCAATTTACTTCTTATCTCATAAACTTAGCAAATCTCAACGCAAATGGACGACTATTGAAAAAGAAGCGTATGCCATTCATTATGCCCTTCAGAAACTAAATTACTACTTACATAACGCAAATTTTGTTATTAGAACTGATCATTTGCCTTTAAAGTCTTTTTTAGAAGCTCCAGTGCAGAACAGGAAAATACAGACGTGGGCATTGAATCTACAGGGATACAATACGAAAATTGAGTACATTCCAGGTAGGATTAACACATGCGCTGATTTATTATCTAGGATTCCCTACCCACAGTCGTCAGGTGACACAGAAGATGAAGGAGAACCAGAGATTGACGATCGAAACTGGCAAGTAAATATTTTAGATTCTGCCATAATAAATGGAGAAGACTTTGAGAGTTTACCATCGGATCAGGAGGCTGAACATAGAGTGGAAGAAGACCCACATTTAGCACAGTTTAGTATGAAAGAAGAACAGGAATTAGATCCAAAAGTCTTACAAATAAAACAGAAATTAAGTGAAACGGAGGAGAACAAATATAAGAAGAATTATTTGGTTTTACAAGAGGATGGACAGTTATACTATATGTGTGAAAGGAACGAACAGCTAAGGAAATATATTCCAAAACATTTAGAAAATGAAGTTTTAAAAGCATATCACAATGAAAATGGACATCTCGGTCGGGATAAATTGGTGAAAGCAATTACGAGTAAATATTATTGGCCAAACTTATTTAGATCTGCTTGCAAATATTTGGATACGTGTGAAAGATGCAGGTTAAGGAATATGAAAACAATTAAGTGTCCTTTACAAGATACAGATATTCCTCAGTTCCATATGCAGAAAATTAGTTTAGATATATCGGGTCCTCACCCTAGAACATTGTCAGGGAATGTATATTTAATTCATATAGTAGACGTTTACAGTCTTTGGCCGGAAATTTATGCAATTCCAGATAAGAGCGCTGATACTGTCATTAATATTTTTTTACAGGAGTTTGTACCAAGATTTAGTTGTCCACAGATTATACTCACGGATAATGGTAGAGAATTTGTGAATAAGAAATTTGAAAAATTATTGAAGGATTTAAATATAAAACATGTAAAGACCTCATACTATAGACCTTCTTCAAATGCTAGGAACGAACGACAACACCGGACGTTATATGATATTATAGCAAAGATTGTGGATGAACATGAAAAAGACTGGGATTTATTTTTAGGACCAGCACTTAGCGCCATACGCACAAATCAAAATGAGAGCACAGGCTTTTCACCATTTTATTTAATACACGGGAGAGAACCAGTACTACCAATAGATAATCTCTTAAAACCAAGACGGAAGTATATGGGAGAAGACTTTCAGGAGACCATTATACAAGAAATGCATAAAGCACACATGAGATTGAAGAATAATATAGTTAAAGCTAGAGAAAGACAGAATAAGTACAAAAACCTGAATACAAAGTTACAGGAGTTTAAAGTAGGAGATAGAGTGTATTACAAAAAGCATAGAAGGAACTCTAAGTTTGATGATCGTTGGGTCCCAGGTTATTATGTTATAGAAAGGCTAGGAAATGTGTCGTATAGTATCAAGAACCAGGTGACGGGACATGTGGCAAGGGCACACGTGGAACACTTAAGAAGAGATGATGATGAGAAGGAAAATGATAATTATAATAATTATTATTATTCAGACACCGGATACGTAGATGAACGAGTCGTCAGGGGGACTACAATAACCCCAGCTTTTAGAAAAGATCCGACACACAGTCAGTTAAAAACGGCTTCAGGTTACAATGATACTCAAGAACAAACAATACCAAAAACGATAGTAGGAGAAAAGTTGAATGAGACTCATTGTGATAGTATAGAATCTATGGAAGAAGAAGTAAGTGCTCCATTTAAGAATACTAGACAAGCAACAAAAAGAAGAATGGATAAACAAAGAGAAAGAGAAGTGAAAAGACAGAGGAGAATTAGAGAATATTCAACAAGTGGTGAAGAAATGCCTTTACTAGAAAGATCCTTAAGAAATAATGATAGACAGATTAGATGGGATATTGAACGGAAGAGATTAGCGGCTGCTAACGAGAGACAAACAGAAGAAGAAATGGATGAGAAGTCAGAGTCAAGTAGTAGTATGGAGGAAGATGATAGATTATACGGTGAGGAGGATATTGAGATAGAGATAGCATTGATACAAAGAAACTTGGAGTTGTTGAAGAAGTGGAAACGGAAGAGATAAATTGATAGAGTATATTGCAGATAGCAAGATATAAGTTTCAGGCTTTAAGGAAGGTGATACTTGATGAAGTGTGTGAGAAAGTGGAAATGGCTTTTGTTGATATTTTTTATAAGTGATATGGAGGAGTACTGAAGCAATGGAAGTAGGTTTGATTGAGGCATATATATAATTTTTCTCTGGCTGACGGAATTGCTGGGGGATATTATGTTTTGGCTTCTTATTGGATAGATAAGTTAGTAAATGGTACAGCAGATAGATAAATGCTAAGAATATCGTGGTGTGTGGTTATAATTAAGTAGTACATGGGGTGTATAAATATGGTCACTGTTAGTTAAAGACTTTCATGAAAAGAACAGATATTGTTAGTTAGAATTTGGTCTGCAAATAACAGATATAGATATATAGACCTGGCGGTGAATTGTTTCAGTTTTTCGCTTATAAAAACAATGGAAGGACTTGAGTGATCGGATATGAATTACGTGATTCGTATAGGAGGAAAATTTTGTTTACTCACTTTAAGTTGCTAATTATATGTGAATTATAATTTGTTTGCAGACCTTCTCTTAAGCGAGAAGACACTTGGTTTATTGAGTCTAAGTTTGAAATACCTCGTATATGATATGTTTCTTTGCTTAATTTGCTCCTGTAATATGATTGTTGTTACTTGATTTTAGAATAGGGTTATTGTGTTCTTAGACTTTTACGTACAAACTGTTGGTCCGTAAAAGAGACCAATAGTGTTAGGTAGTATTAGAACATTTTATTTTGATTTGATAAGATGCATGTTGTATTATTTTAAAATCTGTTTTCTTTGAATGAGTTGGGGGATATCTTGTTTTGATTTTATTTCGTTTAAGTTAATTAAGTTGTTTGGTGTATTAGGTTACATAGTTATAAATTTAATTAAGTAAGTTAATTTTTAAGTAGTTATGGTGTTGGCTGGAATAAAGAAAAAGAAAATAATATGAGGGCTAACAGAGAGACACATACTGAGGGCTAATAGAGAGACATATAGATGGTCGGCATGAAGAGGTTCTTATGGATATGAAGTATTAGAAAATAAGAGCTGCATTAAAGTCAGCATTATAGGAAGAAAAAGGAGGGGGGGGGGAGACTGTGAATGGCAGCATATAAGCGGGAGTGTTTATATAAATATTATGGGATGTGAGGGGGAAGAAATAGGTGCTGTGAAAAACCAGCATTAATTAAATTGATAATGTTCATAGAATATGAACATTGGCTCGTGGTAAAAGGTGAGGTGACGGAAATATAGACAAGATTGTGGATGGCAATATAAATGTTATATATATATAAATTTTGAGAAAACGTATGTCAACTTGGTTTATAGAGAACAAAGATCTATTTTCATAAGACGTATTTTAAAAAATTGTTGTACAAATTTTTTTATTGGCAAGGGAGGTAAATGTGGTTGTGTGGACTATGCATTGCTTTATGTAAATGTGATCACGTTGACTTTTCATCCTTTATGCTTATCACTGGGTGCGCACCCCTTCTTTGCTTTTCTAAGTACGTTGTTGTTCTGGTTGTCTTGTGTTGTGAGAAAGCGAGGGATTTTATAATGCCATGTGTACAATAACGATTATACGAACTATTCTTCTTATGATATGTATGTTTGATACAGAAACGAGCCAAGAAAGGACCAGAAATATATAGTGGATGGCTATATAGTTTGGAGAAATAGATTTGGTTACTTAACATAAAGTGCTTTGGGGGAGGTTTGGGAACTGTAAGAAGGACTGTTTAGTTTAAAAGAGTTACCATACGTGGTATGATGTATTGTACAAAGTAGAATTGAAGAAATAGTTTATAGTAGGTTACTAGGTTGACAATATGACAGGGAGAAGGGTTAAATGATATAATATATACTCAAATTTGAGTTGGTTTGGGGAAGATTAGAGGAAATGTGGGAGTTAAGGAAAAAGAGGGAATAGAGTAAGAGAGTTGGGAGTAAAGAATTTTTCCTTTATAGGAAAAATTCTTTAGAAAAACATAGGGAGGTGTAACAGAAGTAGGGGTTTTGGTAGTATTTAGGTGGGAAACGACTACAGCACGATTGAGCATCGGGGTCGAACGAGAGGAGAGATGCTCAAGTCGTGACGTAGTTTGTTGTCAAAGGGGCAGTTACCATCAAGCTAGAGAACCAGAAGGTCGCCAACTTAGATCCGGCTGTCATCTATAAGATTAAACACTTTTAATAAGAAACAACTGAGTTCCGTCAATTATGTGAGTTCACCTTGTTACACTTGCCCACACGAGCATTGAAGTCACCGAACATATAAATGTAGTCAGATTTTGGAACTGCCTCGATCACGGAATCTAACTCCTCATAGAACTAATCCTTCACATCATCAGAGGAATCGAGTGTCGGTGCATATGCAGTAAAATTTGTGGCAAAACCACAAGGGGTGCAAAGCGCAGGGATAATAGTCTTTCATTTCCTCCTGCTGGAATTTTAATCATTCCCAGTAGCGAATTCTTCACTGCAAAGCCCACACCGTGGTGCCTTTTTTCTGCCTGCCCTCTACCCTTCCAAAAAAAAGTGTAATTATTTTCCCTGGGTGACCCTTCCTCAGCGAGGCGAGTTTCCTGCAGGCCAGCAATATCAATATTAAGACAATTGAGTTCGGCATCAATCACAGCCGTTGTTCTCACATCGTTAATATTGGTCAAGTCAGTGGAAAATATTGGACACATGGTTCTCACGTTCCAGGTTGCAAGCCGTAGCTTTAGGTTTCTATTTTTCTTTTTATTAGTGCCTGGTGCATTGGTTTTACAGCCTGTGATTCAGATTTTGTCCTAGCTCCAAGCACCCATTGAAGCAGGCAGGCTGTGGCGGATCAGCACCCAATTGGCCGGGGGCTTCCCAGCTTGAGGCGGGCGGTAGCTGATCAGTGACACCTGTAGGTGTCTCCCACCGTCAGAGGCAACGCGTGGTGCACCATGTCTACGCCAATTGACAGGGACTTATAACCCGTAACAGTTGCATCTCGCTTTGATTCCGAGACCAGTTAAGACCAGGGATGGAGTTATTGCCTCTCCATAGCACAAAGCCTGGGCTAAAATATAGAGATCATGTGTTGCCCATGCAGCATGATCCCTCTCTCGGCCTGCCTAGTTCACTCCAGAGGAAAGGTAACACCTCTACATCTGGAACAAGACAAGCTGCAGAAGCTGCCGGATCAGCAAAGCAATGCTCTAACTGTCCGCCTGTCGGAGCTTCGATCCTAGACCAGCTGCCAACCAAGGCTTAGGGCCTGGTCTGCCCTGCCATGACATTTTGTCTTTAGGTAGCATTTCCTCGCACCAGGATAAGGCGTGTACCCTCCCAATTGCGCTCTTCCGCCCGAAGCCGTTGTCACAATGTGGGGTGTCGGATTTGGTAAGCGCCGCCCACCGTTCGGCGCTAACAGAAAGCAGGTAGTACCGTCTCCGAAAAGAGAGACTCGGAGAAATTGTTCGGAGACTCCTGTGGGTCGTCGTTAGAGCTACGGAGTTCGTGCTTTGTGCGACGCTTTCCGCGCTGCGGAAAGAGACTGAGCTATATGGGATAAAACCCGGTGCAATGAAGTCGACGCTGTCGACTTTTAAGCGACTTTTTTTTAGGTAGTACCGTCTACTGTTATACGGTAGCTCAGTCATATCTATCTAAGACCTGAGACTATACTTTTCAGAGGCAACTGTATAATGTTACTATATAGAAACCAATGTATAATGTTACAATTTAGAAGCGACAGTATGTTACTTTTAAGAAACAATAGTGTGTTAGTTTTTAGGGGTGATGGTATAATGTTACTTTTTTGGAAACAATCGTATAACGTTACTTTTTAGAGATAACAGTATAATGTTACTTTTTTGGAAACGATGGTATAATGTTACTCTTTAGAGAAGACGGTATAATGTTACTTTTTAAAAGCAATAGTATAATGTTTCTTTTTAGAAAAGATGGTATAATGTTACTTTTGAGAGGTGACGTTTTGTTACTTTTTAGAGATTATGGTACGTTTGGGGAGGGGGCGGGGGTGGACGATTCTATAAAGTGACTTTTTTTTAAAAAAGAAACAACGGCATAATGTTATTTTTTAGAGGTGACGGTATACTTCAGGGTTTGCCTACAGCTGCCAATGATTTTATTATCAAGACCTGAAAAAGTACTGCACTAAGACCTTATTACAGCAGGCATAAATAGACTTGACGTGACATGGATACATAAAGCAGTGACTGGATTTACATTGCGCAGATGTGAAGTTATTCCAGGCATGCAGTTATTCTGTTACTAAAAGCGTGCGAGAGAGAGAGAGAGAGAGAGAGAGAGAGAGAGAGAGAGAGAGAGAGAGAGAGAGCGAGAGCGAGAGAGAGAATGGAGAGAGAGAGAAAGAGAGAGAGAATGGAGAGAGAGAGAATGGAGAGAGAGAATACAGAGAGAGAGAGAGAATGGAGAGAGAGAGAGAGAGAGAGAGAGAGAGAGAGAGAGAGAGAGAGCGAGACAGAGAGAGAGAGAATGGAGAGATAATGGAGAGAGAGAGAATGGAGAGAGAGAGAATGCAGAGAGAGAGAGAGAATGCAGAGAGAGAGAGAGAATGGAGAGAGAGAGAATGCAGAGAGAGAGAGAATGGAGAGAGAGAGAGAGAGAGAGAGAGAGAGAGAGAGAGAGAGAGAGAGAGAGAGAGTGAAAGAGAGAGAGACTATCGGAGTGTAAACTGCTACGTTTGTACAAGAAGGGTTTGAAGAATGAGGAAATTACAGACATCCGGTAGCTAACTGTACAAGCCTAAAGGTCCTAAATGTCGCACGGTGTGACACACTTACTCAGCAATTACTCCGTGGATTTTATCCACATGTGAGTCAACTTCGCGGCACCGAATGTGGATGTAATTATTAAACCCGGCGCTAATGTAAATTGAAAACACAGCCACGCGAAGAAGACAGAAATCACTGAGGAGAGCAGTAAATCTCTGGGGTCTCATTACACATATATTTAGTGTAGCTTCTAAACACGACTCAAGCAGAATAATACATGACTTTTTCCCTGTGAATTTTTAGATCAAATTGTGGTGACCTCTTATCAAGACTGTTCAAATGATCATGAATTTGGTTTCGTTAAAGATACTTAAAGAAGACCCCCGTAACACAGTCCCGTGGAGATGGTACTTCGATACCAGGTCGGAAGGAAAGTCACGACACAAACTTTACACACATAAATGTCAGGGAACAGTAATGCATCAGATTTAAGAGTTTGTCTTCCAGGGGATTACAAACCAACCTAACAATCAACCAGTTAGCTGCCTACATTACAAGATGTTACCACGAGCCAGACTCTGCATTCAATAGAACTAATGATCAGCGAGTTTGACAAGTCACCTCAATGCATTCTATAACACTAGGTATCAGACGATCGTATTAATCAGGCATGGGACAGAATATCGCGATACAGGCGTTAATGGAACATAAAGCGGGATTGACTAATGAAGTGGCCTTTTGGGATAAACTATTAACCACTAGAAGTAAAAGACAGAAAAAGAAATGCGTGGACAGAATTGAGTCTTTATGATCACGAATGTCTGCACCAGATCAGACATCAGAATAATCAGATCAGCTGAAGAAGCTGAATTGAGCAAGTAAGAGTAATTGTATCTGACTAGTTTACAGGATTGCCAGCAATTATTTTGGTACCAGTAATACCTCATTCAACCCTACTTGGTTATAACTCTATTGTTATGACAGGTGTTTGTTTAAAGTACCATGTGTAGTATTATACTTGTTGCTATTTCAATTTGTGAGGAATATACAATCATGTCTTTCAGACAAATTTGATAATCATTTTTTTTTTTCGCTCGCTCGCTTTGAACTCAAGCGTAGTCCATACACACTATTTACAGTAGTAATGGACTGAATTTTGCGTGTGAATTAGCTTTCCCTGTTAACAGTGTCCCCCGCTATCCGGTGAACCCACTCCAACTCCAATAGAACTAATGATCAGCGAGTTTAACAAGTCACCTCAATGCATTCTATAACACTATAGGTATCAGACGATCTTATTAATCAGGCATGGGACATAATAGATCACAAGGATTCCTTAGATCACAAGGAAGATCTAAACCAACAAGAAGAATCTTCACCCAACCACCATGGCGGACACCACAGGTGGAGAATTCATGGACCGAAAAGATGGCGGCCATAAGGAATTGGCAGAGGGTGCGGTGCGGAGCGCAACCAATTCAGTTGACACAGAATTGGAAGAGGCTGAAAGATATTTAAAAAAGTAAAGGTGCAGGATTTAAACTCCAGGCAGCAGAGGCAAAGAGAATTACGTGGGAACAGTTTATCAATGAAGTCGGTGGGGATGTGAAATTGGGAGAATTCTGGAGGCTGCACCGGCAGATGAAGAGACAGGCGATGCCTGGTACACATGGCACCGCTTATGGTGATAACAACCGACCTATGACAATTGACAAGGACAAAGGGGAGGCTTTTCTTGCGCGATTTTTAAAACAGACGGATCAGCAAGATAGGGCTATTAGAGATAACGTCAGAGAAGCCTTGTCACGGGTCACTAGGAAGGAGGACTGTGAGATTAAAGTGGAGGACATTAGACAGGTACTGAAGCGGGCTAAAGACACAGCCTCAGGTCCGGATGGGGTGAGGTACTCCCATATGAGGAACATCAATGATGGGGACTTGGAGGAGATGGCTCTTTGTTTCAATCTAAGCATCAATACGGCGGAAATACCCCACGATTGGCTGCATAGCTACCTGGTCCCACTCCCAAAGCCAGGTAAGGATCACTCCAGACTTAATGGATACCGAATCATAACCCTGCAAAACATGTATGGCAACGTCCTCGAAAAGATAGTAGCACACAGGCTCCAGCGACATTTGGAAAGTCGTAATCTGCTTCCTCAAGGACTCGGGAGTTTCCGGCCTAGGAAGGACACTTGGGCCAATGATGCGACTTTTGCATGTCTACGAGGGCTTCCAGGATAAACAGGCGACAGTGGCGGTAGCTCTTTCACCTGGAGGATGCGTATAGCAGGGTCAGGTATGATCGGGTAATACACATACTGTTGGACATGGAAGTCTGCCCTTGCCTTGTTAGATGGGTTGCGGCAATACTTTATGAGCGTAAGGTTGCACTGCACGTGGGTTCCTGGACTTCTGACCCCTGTACTATTACACCTGGGTTGTCCCCAGTGCTCTTTAATGTCTACACCAGCAAAATGGCAGCTATTGAGACACCAGGTGTGGGTAGAATCTTGACATTTGCAGATGATGTGCTGGTGTACAAACAGGGCAGAGACAGGGCCAGTTTGGCGAAAGACATACAGTGGGCAGGATAGCGGAGTGGTGCAGGGACGCAAGGGCCATTATACACCCGGACAGGGCATCGGTTGTGTGGTACTCCCAGGATAACCGTATCGTCAAGGCAGATGTCCCAGGTATTATGTTGAATGGATGTCCTCTTAGTCGAGAGAGTAAATTGAAGTACTTGGGTATCACCTTTGACAGGTGTTTGTCTTTTAAGGATCATGTGGAGGCTTTGGTGGTGAAGGCTGGTAGGGGACTTAATGCATTGAGGGCTATGGCAACTGGGGTAGATCAGAGGATGCTATACAGGCTCTTTCAGCAGTTAATAATTATTTCTGTCATTGAGTATGGTTTGGGGCTACTGACAGTATCAAAGAGCCAGCTTGAAAGGTTGGAGCGCATACAGAATGCTGCCATGCGGTTAATCCTGAGATGCACAAAGGACACACCAATTATATGCATGAGGTATATCCTGGCGCTACCAACAATGACGGAAAGGCATAGGGTCCTTCAGGCCAAATGGTACCTGAGAATTGCTGCAGACAGGGATCACCCGCTGCATGCAGCAATGGATATGGTCAAGGGTCATAGACTAAGACGAGGCAGGTCCTGGATGACACAGGCAGAACTTTCTATACGTCAGGTGTGTGATCTAGAGACCGTCAAGCGTGAAAGAGAGTTGATTGAAGTTCCGGAAGACATGATGGACTGGCACAATGTAATAATAACACCGGGTCGTAAGTGCAGAGAATGGGCAGCGGGCCGCACTGAGTTTGAAGTGCAACAACTGATCCAGAGTAATACACATCAAGGTGACATAGTCATCTACACCGACGGGTCAGTGGTGAGAAACAGAAGTAGTGGCTGGGGCTTTATTGCAAAGGCTAATGGACGAGTCTTGAAAAAGGAGAGCCTGGCATATGAGACTACGACCTCCAGCATGAGAATGGAGGTGGAGGCAGTAACAGCAGCATTCCGGTGGCTAGAGGAGACTACTGCAACACACATTGTATTCATTACGGATTCAAAGTGTATGCTTAGTAAGGTGGAGAAAGGAATGTTTCGTGTGGAATGGCTCTCGTCGCTTCAGAGGTCACAGATCGTGAGAATTGTATGGATATTTTGCCCTGGCCATGCGGGTGTACGGGGGAATTAACAGGCTGATAGGCTAGCAGGGAATGCACCTCTTGGTGGTAGTTTGCCTATGGACAAGGGAGAGGTGGTCGTGCGCTTGTGGGACCAGGTGGAGAAGGCGGAGGAACAGATTGAGAACCCATATGTGGAAAGAATGAGATTGCGGGGGCTCGGCAGGGGTTCTGGAAGAATCTCAAAACTGAGAGGGAAGACCAGGAGAACTATTAATCAGATAGCGGTGAGAACGATTAGTAGTATGACTCTTCGCTGTCTGTTGAACGAGGGGACGGAGCACGTACGGAAATGTCCTGAGTGCAGTGATGTTGGTTCTTAACTCAACTCAACTCAATAACTATCCAACTGTGCACAGACATTGAGACAACTACTGCCCCATGTCACCCTCAATCATGATGGGTAGCTTGCAGCATTTAGCCAAGCCTCTGTCATATTCGACTGAGCCCACAGGGTGCCCCTGGCGCCCTGCAAGGATACCCATTCGGTAGGCTGGTCAAAACCAGACAACATGAAGACCATCAAGTAATTAATAACAAAACTGCAAGCTTCCGGTTTCAAGATGGCGACGGACGGTCGTGTTGTTTTGTGTTCGTTAACTTTTTCGCGTAAGGGATGGATTTATTCATTTCTTGCGTGTAATTGGTGTGCCAGGATGTAAAACCAGGAGTTTCTACTCAAGATCTGCGCGGGTGCTACGGAGTTCGTGCATCGAGCGAAGCCATCCTTGAGTGAATTTTCAGCAGCGTGTGTGGTTCTCAATCAAAAGTCAGTGTTTACGTTTTTTCAACATGGCGGAACAACGTGTGTTTTCCGAACGATCAGCAGTCAACATACCGAAGCGGCGTGGTAGCCGCGCAGGGAAAAAGAAGCCAGGTAAGCGCGGTGGCTTGAGACGTTTTAGACTCAAGTGTCACCGTCTAGGACTCAGGAACATCCGTATTCTATATTGGAACTGTGCCAGTGTAAAACAACGGGGCTCTATTTTAGAAACCCTAGTTTACAGGAACGACATTGTAGCACTCCAGGAGACGAGACTGGGCGATCAGCTACTCCGAATTGCCGGCTTCAAATGTTTCTATAACAGACGACATCTGGGAACGGCGATTCTCGTTCGCGACAGCATGGTGGCGTCAGAGCTAGACATGTCCAGTTGGAACAGTGACGATATACAAATACAGGCGTTGAGAGTTCATTCCAGTACACCATTCGTGTTGGTTAATGTTTATGCCCGCAATGCGAGTGTGGACGCCCAGAAGTGGCAGTGCTTAAGTGGCATATTAGGCCACGAGAGAAATGTTATTTTCTGTGGTGACTTCAACGCTAAAGGCAGATCATGGGGAAACACTTCCTCCAATACACAAGGGGAGGAGCTCGAGACTGCACTGGAAACCATCGACCTGGTTTGTATCAACAGTGGCTGTGTCACCAGGACAGCAAGCCGTCCAGGCGATGAGGACAGTGCTATTGATCTGGCGCTAGTTTCACCTTCACTCACTACAGTGTGTAGATGGGGTGTCCTAGGACACCATGGCAGCGACCACCACCCATGCAGCATATTGGTGGAGAAAGGCAGAACCAGGCAGCACAAGCTAAAGGTAAAGACGTTCCAGTATGACAGTACAGGGCAAGATGTGGTGAGTAAAATAAGACGTGACAAGCGCAGAACGTTTCAGGGCAGGAAGAAAAGGAAAACAAGCTGGGAGCAGCCACCGTGGTGGAGTTTCGAGGTGGAGAAGGCTTGGGTCGATAAGCGTAGTGCTGTAAGGAGATGGCAAAATGCCAAGAAGAACAGAGCTGGTCATCCTAGTCCCTGCTTGCACTTAGAAAGAGAGATGCACACAAAAGTAAGCTATTTCAAAAAACTGGTCACGGTGGTTAAAAGCGAAAAATGGGCAGAGGTGTGTCAAAGAGTAAGCACAGACAAGTCACTGAAATTGTTCTGGCGACTACATAAAAGCATGAGTGGTGTAGTCAAGAATAAGAGCATTTCTGACTTCCAAGGTGCTGACCTCATCTGGCAGAGGACTGACGAGGACAAGGGCAAAGCCCTCTTTGAACGCTACCTTGAGCAGAGCAACCAGACAGACATGGGAGGCCGGAATCTGGCCAAGGAGGTCACCTCAGACAGATGCAAGGCCCAGAACACTTCGGATGAAGACACAGTGACAGTGCAAGAAATCAAGGCTGTGCTTCGACGATCAAAAAACAGTGCTCCAGGTCCTGATGGCATAAGATACGACGACATAAATAGGTGTACCGACAATGAGCTAGAGAAACTAGCAGACATGTACAACAACAGTATAGGGAGTGCTAGCATCAAGGAGGAATGGTTACACAGCTATCTGATTCCCTTGCCGAAGCCTGACAAAGACCACAAGAAAATTCAGGGATATCGAATTATAACCATGCAGAATACAATAGGCAAGCTGCTGGAGAAGGTAATTGCCAGGAAAATATCAAGCCAACTAGAGAGGCAAGGTGTTTTCCCACCTACCCTGGGTGGGTACCGTCCAAAAAGAGAAACCTGGACCAATGCAGCAGTCTTTGCCCATGATGTCTATGAAGGTTTCCACTCAGGCACTGAAACCGTTGCTGCAGCGATTGATCTTGAGGACGCATACAACAGAGTACCACTGGATTTTTTAATGTTTCAGCTTCTTGAACTAAACGTAAGTCCATTCCTCCTTAGTTGGATCGCTGCAGCTCTCTTCCAACGGAAAGTAGTTTTTAGATGTGGCAGTTGGACTTCGGAACCAACAACAATATATCCTGGCCTACCACAGGGATCACCATTATCTCCGGTACTGTTCAACGCCTACACAGTGAGAATCACCAGTGAGCAGATCACTGGACCTGGCAGGACATTGTCATATGCCGATGATGTTTTAGTGTATCGTCAGGGTAAGGATAGAGAGGAGGTTGCTGTGGAGCTACAAACCGAACTCAATCGCATAAGTACTTGGTGTGATGAAGCTGGGGCAATGGTCAACCCAACAAAGGCAACAGTGACTTGGTTCTCGTTGAATAATCATATTGTCAACAATCCAACACCAACTGTAATGCTGTGTTCAGAGACGGTGGAAAGAACGCAGGCAATGAATTACCTGGGGATACGGTTTGATCGAAGCCTTGCTTATAATGTGCACATAGACCAGGTGATAACAAAGGCCAAGCGGGGTTTGGCAGCGATGCGGGTGATGGCGGCAGCAAACTGTGAGCAGCGCCATCTATGTCTTCTGTACGAGGGGCTGGTCATGTCTGTTTTGGAGTATGCAATGGCAATCCTGACTGTCAGCCATAAGCAGATAGAAAGGATGGAAAGGATACAGAATGAAGCTATGCGCATTATTCTTGGATGTACAAGAGATACAGCATGCAGGGCGATGCGCTACCTTCTTGATTTTCCAACCATTGAAGAGAGAATGCAAGTTTGCAGGGCACGCGCCTACCTCAGAATTAACGCAAACACACAGCATCCACTGCATAGTGAAATTAGGAAGGTGAAGGGCAGCAGGTTAAAAAGAGGACGGTCGTGGATGGGTCAAGCCGAGGACATTCTTCAACAGGTGTGTTCACTTGAGGACTTAGAACCTGGCGAGGAGTGGGTGCAAGTGCCAACAGACTTCTGCACATCCTTTTCAGTTTGCATCCAACTAGATAGAAAATGCAGACAAGAAAATCCGGCTGCTGTTGAGGCTGAAGTACAAGCGTTGATTTTCGAGAATTCGCTAGACAGTGACGCGGTCATCTACACAGATGGGTCGGTCATCCGACATGTGAGAAGCTCATGGGCCTTTACAGCTCGGGCCGGAGGGAGAATTGTGAAGGAGGACTCTGGTGCTTTCACTGAAACCACAAGTAGCCTGACCATGGAAGTCATGGCAGTAAGTAAAGCAATAACATGGCTCGAGACACAGACATTCACTAGGGCTTGTTTCCTTAGCGACTCAATGAACATGATCAAGAGGATAGAGGAGGGGTCGATCCGAAGAGAATGGTTGCTGCCTCTGAAGCGGTCTCGGCTGGCAAAGATTAGTTTCATCTTCGTGCCAGGGCATGCGGGAGTACAAGGAAATGAGCGGGCTGACAAGCTCGCAGGTGAGGCTACTGTTGAGGGCGGACGCGCCATGGACCAGGCTGACATTCTGAATGCTCTACGAGAAGTGAGACTTTTGCAAGAACCAAGTGATGACTGTGAATCTACAACAATGGCCAGACTGCGAGAGCAGCAAATTAAAAGAGGGGTGGCCAAACAAGAACACTACGCAGGAAGCCAAAGAAGATTGATAAACCAACACAGAACTGGCGTCGTTAGCCGCTACACGCTGCGGGATTTGCTGAGGAGGGGATCCGAGCACTTATGGACTGAATGGTCCGATGTGCAACGAGGATGATCTGTCGACTAACTAACTAACTAATAACAAAACTATAACTACTAACATTAACCTGGGCCTCGTGAAATGGGGATGGGACCTGCCGCCCCGAGACACACAACACAACACTATGGACCCCGGAAGTTCACAGCGGAAATCAGTGGATTGAGCTCCGGGTATTATCGAACCCCTGTGACTCAGCCAAACCCAATATTGTGCCTAATGCAACTACAGAAAGTTATGTCTTCAAACCGACTAAGACACATTACCATAACAGGACCACAACTTCAAAAACAAAAGATATAAACATGAGTGTGGAAAGCTCAAACAATTAGTCAAACCAGAAACATAAACAAGGGTGTCAGGGGGTGTGTGTGTGTGGAAAGATTGACCAATAGGTCAGCCAAAGACCCAGGAATATCCCTTCCATGACTATGATTGTGGGGGAATATCCACACGCACTCTGCAGGAATGTTTTCGCCAGGCATATTTTCTGAGTCCACTTGATTGTTTCTCTTCTTCCCGGGTTTGTGCACCTGTTTCCTTAATATCAGTGACATAGCTTGGTCACATATGAGGCATTTATACTTGCTACCAGATGGACACGGGCTGAGGAGACCAACTCCGGTTCTCGCCCGGCTTCCGGCGTGTGTACCCTTCTTACATTATGCCTGTTTTTCTCAAGAGCCCGCAAAATTTATTTGACTTGATTTGATTCAAAAACAAAAATTCAAAATTCGGTCTCGTTCAACCTGCTTCTTTCAGCCGTGGTTAGAGTTGAGATCCGTGGTTTATGTGGATTTTATCCTGATTCTGTATGTGCGCTCTTACGAGCGAGTCCTGACTCGGACTGGTTGTATAGGCTTTTGTGTCTGTGACGTCAGCTGGGGGTTGGTTGGCCGGCAAGTTTTCCTTTGAGTCCGTCTCCTCTGGTGGTTTATATTGTCAGTGTTGGCTACTTGTGCCTTTCGCTTGGATAGATACGTCTGGTGGAAAATGGCGATTCGTAGACCCATTTGCCGGCTCGTATTCTTCTTTACTGTTCCCTCTTGTCGTATCTATCCTCCTCATATTTTGCCCAATACTCTGCAGGAGTTATGGTTTCTTTGTCTTTCTCTTCTTGGCTCCGGTTGTCTTCACGTGTGTCGATAACCTCCTCTGGGCTTTCTTCAGGTGTCTGGCTGGATTCTGATTTCCCATGGAGATGCCTGGGCATCGTGTCTGGACTACTCTGGCTTTGGCTTGCTGTTTCTGATTGGTCTGTGCTTTGGCTCCATCATGCGTCTTTTTGTCTCCTTTTTGTGTATTGTCTTTAGAAGCTTTTCAACGTTTTCTTGTGGGTTTCATCTTGCGACTTCTCTGCGGTCTTTTCCGTGGTTGTTGCTGGTTTGACTTGGGTTGACTCCCTTTAAATTTTTACCATTTCTCTCTCTCTGCTTTGATGTCTTCATTCTTCGTTGTCGTCTGCTCCACCTCTTGTTTGATGTTTTGCTGGATCTTTATTTCAGCAAGCAGTTTATCATTGTCGCTGGTTGGTGCCGGTGTTTGAAGCAGCTTGACTTGTTTCTTTAACTCGTCAATCTGGCTTTATAGTTGTGTTCTTGCAGCTTGTGAGATGCACGTGGCTGTCTCGCATCTTCGCATTGCCTCCTTATATGGTGTCTTTGTAGTAATGGCGATCTTTAAGACGTCTCTGTCTCTTTAGGGGTGCGGACAGCCCAGGTATCTTGCTCCATGCTTGCCCAGGCAGTTGGCGCACTTTCTCTTGTTGGATGCTCGGAAGTCCGTGTCCTGTTTGGCCAGCGGACACTCTTTGAAGGCATGATGATCGGCAGATCTCTGTCTTACTGCGACATGCAAGAAATGCAAAGTGTTCACACATACTTGTACAAGCGTGTGATCGGGCAGAAGCTCAGTGAAAATGTCAAAATTAAACGCTTGCAACGCAGTCGGCAGCTACTTGAGCGGTTTCCTAATGAGAGAAGTGTACGAAGCATCCGAAAAGACATTAACCGTTGCGACTCCAGTTAATTCTCAAAATGACCGTGCTTATTCCGTTAAAACAAAGAAAATGCAAGTTCAGGAAAGTCGACTTATACGAGAACGTGACCATTTCAGGCGCGGTATCATGGTATCAGTTGGTGTGTCTCGAATGGGGAAAACTGGTATTGTGTTCGTTGAACCAGGCACCAAAGTAAACAGTGAATAGTATTGTGAACATGTTCTGAGACAAGGTTTGCTGCCACATGTGGTCGCCATAACTAGACATTACAGCAAGACGGAGCTCCATCTCACACAGACAGAAATACGATCAACTTTCTTCGTCAGGAGAATGTTAACTTCCTCGAGCCAGACACGAGGCCACCGTTTAGTCCTGATTTAAACCCAATAGATTATGCCATATGCGGTGCTTTGCAAGAAGTCTACCTTCGGCGAAAATTTACCACAGTTGAGCAGCTCAGGTTGGCAATAATTGAAGAATGAAGAAATCTGGAGCAGCGCTTTATTGACAGTAGCATAAACGAGTGGCGTCGACGCTTAGAAAAACTCGTTGAGAAGCAAGGAGGACACATTGAACATGATTTCTGATTAGCTAAATACTTGGCAAACAGCAGAATGTCAGATGGGCCTAAGTGCCCTGTTCTTAACCCTTTGAAAATAAAGTTTGTTCATTCGTTGTACTGACAGAAAGATTTCACAGTGGCTCTGCAATTACCAGATTCAAACAGTATTAGAGACTGTGTGTGTTAATGTATTTCAGCCTAAATATGATTCATCTATTTACTTCACATGATATATAATTCTACTGTCTGCACCTGATGAGCTGCAGCGAAATATGCCAGGCAATAAATCATGCAATCTCTTGTCTGTGGCTTATGAGAATTCTCTAAAACAATACATTGTCTTGAATTATTAACTTGTGAAAGACAGCTGTCCAGTATTTTAGGGTTGATGCTTCTAAATGGTGGTGGCGTGGTAGATAATGCACCTGCCTGCCATGACAGTGGGCTGGATTTAATCCCCAGCAGAAGCAGGATTATTTTGTTCTTACCACTGCAGCCCTTGGGTTGGCCCAGCCTCATAAAAATGGGAACCAGACAATTTTCAGAAATGTGATGAAATTGTCTGGGAAGGAGATGCATTGAGAAAGGTAACCGGCCACCACACCCCATATGTCATAACCTAGAATATTCACATCCCAATGGCAGTATTTCCTATGGAACTATATTCTTTACTTTCAAATGGGGTTGTGAGGTTTAGAGGTTAAAATGTCCGCTCCTGTGTAGTTGGGCATGTGTTCCTTCTGTTACACTCAGAGATTTGTGTCTGTCAGAGCTGAAATTAGAATCTTAGCCTGTACACAGTGTGGCAACTGCTTTGGCAAGATTTTATTCTTCCTCTCGGCAAGAAAAAAGAATCCCCGTAGATACCAACAGTAATACAAATGTAGTAGTTGACACAGGCAAACTTGTTTATTGATGGCCAATTTACACATGGCTAAAACTTGTTATAGAAGGCTAATATACACTGCTTTTACTTATTATGGAATGTTGGTATCATATGAAATGTTGATTGGTACACATGAAGAATAGCCAATCACAAATGACATGTTGTTTGGTGCATATGAAGAATAGCCAATCACAAATGACATGTTGATTGTTGCATATAGCCAATCACACGTGGTTCATTGCTTTGGGCAAAAGAATTAAATGACAAGTTAAGGGTTTACTGTTTGTTTCCACTGCATATTTTTTAATTTCTGTAATAATGCCACTGAATGTTTACATTTTGTACTTTATTCTTGTTCATTGCTATTTTATATAGTTGATCGTGTTTAATTTAGACATGTTATGTGCTCACTTCATCTCCACAGGTTATTATATGCAATAATTCATCTTGTTCCCATGTTGTATACCTATGAATACAGTATAGTATATATTGCTGATTGTATATTATTGGCCATTCTCCATGGGAGCAGATAATCACCTGTTTTCAATCATGTGAGCAGAGTTTCCTCCCCTTATGAGGTGATGGATCTATTTTTTTTTTTTTAGGCTGGTATTGTTTAGTGTCAATTTAATGTAATAAATTACATACAGCTGATTTGTCTGAAAAAGTAATGATATTGAGATATTGACCTCATTTTTGTTGTATAAATAGTAGATAGATACACACATAGACTGATGAGTAGGTCCATTGACTTATAGGTAAATGGACAAACAGGAAGATGGATAGACAGACACATGGATAGATTGATAAATGGACCATAACTCCATCTCCCCAATATGTGTTAGTGGCTAGAGTTATTTTTAACTTTATATATAGTCTGATATAACAATATACTATTTTTAAAGCACTGGCAAAGAACTTACGATTTTATGTTTTTGCCCTAAATCACTGTATACTGCCAACCATTTACAATTGTTTGTTGAGGTAGTGTATGTGTAGCAGTAAATTGTGTGTAGAGTTAGTTCGTGTGTAGCAGTATTCTTTATGTGGAGTTTGTGTGTAGTCTGTATGTAGGGGTGGTCTGTAGTGTATTTTTGTATGTAGACTTCTGTATGCAAATTTTATAGTAAAATGAATATTTTTGCCACATAATATTACAACTATTTTCATAATAAGTGTATACACACCTGGATGTATCTATAATTGTTAAATTCTATACATAGCTAGATATACCTGTATTTGATTGTGTGGTTGTTTCGGGATTTGAAATTTGGATATTGGGCGCGGCCCACTGCTGGCGGCGCCGATCGCGTTCTGGTATGGGCCTGGGGCCTATCCACGTCGGTATGGAAGCGCTACACTCGAGTTACCAGAATGCGATCGGCGTTGCCAGTAGTGGGTTGTGCTCAATATTTAAATTTCAAATCCCGAAACAACCACATAATAAACAAGATTACATGAAACAATATAATTAATTCTCCCCCGATGATGTTTCCACCTTGTCGTGGTGGGGGAGCTTGAGTTTCTCAATGACCCTGAGAGCTATACCGGCAGTAGCATAGCTACCAGCAGGGCCTCCCAAGCCGGACAGGTCAAAGGGTAGAGAACAGACAAAGAGAAACACCCTGGTCCTCCAGGTTGGGGGTTGAAGCGTGGGGTTATCATCCCCACCTTTGTAAAAACTATTTTGTTACGAAACAGATACATGAGCCTCGAATTCGGACTGACTTATTTGGACAACGACCTTGGAACGTTAAAGGACTTTTGAGATTTGGAACATGGAATGTACGGACACTATATCGAGCTGGAGCGGCCGAAGAACTAACCCGGGAGCTGGTTGAATATCAAATGAATATAACAGCAATTCAAGAAATAAGGTGGCCAGGAGAGGGCACTTTAGAGCAAAATGGAATGATTGTAATATATGGAGGAAACACCCAAAATAAACATGAATTAGGAACAGGATTTGTCATCAAAAAAGAGTTATGGGGGAACGTTCTAATCTTTAAAGCTGTTAATGACAGGATTAGTAAATTACGAATAAAAGGTACATGGAAAAATATAACGATGATTAATGTACTTGCACCTACTGAAGAGAAAGAAGATGATATTAAAGAAGACTTTTATAATGATTTGGAAGATGTCATAGAAGAAACCCCCAAACAGGACATCCTGATTGTGCTGGGAGACTTCAATGCAAAAATAGGTAGAGAGCAAACTCATAAAAAAGTTGCCGGTATGGAAAGCCTACATACAACTTCAAATCATAATGAATGGAGAGTCATCAACCTAGCAGAAGCCAAAGGACTGCAGATCAGCAGTACCAGACTGCAAAGGATATACATAAACAAACTTGGAAGTCAAGTGACATGAGAACCTATAATCAAATAGATCACATTTTAATTAACAACAAACATGCATCAAACATACAGCAAGTTAGAAGTTATAGAGGAGCTGAGTGCCACAGCGAGCACTTCCTCGTTGGGGCAAAATTTAAAATAAAGCTTAAGAGAGCTTTCTATGCTAAACTACAAAGGTTCTACCCAACATACAACAGAGAAAAACTACAAGAAATTACAGACAAAGAGAAATTTGCAGATGAAATAAAATGTAAACTTGAAATTCTGCAAAACCCGTTGGAGGAAAGAACATATGGTTCAATCAAAAATGTGAAGAAGCAGTCATTAGGAAAAAGAATGCCAGACAGTTATGGTTAAATCACATCAACAACATCCAAAATGAAGAGCAATATAGAACTGAATGTAAAGAGGCGACAAAAATAGTTCGGCAGCAGAAACGCGAATATATGAGCAATATAATCAAAGATATGGAAACTAATCACCAGACAAACGAATCCAGAAAGTTTTTTTTTACAGAACTGAAGTCAATGAAACGAGGGCACCAACACAACACATATGGTTTAAAAGACAAAAATGGGAATATGATAAATACCAATGAGGAAATGTGTAACACGTGGAAAGAATACTTTGTTGAATTACTAAATTGTGAAGCTTCAAGTAACACTTTCCCACCGGAAGAGGTTCTAACGTGTGAACCACAAATTGAAGAACCTGTTTTTGAAGAAATCCTATATGTAATAACACGACTTAAAAACAATAAGGCAACTGGGGCTGAAGGAATTGCTGCTGAATTTATAAAGGCAGGTGGACATGCATCACATCTAAAGCTATACGAACTAAGAATAAAAATCTGGAGGACAGAAGAACTACCCCATGACTGGAAAGAGTCATTATTGATACCTATCTTTAAGAAAGGAGACAAGTTCCAATGTGAGAACTATAGAGGGATATCACTACTGTCCACAAGCTATAAGATACTATCTGCGGCATTACTAAATAGATTAAAACCATATTCAGAAGACATATTAGGTGACTACCAGGCGGGTTTTAGACAAAACAGATCAACAATAGATCAGATATTTATCTTACGACAAATAGCCGAGAAAAATTGGGAATATAAAAGAGATCTCCATAACATTTTTGTGGATTTTAAAAAGGCTTATGATAAGTGTCCATAGGAAGAGTCTGTGGAATGCTATGCAGGAATTTGGAATACCAAGGAAGTTAATCAACATGACCAGACTATGCATGGAAGATACTTATAATATAGTAACATATAAAGACAGGAAATCAGACCCTTTCCAAATAACATCTGGCTTGAAACAAGGTGATGCACTATCGCCGCTACTCTTCAATCTGGCTCTAGAGAAAGTTGTAAGGAGGGTAAAGGAGGAATGTGATATTGGAGGAACATCCAAGCTGCTTGGTTATGCAGATGATATAGATATTATAGGGGAAAAAGAACAAAAGACATCAGAAATATTGACTCACTTAAAGGGAAAAGCTCAACAAATGGGGCTGGTTATCAACCAAGATAAGACAGAATATATGGTAATTTCAAGAGAAGGAACGGCTAAAATCTCTGGCCACATACAAATAGATAATATGACCATTAAAATTTCGGAAACATACAAATACCTGGGTACAATCTTCAACTGCTCCAATATAATAAGGGAAGAAATACAAGCTAGAATCAACTCTGGAAATAAGAGGGATATCACTACTGCTGAATAAGAGGGATATCACTATAAGAGGGATATCACTACTGCTGAATAAGAGGGATATCACTATAAGAGGGATATCACTACTAAATCACTACTGAATAAGAGGGATATCACTACTATGCACTACAACATCTGCTAAAATCAATTGAGTTTTCTCGTAACACCAAGATCACAATATACAAAACACTGATCAGACCAGTTGTGCTGTATGGCTCTGAAACCTGGAGTACAACTAAAGGAGATGAAGCCTTGTTACAAACCTTTGAGAACAAAGTCTTAAGACGCATCTTTGGGCCCATTAGGGATACACAAAGTGGAGAGTGGAAAAGAAGAAGCAACAAAGACATTTATGATCTGTTAGACCCCACTAATCACTGGTATCATGAAGGCTAATAGACTACAATGGCTGGGGCATATAGAAAGAATGGAAGATAATAGGAAAACAAAACTCGCTTACACTCAGGAAATAAATGACCGTAAACTCCGAGGTAGGCCAAGAAGACGGTGGAGAGATAATATACATACAGACCTACAAGCACTTGGAATCAGCGACTGGCAAGAGAAGGTCAACCAGAGACACGAATGGAGATGGCTTGTATCTGCAGCAAAGAACCTCAATGGCTCGGAATGCTGAAGAAGAAGAATATAATTAATTGAATTATAATTATTTTAAATAACTAGTATGCTACAAGATGTTCTCACTTTTTTATTTTGGCCTACCCTGTATATATATATATATATATATATCTTCTCCTTCTTCAGCGTTCCGAGCCATTGAGGTTCTTTGCTGCAAATACAATCCGTCTCCATTCGTCTCTCTGGTGGACCTTCTCTTGCCAGTCGTTGATTCCAAGTGCTTGTAGGTCTGTATATGTATTATCTCTCCACCGCCTTCTTGGTCTACCTCGGGGTCTACGGTCATTTATTTCCTGAGTGTAAGCGAGTTTTATTTCCCTATTATCTTCCATTCTTTCTATATGCCCCAGCCATTGTAGTCTATTAGCCTTCATGATACCAGTGATTAGCGGGGACTTAAACAGATCATAAATGTCTTTGTTACTTCTTCTTTTCCACTCTCCACTTTGTGTATCCCTAATGGGTCCAAAGATGCGTCTTAAAATTTTGTTCTCAAAGGTTTGTAACAAGGCTTCGTCTCCTTTTGTTGTACTCCAGGTTTCAGAGCCATACAGCACAACTGGTCTGATCAGTGTTTTGTATATTGTGATTTTGGTGTTACGAGATAGCGCCTTTGATTTTAGTAGATGTTGTAGTGCATAGTATATCTTATTTCCAGAGTTGATTCTAGTTTGTATTTCTTCCCTTATGATGTTGGAGCAGTTGAAGATTGTACCCAGGTATTTGTATGTTTCCGTTCTTTTAATGGTCATATTATCTATTTGTATGTGGCCAGAGTTTCTAGCCATTCCGTCTCTTGAAATTACCATATATTCTGTCTTATCTTGGTTGATAACCAGCCCCATCTGTTGGGCTTTTCCCTTTAAGTGAGTCAATATTTCCAATGTCTTTTGTTCACTTTGCCCTATAATATCTATATCATCTGCATAACCAAGCAGCTTGGATGTTCCTCCAATATCACATTCCTCCTTTACCTTCCTTACAACTTTCTCTAGAGCCAGATTGAAGAGTAGCGGCGATAGTGCATCACCCTGTTTCAAGCCAGATGTTATTTGGAAGGGGTCTGATTTCCTGCCTTTATATGTTACTATATTATAAGTATCTTCCATGCATAGTCTGGTCATGTTGATTAACTTCCTTGGTATTCCAAATTCCTGCATAGCATTCCATAGACTATTCCTATGGACACTATCATAAGCCTTTTTAAAATCCACAAAAATGTTATGGAGATCTCTTTTATATTCCCAATTTTTCTCGGCTATTTGTCGTAAGATAAATATCTGATCTATTGTTGATCTGTTTTGTCTAAAACCCACCTGGTAGTCACCTAATATGTCTTCTGAATATGGTTTTAGTCTATTTAGTAATACTGCGGATAGTATCTTATAGCTTGTGGACAGTAGTGATATTCCTCTATAATTTCCACATTGGAACTTGTCTCCTTTCTTAAAGATAGGTATCAATAATGACTCTTTCCAGTCATGGGGTAATTCTTCTGTCCTCCAGATTTTTATTATTAGTTCGTATAGCTTTAGATGTAATGCATGGCCACCTGCCTTTATAAATTCAGCAGCAATTCCATCAGTCCCAGTTGCCTTATTATTTTTAAGTCGTGTGATTACATATAGGATTTCTTCAAATGTAGGTTCTTCAATTTGTGGTTCGCATGTTAGAACCTCTTCCTGTGGGAAAATGTGACTTGGAGCTTCACAATTTAGTAATTCAATAAAATATTTTTTCCATGTGTTGCACATTTCCTCATTGGTATTTATCATATTCCCATTTTTTTCTTTTAAACCATATGTGTTTTGTTGGTGCCCTCGTTTCATTGACTTCAGTTCTTTAAAAAATTTTCTGGATTCATTTTTCTGGTGATTAGTTTCCATATCTTTGATTATATTACTCATATATTCTCGCTTCTGCTGTCTGACTATTTTTGTAGCCTCTTTACATTCATTTCTATAATGCTCTTCCTTTTGGATGTTATTGATGTCATTTAACCATACATGTCTGGCATTCTTCTTCCTAATGACTGCTTCTTCACATTTTTGATTGAACCAGCTGTTCTTTCTATGCGTGGTTAACACACCGAGACATTCTTCTGCGGTAGACTGAATTGTATTCTTGATGTTCAACCAAGTTTGGTCAACGCTTTCCTCCAAAGGGTTTTGCAGAGTTTCAAGTTTACATTTTATTTCATCTGTAAATTTCTCTTTGACTGTAATGTCTTGCAGTGTTTCTCTGTTATATGTTGGGTGTAATCTTTGTAATTTAGTATAGAAAGCTCTCTTAAGTTTTATTTTAAATTTTGCTCCAACGAGGAATATATATATATATATATATATATATATATATATATATATATATATATAGAGAGAGAGAGAGAGAGAGAGAGAGAGAGAGAGAGAGAGAGAGAAAGAGAGAAAGAGGGAGAGAGAGAGGGGGGGGTGGTAAAAAGAGGAAAACGCTGATAATTCTAATATATGTCCCATATGGAAAATCTTCCATTAGTTTCATCTAGATTGATTCATTTATACGCTTTTTCTATCGTCCTGGACATCTTTGTATGGATCTTGAGGACATGTTTGAAACTCGACAGATGAGGCATAGGATAGAATTTGCATAAATAACAACACACACAAGCTAGACATCAATTTAATAATAATCTAATCAAAAATGACCTAGTCTACTCCTAGTGGAGTTTTGTTTCTGTAGGGTGTAAAAACAAAACTCTAACCTGCACATTTCACAGCGACTGCAATAGCCAGGTGGCCTTAATTCCTCAGGCTCAAGACCCCTGCTATACCACCACAAGGTACTATAATGGCAGTAAATGACAGGTTTTTTAAAAAAATGACAGTAAGCATGAATGCACGTGTGTATAAACAGTTTTCTACAAGAGTAAGATGAATCTTTCAACAAATACAGCCTAGCACACCACAAGTGCACCTCTTCCAAATGGAAAAATAGGAGACTGGTATTGAACTACTATTAGAGTGCCTGCTATCACTCACCCTGTTCAACATTATATTCAGAAACAAATCACATCAGAAGCTTTGACTAGTCACAGAAGAAACAACAACTGGAGAATGGACAATTCAATACTTGACAGAACTAACGGCCATCTGCTCCCGGGTCAACCCAGTCTAAACTGGTCATCAAGCAATGTCTTGGCAAGTGACAGCGGATGGCCTAACATTGACCACATGCAGTCTACACTGGTCATCAGGCAATGTCTTGGCAAGTGACAGCGGCTGGCGTTACATTGACCACATGTAGATAGCACGGCTGAATGGATACAAGCGCTTACTCTTAAACATCTGGTGTGCTGATGCTGAGGTAGTGGGTTCAAACCATACACTGGTCAGTTGGGCTAAAATGTTGACTTCTCATCCTTGATTTGGGGACGTAAATTACAAGAACTTCTCAAGTCGGAGTGGAATCATTTGATAGCGAGGGACACTGGTAATAGGAAAAGTTAATCCACATGCACGTGTATGGACTACGCTGAGTGAATGAAACAAATGAAAAATAAACATTGACCCCATCACCCCTGGAGTGCCGATTGGTATATACAAATATGGGTCTAGTAGCATCTGCCCAATACACCTGAAGGCGAGTACATGGGTCCTTTACTTGTCCTTTACTCCTTTATCTGTAGTCGTTGTTCACTGTCCTCCCTGTATATGTAGTTGTTGACTGTCCTCCCTATATCCACAAGCCTGACACAATGTCTAGAAAACATGGTATAGAAATAAAACTGGAAAAACAAACCTGCTAGTGACACTTAACCACAGGAGAATCAACATGTATCACATAAACTGAACCAGAACTGAAGACAATTAACACAGTTCAGGTCATCACAAAAACTGAACAAGAACTGAAACCATTAACACAGTTCAGGTCATCACAAAAACTGGACAAGAACTGAAGACCATTAACACAGTTCAGGTCATCACAAGAACTGAAGACCATTGACACAGTTCAGGTCATTACAAAAACTAGACAAGAACTGAAGACCATTAACACAGTTCAGTCAGGTCATCACAAAAACTGGACAAGAACTGAAACCATTAACACAGTTCAGGTCATCACAAAAACTGGACAAGAACTGAAGACCATTAACACAGTTCAGGTCATCACAAAAACTGGACAAGAACTGAAACCATTAACACAGTTCAGGTCATCACAAAAACTGGACAAGAACTGAAGACCATTAACACAGTTCATGTCATCACAAAAACTGGACAAGAACTGAAGACCATTAACACAGTTCAGGTCATCACAAGAACTGAAGACAATTAACACAGTTCAGGTCATTACAAAAACTAGACAAGAACTGAAGACCATTGACACAGTTCAGGTCATCACAAGAACTGAAACCATTAACACAGTTCAGGTCATCACAAAAACTGGACAAGAACTGAAGACCATTAACACAGTTCAGGTCATCACAAAAACTGGACAAGAACTGAAGACCATTAACACAGTTCAGGTCATCACAAGAACTGAAGACCATTGACACAGTTCAGATCATCACAAAAACTGGACAAGAACTGAAGACCATTAACACAGTTCAGGTCATCACAAGAACTGAAACCATTAACACAGTTCAGGTCATCACAAAAACTGGAAAAGAACTGAAGACCATTAACACAGTTCATGTCATCACAAAAACTGGACAAGAATTGAAGACCATTAACACAGTTCAGGTCATCACAAGAACTGAAGACAATTAACACAGTTCAGGTCATCCCAAGAACTGAAGACAATTAACACAGTTCAGGTCATTACAAAAACTGGACAAGAACTGAAACCATTAACACAGTTCAGGTCATTACAAAAACTGGACAAGAACTGAAGACCATTAACACAGTTCATGTCATCACAAAAACTGGACAAGAACTGAAACCATTAACATAGTTCAGGTCATCACAAAAACTGGACAAGAACTGAAGACCATTAACACAGTTCATGTCATCACAAAAACTGGACAAGAACTGAAGACCATTAACACAGTTCAGGTCATCACAAGAACTGAAGACCATTGACACAGTTCAGGCCATTATAAAAACTGGACAAAAACTGAAGACCATTAACACAGTTCAGGCCATGGCTTAAAATTGCACAAACAACAGTAATTCAATAACCATCATCATCATCATTCAGTGGCGTGCTGATTGCAAAACTTTGTCCACATAAGTCTTTTGAAATGTCTCGGCCATAAGTCAAACGTCTTGTTTCTGTTGCTGTCATGTGTCTATCTGTCACATCCAGAAGATATGTACATTAAGGTCCACTTCTTCTTCACTTCCCTCGTACTTTTCCCTCCACAGTTATCTGTTCCAGAGATTCATGTCTTTGTACATGCCCACAATATTTCGTTTGCCTCAGTTTTACTAACTTAATAACAAATCTTCTTCAGTATTTAATTCTTGTTGGACAGATCTGTTTGTTCTCTACTCTCTCCAGTGAATTGTCTATACTCTTCTGTAACACTTATATTCAATGGCACATTGTTCGTGAGCCTGTCATCAGATCTGCTCTATGCCCAGGAGACACACCTGTATGTTGCCACAGGAAGTATGCATGCTCCCAGTACTCTTGTTCGTCAATCTGTTCCAGTCCATAAGGGTTTTAACTCCCGAGTGTTTGCATGGCAATGCTTGTTGTTCTTTTATGTCTGTGATCACATTTATGTCACCTGTCAGTAGTGCACCTAGACATTCACTTCCTGTCATTTCTCTCCACTGATACATCTATCAGTTAACATAATTATTTTATTGGTTGTCGTTGTTTTTGACTCTGTTGTACTGAGGTGTACATTTTGATTTTCAATGTGCTCTTGCATATTCACTTCAGTTTCCGAATTCTCATTTGTGTTCTTGACAGCAATATTGTGACATCATCATCATCAAGTGTCATGCCAGTTAGCATAGGTGTTCATGTCTTTCCACATATCTTGGTCTTTGGTGTTCAGGATCAACTCTGCTGATGATATTCCTCCATGCCACTGTCTCAATCCATCCGGCATCATTTCTCTTGGTCTGCCTCTGCCTCTCTTCCCTTAGATCTTTCCAGTCATCACGATGTTCTCCAATGCCTCTCTTCTCATCACATAACCAAAGAAAGCTGTTGGTCTCTTTCTTATATAATGTTCTAGTTTCATTAGCCTCTTTCTGGCAGTCGTCGTTAAGTTACTCTGGCAGTCCAAGAAATTTTCAACATTCGTCTCAGGAACAACATCTTTGTTGCTTCCAAGTTCTACCTAATTTGTTCATTTACATTTCAAGATTCACAGCCATACAGCAAAACAGGTTTCATATAGCATCAGCACTTCAAATGTCACTATTACTATACCTTCAATTGCAATGGGAATACAGCAATTATAGCTAGACTGAAATCAACAAAGACAGATCAGAACATATCACAGAATACCAGGATCAGATTATTGCAAAGACCGGTCATCTCTGTATATGCAATGCATGTGAAACATGAATATGCAATGCTACACCAGAATGGAACATACCAGCAGCTGAGATGAGATGCTTCAGAAGCTTAACTGGAACAACATTTAATGATCATGATTTAAATATCAGTGTGCATAGTATCATCAGGCAATGTGTGTGGGCCGTACAAAGCTCACTTAATTGTACAGTAAATGTCAATTCCAATAGGAAGGTCACATGTCTGAGTTGTCCAATGTTACATTTATAGGAACAGTCTCAAGAAAACAGGAACAACCAAAAATATGATAGACTGATAATATTCAGAATATATTCAGAACTAGACAGGAAAAACCTTAGTGGAAATTAAAATGATGGCAAGAGACAGAGGTATGGAAACAAGTCACATGATGCAGTAGTGGTGGTGCCTCAGGAGCTCTTAGGTTATAGAAAAAGAAAAAGTAAGTTATCAATTATTGACACATGACTATAAATGCATAGAAATATAAACATTAAGACATTCTTCGATGGCACTGTTACTATCATTATGAGAACGTGACTGTAGGATATAACTTAACATTGGATGCCAGTTTGACTTTCTGTCTGCAACACAAGCTGATATATACATCAATGCAACAGTAAGAATGCCCTACATGTGCCTACTATAATGAAGGCATTTCTAGACCAGACCTTGAGGGCAACAAATTACTGAACTAGAGAAATACAAGTCTACTCATAATTCTGTGTCAGATACATCTCTATACTAATCAACTTAACAGACAGAATTACATTTGGATTTAAATATTTTATCTCTTGGCTGATGTATGATTACTAACAGAGATTACTAATAGAAATATTTATCTAATGTATTCGCCAGGAAGGTTGAGGTGCTAGAGCCTCTTCTCCCTGGGTAGATGGGGCCCGTTAGCTATTACAGCGGCCAATCTAGAGGATGGAAAACTCCGATTATAAATCCCCAAGTTTAAGGTGGCCAGACATGCCGAGGATTGAATGATCACAGGTGAGATGGTCATGAACGTGCAACGTCTGGTATGCAGGCGGGACGGCGCCAGGCGTATGAACTCCTGAGAGTCATCCCCTGTCCCTTCCCATAGCAGGCAAGCTCTACCAGGGTGACCGGTTAGTTCCTGCTTCAAATTAAACCAACTATGGAAAATAAAAAGAATTATCCCCGAAGCAACGGAGTACGCGCTTTGTGCTCGATAACTTTGACAACAGCCAGTGGGGAGAAAATTAAGGGGAGGAGAAGCGGTAGGGGAGAGGGAAGAAGGAAGAGGAAGAAGAGAGCTGGAGCCAGAAGGGGTAGGAGGAAAACGGATTGTTTGGGACTCAAAAATGTACGGGTTGGGTATTGGAATTGCTGTAGTGCAAAGCAACAAGAACCAATATTGGAGAAACTGATCTATGATTTTGATGTCCTGAGGTTACAAGAACTGAAGACAAACTCTTTTAAGTGTCCTGGTTATACATGTTACATTACCCTACCGGGCAGGGAAGACATGGGCAGGCTGTGGTGGTCAAGGATGGTTTACAGCATTCAATACTGGATATGAGTGAGTGGGGTAAGGAAAGTAATAAATATATATGTAAGTGGGGAATCTTGCATAAGCAGAGAGAGTTGGGACTGGTTGACAGGTTCAGTGGATACCCCAGGTACCAGGTATCTGATATGTGGTGACTTCAATGCCCGTGCCAATGAGTGGGACAGATCTGGAGAGAACAGACAGGGTACTGCTCTTGCTGAGGCCTTGCTTGAGATGGATGTTGTCTGTTTAAATAAAAGGACACCAACTAGGCTGGTAATGAGACCGGGGGACTCTGACACGGCCATTGACCTGGCACTTGTATCCAAAGAGGCAGCATCAGACATAAAATGGAGTGTCCTTGGGGACCATGGGAGCAACCACCTCCCCTGTTCTGTGCTGATACGTAAGTCCAGCACAGTCAGGGCTATAAGAGCCAGCAGGGCATTCAGTTATGATTGCGACAACTCCTGACTCTTGGGGCGCCTTAGATTAAAGGGAAGATCTAAACCAACAAGAAGAATCTTCATCTAATCATCATGGTGGACACCAGAGGTGGAAAATTCAAGGAGGGAAAAGAGGGCAGTCGTAAGGAATTGGCAGAGGGTGCAAAGAGCAACCAATTCAGTTAACACAGAATTAGAGGAGGCTTAAAGAGATAAAAAAGTAAAGGGCAGGATTTTAAACTCCAGGCAGCAGAGGCAAAAAGGATGAAGTGGGAACAGTTTATCAATAAAGTCAGTGGGGATGTGACATTGATTAAATTTTGGAGGCTGCACCTGCAGATGAAGAGACAGGCAATGTCTAGTACACATGGTGTCATTTATGATGATAACAACCGCCCTATGACAAATGACCAGGACAAAGGGGAGACTTTTCTTGCACGATTTTTAACACAGATGGATCAGCAAGATAGAGCTATTAGAGACATGGTCAGAGAAGCCTTATCACCAGTCACTAGGAAGGAGGACTGTGAGATTAAGGTGGAGGATATTAGACGGGTACTGAAGTGGGCTAAAGACACAGCGCCAAGTCCGGATGGGGTGAGGTACACCCATATGAGTAACATGAATGATGGGGACTTGGAGGAGATGGCTCTTTGTTTCAACCTCAGCATCAATATGGCGGAAATACCCCAAGATTGGCTGCATAGCTACCTGGTCCCACTCCCAAAGCCAGGTAAGGATCACTCCAGACTTAACAGTTTTAGAATCATAACCCTGCAAAACATGTATGGCAAAGCCCTCGAAAAAATAGTAGCACGCAGGCTCCAGCGACATTTGGAAAGTCGTAATCTGCTTCCCAAAGGGCTCGGGAGTTGCCGGCCTGGGAAAGACACATGGGCCAATGCTGCAACTGTTGCATTTGATGTCTACGAGGGCTTCCAGGATAAATAGGAGACAGTGGCGGTAGCTCTTGACCTGGAAGATGTATATAACAGGGTCAGGTATGATCATTTGATATACACACTGTTGGACATGGAGGTCTGCCCTTGCCTTGTCAGATGGGTTGCGGCGGTCCTCCATGAGCGTAAGGTTGCACTGCGCATGGGTTCCTGGACTTCTGACCCCTGTACTATTACACCTGGGTTGCCACAGGGATCTGCCATGTCCCCAGTGCTCTCTAATGTCTACACCAGCAAAATGGCAGCTATTGAGACACCAGGTGTGGGTAGAATCTTGACATTTGCAAATGATGTGCTGGTGTACAGACAGGGCAGAGACAGGGCCAGTTTGGCGGAAGACTATCATGTAGCAGTAAACAGGGTGGCAGAGTGGTGCAGGGTCTGTTATAAACTAATGCAGATGTCCCAGGTATTATGTTGAATGGATGTCCTCTTAGTAGAGAGAGTAAACTGAAGTACTTGGGTATCACCTTCGACAGATGTTTGTCTCTTAAGGATCATATGAAGGCTTTGGTGTTGAAGGCTGGTAGGGGACTTAATGCATTGAGGGCGATGGCAGCAGCCGGGGTAGATCAGAGGATGCTTTACAGGTTCTTTCAGCAGTTAATAATTTCTGTCATTGAGTATGGTTTGGGGCTGCTGATAGTATCAAAGAGCCAGCTTGAAAGGTTGGAGCGCATACAGAATGCTGCCATGCGGTTAATCCTGAGATGCACAAAGGACACACCAATTATATGCATGAGGCATATTCTTGCGCTACTAACAATGACGGAAAGGCATAGGGTCCTGAGATGGTCCAAATGGTACCTGAGAGTTGCTGCAGATAGGGATCACCCCCCTGCATGAAGCCATGGATATGGTCAAGGGTCATAGACTAAGACGAGGCAGGTCCTGGATAGCACAGGCAGAACTTTCTATACGTCAGGTGTGTGATCTAGAGACTGTCAATTGTAGAGTGGGTTGAAGTTTCGGAAGACATGATGGACTGGCACAATGTAATAGTAACACTAGGTCGTGAGTGTAGAGAATGGGCAGCAACAACTGATCCAGAGTAACACACATGAAGGTCATAGTCATCTACACCGATGGGTCAGTGGTGAGAAACAGACGTAGTGGTTGGGGTTTTATTGCAAATGCTAATGGACGATTCTTGACAAAGGAGAGTCTGGCATATGAGACTATGACCTCCAGCATGAGAATGGAGGTGGAAGCAGTAACAGCGGCACTCCATTGGTTAGAGGAGACTACTGCAACACACATTGTATTCATTATGGAGTCAAAGAGTATGCTTAGTAAGGTGGAGAAAGGAATGCTTCGTGTGGAATGGCTATCGTCGCTTCAGAGGCCACAGATTGTGAGAATTGTATGGATATTTTGCCCTGGCCATGCGGAGGTGCAGGGGAATGAACAAACTGAGAGACTGGCAGGGAATGCAACTCTTGGTGGTAGATTGCCTATGGAAAAGGGAGATGTGGTCGTGCACTTGTGGAGAAGACAGGGGAATAGACTGAGAACCTGTATGTGGAAAATATGAGATTGTGGGGAATCGGCAAGGATTCTGGAAGAATCTAGAACTTTAAATTAGATACCGGTGGGAATGATTAGTCGTATGGCTCTTCGCTGGCTGTTGAACAAGGGGGCGGAGCATGTATGGGAATGTCCTGATGTCGGTTTTTAACTCAACTCAACTAACAGAAATTACTACACAAGCATATATAACATACACACAACATATAACGTGATTCTTATATTAACAAAATGCATTCCTGACTTCATAACAGTTACTATGTGGTTACGTCTATTAAGAATGTAACAGAATACATTCTGTTCACTCAGTAGAATAGACCAGCATGTCTTGAAACAACAACATGACTTATGTTCATACACAGCATGAAAGCAGTCTCAACCATAGGATGACTCTAGCTGTTTCTGCTGCAGGAGTCTAATCTGCACCTTGACACTCAGGCAAATCATTCTCTCTTCGTGAATTTTCTGGCACAGGTCAGCATTGCTCATCTGAAAATAAAAATTAGTGTAACTTCAGCCATTACTATGTAACTTGCAGACATTACTATGTAATTTCATTTATTTGGTTTTTCGGGATTTGAGATTTAAATATTGAGCACAACCCACTTCTGGCAATGCTGATCATATTCTGGTATGAACCTAAGGTCTATCCACTTCAATGTGGAAGCACTAGATTCGAGTTTCGCTCTGTAATTTGTATAATAATCTGTATGTAATTTCAGTTAAAGTGGATTGTTTGCACACAATGTAACATGATTATAATGCTAAAATAATACAATAATAACGCCATATCCTACCAGTTTGACTTTATGTCTGCAACCCCGGCCGATATATACATCAATGCAACAATAAGAATGTCCTGCATATGTCTACTATAATGAAGGCACTTCTGGACCAGAACTTGAGGGCAACAAATTAATGAACAAGTCTACTCAAATTATGTGAATTTATAATGACAGAACATGGATAACTGGCAAATATGAGTTTTGTTGCTTGCATATGATGCAGCATGATTATAACCCTAAAATAACATAATAGGAAAGCCATATCCTACCACTTGTATAACATATGACCCATAAGTACTCACTTCCAATTCCTCATTCTCCTGTATGAGCTGAGAGACCAGCTCCTGTAAATCCTCCTCATCCTCACTCTCATCACTGGAGCTAGAACTGGAGCTGAGATCTTCCAGGTCAGAGTCTTGCCTCAAGTACTGCAGCTCCTGTATCTCCTGGTTCAGGCGCTCCATTTCACTTCTCTCTGTGGCTATTTTCTGCTTTAGCTCATCACCTGCAAGCAAACAATACACCGTCATGCAAAACAGGGCTAACACTGATGTGGGCTGAGGGAGATGGGAGATTATGTGGGTGGGTGCGGATGTGTGGTTGAGGAATGTGTGTTTGGCTGGGTGGTTGGAGGTGTATGGGTGGAGGATATGTGGGTGGGTGATTGTTGGTGGGTAATGGGATGGGTGGAGGATATGTTAGTGGGTGGGGATGTGTGGGTTGGGGAATGTATGTGTGCTTGGGGTGTGGGGAATGGGATGTGTGGTTGGTGGGAGGTGTGTGTGGGTGGGGAGATGTGTAGGTGTGGGGATGTGGTGGATGGGTGGGGGTATGTATGTGTGCCTGGGGTGTGTGTGTGTGGTTAGGTGGGGGATGTATGGGTGAATGGTGGATGTGTCTCATAACATGGTAATATGCATTGTTTATGTTTACAAAATTCATGTGACAATGTTTTGCCTATGCACTATTGATGAACGAAAGATGAGTGATTGGAAGGGCTGAATGTAAGACGGGTCTACGTGCCCAATTTGTTACCCTTTGAAAATAAAGTCTGTTTGTTCCGTTCGTTCGTTCGACGATGATATATGAACAAACAAGGAAAGACTATTATGACAAAATTGTTGAAAATTGATAACTGACAAACACCAGTGTGAAACAAAACAGTGAGGCAGAATATAGTAGAGATATTACAAAACCACTAAACAAAATATGAAACAAAAATAAAACAAAATTCATATGCTCAGCAAAATAAAACTAATTAAACAACGCAAGCTCTAAAACACCTACAAAGAGTAAACACAAAGAAATGACAATATGGCTAAAGTCAACTGGAACAATAAAGATCCTGAAGCTAGTTCCAATCTGTAACAATTTACCTCATCCAGTACCAATGACCTCACCATGCAATGACTGGCTACTCTTTACATGATATACTTCTCAGAACCCTTTCTTCTTCTTCTTCTGCGTTCACCCAGAGTTTTTTTCGGATGTGATTGCGTTGTGCCTGTTTACAGCAGAACTGCGTTCTTGCGCCGTTAGGCCGACACATCCGACTTCTACGGGCATTTGTTGACCGAGTTAACCTTCCCGGGGGTTTCTTAGGATGTTTGACTCTCACTGTTGTGGTGTTATCCCCCATCCCAGCTGGTCATATAGAACAGCCAAAGACATCCTGGTCAGCCCTCAAGGGAAGGCAGGGGCAGACCATGGGCATTCCCTGCCATTCAAGGAGGCTTCCATACTTGCAGAGCCGACACACAGCGCTCTGGTACTGGGCTTACCCAAGGAATCGTCACGTCCTGCACATGGCTGCTTAGCCTCACTTCCGTATATTGGGCCTTCCGTTCACCATAGGCTGTTCTTTCGGAAACCAGAAGAATGCAGTCTGCAGATGACATCCACACAGTGAGCTTTCGATTCGGACTTTCCACATAATGGATTTGCTATCCAAGCAATATTCCATTTTGTGCCACTAGGACACTTTTTCCACCTTTTATGAAGCCCACACAGTGAGCTTTTGGTTCGGACTTTCCACGTAATGGATTTGCTATCCAAGCAATATTCTATTTCATGCCTCTGGGAAGCTTTTGTAACCGACATACGTGTGGTATGAAGTGCGGCAGTCTAAATACTTCTTCATGCATCTTTAAATGTCAACCTGAATGTAGTTAAAGTAAGCTGCAGTCAACTTGAGCTTGTTGATATCTCCATAGAGCTTGTCCTCAAATGAAGAAGGTGTGGGCCAAAATATCTTTCTCTGTTCTGCATATATTGGGCACTCCTGCAGCAAATGTTTAGTTGTCATTTTACCAGTTCCACAATTGCATTCATCGGTATCTCCTATCTTGAGTTTATTGAACAAGTGGTATTTCAGCCTGTTATGTCCTGTGCGGAGTCTGAAGATTGCTACTTGTTCTCTTCGGTCGAGTTTGTAATATGTGTCATCCTTCTGGTGGCCTGGATGCTCTGATTCCCATTTGGTTCTATAAGTGCTTTTTATAAACCTCTTTGCCTCATTATAGGTTATATCTATGTCAGGCTGTGGTAGTCGTCCATCCTCTTTTGCTAGTCTGTCAGCCTCTTCATTTCCAGGTATACTGCAATGTGATGAAATCCACTGTATTACAACTTTTTTTGATTTCTGCCATAGACCATGGGGTGCTGCTCTTCGGTCAGCTAGTTCTGTGCTGTTTTTGCTCTTCAGTATTGAGACAGCTGACTTTGCATCTGTGAAGATAGCTATTTGCTTCTCTTTATTTTCCTCCATCAAGAGCATTTCTGCTGCAGTTTTTAAAGCTTCTACCTCTGCTTTGAAGTTACTTGAAAATTTTCCAGTTGCCACTGACTGTTTTTTTCACTCCATTTTTTAAATTTAGGAGAATTCTCCTCCTCCATTTTCTATTGAATTTTTGGCTGATCCATCTGTATATGCATGGGTCCAATTGTTGCTTGGATAATGTTCTTTTATGTAGTTTAGGGCTATTTTTCTTCTTTCGGTTTCATTCTGAGTGTTCTTTTTTTCAATACCAGGAATGTTTTCTATCATCTCAGGCAGTTGCTGTTGTCTCCAAGCTGGAAACTTGTGTGCATTGTAAATGGGTTTGACTGTTGATATGTTAAGTATGGTATCTGCCCTAATCTTTCATTTTGCAGTTTCTACAAAGTTGCTACGCTTCAGTCTTCCCTTTCCAAAACCATTAAACCTGTTATACATAGGGTGGTCTGTCAATCTTCTAAATTTTTCTGCTTGTTGCTGGGCTCTGCTATGTTATCTATCCTCCATTGGTTGTAAACAAGTGATCTTTTCTAGTTCATTAATAGGCATTGTCTTCAAGCTTCCAGTTATGATTCGCATTCCTTGATTTTTGGTTAAAGTTTGACTTAGCTGCTGTTGCCCAAGCTGCAATGCCATATTCCAGTACTGGCCTCACCCGTCCAGTATATAACTTCTTGAGAACTTTCTCATCTACTCCCCACATTGTACCAGCAAGCTTTTTCATGATTACCATTCTTTGCCTTGCTCTTGTTTGATTTTTCTCAACCTGTGTCTTCCATGTCAGGCAACGATCAAAGGTGACTCCTAGATAGTTTGGATTTTCTTCATGGCGCAATATTTTTCCATTCAATACCAGCTTAGGTTGCTGAGTATTATTTGAGAGGGAGAACACTGTGCATGTTGTTTTCTCCTCACTTATCTTCACTAGCCATGATTTTGACCAGTCCTCTAGCGCTAATAAAGCTTGCTGTATTCTGCTGTTAGCTGTACTAATATATTCTTCAGATGTCCATATGGCTAGGTCATCTGCAAAGGAGGATGTGTGTACTCTGGCTGGAAAATTTTCTGTGATGTCATTTATATATGCTAGGAATAATGTTGGTGAAATAACTCCTCCTTGGGGGACACCTTGCTCCAACGGCATCATTTTGCAGGTTTGTCCTTGTACTTTTGTCCTGGCAGTTCTGTTCTCAAGGTAGTGGCTGATCCATTTTTACATTTTCCCACAAACATGCATTTTTTGCAGTATTACTTTCAGTCCTTCCTTCCATACTTTATCAAATGCTTTTTCTAAATCTATCCAAACCGCTAGTGTGTTGTTTTTTTGTCTTGGAAGGCATCCTCTATTTCCTGAGCTATATAGGTTATTTGATCTTCAGTGGATCTGTACTTTCTTAATCCTGCTTGGCGTGGTGTTAAGAGTTGGTTTTCTTCCAGATGCCATGTTAGCCTGCCATTGATAATGCGTTCCATTAATTTTCCTACACAGCTAAGTAGACTGATAAATCGATAGTCATTTGGTTCTTCCAGGTCTTTTCCTTTTTTTGGGACTGGTATTAGTATAGCTTCCTTCCATGCCTGTGGGACTATTCCTCTCTTCCAGCTGTAATTTAGGACTACTAGTAGTTTCTTTTTTGCTTTAGTGCCTAGTCCTATTAGCATTTCATTTGTGATTCCATCCTTTCCTGGTTATTTCTTCTTTTTTAGGGTATTCATTGCCTGTTCCATTTCTTCCATTGTTAGATTTGCCATTATATATTCTGCTGCTGTCTCTGTATTATTATGATGTATCTGTTTGTCTTTGATTGCTTTCTCCTGTCGGTTGTAATATCAATGTGGTTTGCACTGGTATAGTGTTCCATTAGTGCATTTGCAGCCTTTTTACCTGTAAGCAAGGCATTTCCTTGTTTAATTGTTATTTGTTTGTTTCTAGGTCCTTCATTGTTCATGGCTTTCACTAGTTTCCATAGTCTGTTTCCATCCCTATCAAAATTCAGGTTTTCTGTTTTTTCCCTCCAACAATCTCTTGTTGTTTGATTTACTGTTCTTTTATATTTTGCTGAGATGGCTTTGAGAGAGATGTTCGCTTCAGTTGTTTGTTCTCTTTCTGCTGTCTTCCTGGCATCTTCAACTTTGTCCTCCAAAATTTGTAGTTCTTCAGTCCAGCATGGTTTGTAATTTGTCCTCGCTCCTCTTGGAATAGACTCAGTGGCCGCCTGTATTATTGCTCTGTTTAGACTTTCCACCATTTGCTTCATGTTGCCATATGGTGTATTTATGTTTTCACAATATTTGTCTGTTAGTATGGCAAATCTGTCCCAATCTGCTCGTTTGTAATTCCAGCGGGGCAAAGGCTTTAGCTTCTGTGGAACATACTCCATATTCATTACAAGCTTGATTGGTCTGTGGTCACTACCTGCTAATTGGTCAAGCACATGGCGATCAATTTTGTGGAGGATGTCTCCTGTGCAGAAAGCTAAGTCTGGAGTAGAAGTGGCAAACCATCTTCTGGAGCAGAAGCTCGGTGTGTCATCCGCTTTGTTGAGTAGATGGAGATTTGAGTCTATTTCCCAGTCCTCCACTTCATCTCCTCTTTTGTCAGTATCTGGGTATCCCCATCTTTCTGAACGGCTATTAAAGTCTCTGACAATAATGCAGTTTGTGTCAGTTATTTTCATGTTTGAGAGTGTAAGGTCCTTATCTGCTGAGCTATACAGATTGTAAATTCTCATTTTCACGTCCTTTATCATTATATCAACACCTATAATTTCCGTTTGGTTGTCAGAGATCACAGATACTTCGCTGCAAGGTATTGTATTTCATGTATTAGAACTCCTCCTTTGTGTCCTTCATGGTCAAAACGTGTAGCCTGATATCCTCTGAGAATTTGTGATTGTCGTTGTGATGTGTCTCTTGAATGCATGCCATATCTATTCTATCTTTATGAAGACGATTTGTTAGGGAGACTTTCTTGTTATAAACTCCTTCGGCATTCCACTGTAGTATGTTGAGTGTCCAGGGTGTTTGGTCAATAGCTCTTAACCTACTCCTCTGTGCCTTGACTCCACAGCACAGGGGAAGGTGACCACCAGTAGTCATGGGTGGACCCCTCGAGGCAGGGGGCCCGACACTATCACCGCCTGATGGGACTTCGCGGGATTAGCACCACAACGATTAATGTTAATTTGTGACATCATGAATAAAGTTACGTTGCACTGCTTTGTCAAGCCTGTGGCTCAGTACATCCGATTTCGACAATCATTTTTTCGGGGTGCTTTCCCTAGCCTTTGACTGTCCCCAGTCTACCTACAAGGCAGCAGGTGTGTGTGTCTCTTCGTCTGGTCCCTCTCCCTTGACCTGTCCGACATGGGTGACCCTACCAGTGGCTGTGCTACAGTCGGCATAGCTCTTGGGGTCATTGGAACATGCAAGCCCCTCTACCTCATCACGGTGGACACACGGCAGAGGGGAGAACCCTTTCTATCCCAGTGTTTACTGTAACTTTCTGTGTCCCATGCAGCTACTACATTCACCCACTGTATCCCAATGTTTAATTTAACTTTCTATTATATACACCCATTCTATCCCAATGTTACTATAACTCTCTGTGTCCCATGCAGCTACTACATTCACCCACTGTATCCCAATGTTTACTATAACTTTCTATTATATACACCCATTCTATCCCAATGTTACTATAACTCTCTGTGTCCCATGCAGCTACTACATTCACCCACTGTATCCCAATGTTTACTATAACTTTCTATTATATACACCCATTCTATCCCAATGTTACTATAACTCTCTGTGTCCCATGCAGCTACTACATTCACCCACTGTATCCCAATGTTTACTATAACTTTCTATTATATACACCCATTCTATCCCAATGTTACTATAACTCTCTGTGTCCCATGCAGCTACTACATTCACCCACTGCATCCCAATGTTTACTGTACCTCTCTGTGTCCCATGAAGCTACTGCATTCACCCACTGTATCCCAATGTTTACTTTAACTTTCTATTATATTCACCCATTCTATCCCAATGTTTAAACTCTGTTTACCATGCAGCTATTATATTCACCCACTGCATCCCAATGTTTACTGTACCTCTCTGTGTCCCATGAAGCTACTACATTCACCCACTGTATCCCAATATTTACTTTAACTTTCTATTATATTCACCCATTCTATCCCAATGTTTACTCCAACTCTTTGTGTACCGTGCAGCTACTACATTCACCCATTCTATCACAATGTTTACTCTTAATTATTTGTGTACCATGCAGATATTACATGTACCCATTCTATCTCAATGTTTACTTTAATTCTTTGTGTACAATGCAGCTATTACATGCACCCATTACATCTCAATGTTTACTCTAACTCTTTGTGTACCTGGGGGTCGTTAGAAACATTATGCAAATGATACAGTATTAATTGCAGACAATGAGTAGGATCTGCAACATTTAGTAGATGTGATTGTTGCACACAGTGAACTTAGGTTAGAATTAAATTGTAAGAAGACACAGATTATGGTCGTCACTAAGAAAAAGGAAATACCACCATGTAATATACAAGTAAATGGGAATATTCTTCAACAACTGAATCGGTACAATTATCTTGGAACAGTCATAACATCTGATGGGAGATGCTTTGAAGAGATTAGAACAAGAATCACCATGGCAAAGGCAGCCTTTTACAAGAAGAAAAACATGCTGACCAATAAAAAGATGTCATTTGCAACGAGAAAAAGAACGAACGAACAGACTTTATTTTCAAAGGGTAACAAATTGGGCACGCAGGCCCGTCTTACATTCGGCCCTTCCAATCATTCATCTTTCTTTCATCAACAGTGCATAGGAAAAAAACAATTTCACATGAATTTTGTAAACATAAACAATGCATATTACTATGTTATGAGACACATCCACCACCCACCCACACATCCCCCATTCACTCCAACTTCCCCACCCAACCACACACACATACAATACATTCCCCCACCCATCCACCACATCCCTACACCTACACATCTCCCCACCCACACACACCTCTCACCCACCACAGATCCCATCCACCCACACCCCAAGCACACATACATTCAATAACCCACACATCCCCCACCTACACACATCTCCCCACCCACTCACATATCCTCTACCCGTCCCATTTCCCACCAACAATCACTCACCCAATATCCTCCTCCACCCACACATCTCCAACCACCCAACCAAACACACATTCCTCAGCCACACACATGTCTCCCCGACAACTCACATATTCCGCACCTACCCACACACAAATTCCGCACTCACCCACATAATCTCCCATCTCCCCCAGCCCACTCACAGATCCCGAGCCCGCACCTACAAACATCCCCCACCATCTCCTAACCTGCACACACTCACCCACCCACATATCCTCTACCCACCCACACATCCTCTACCCACCCATCCCCCAACCAAACATCCCTTAACCACACACCCTTACTCATATACAATCACCCACCCACACATCCTCTACCCAACCACACATCATCCACCCAACCACACATCCTCCATCCACCCATTCCCCCAGCCACACATCCCTTAACCACACACCCCTACCCATATACACACACATCCCCACCCACGCACAATCTCCCCACCCATACAAACATCCCTCACACACATCCCCACCCACAAACACATTCCTCATTCACAAACACACACCTCCCATCCACGCACACACAACCCATACATTCATCCCCTCACACATCCCTAGACACACGTACTTATCCCTCAACCACTAACACCCACACATCCCTTACCCACTCATCAACACATACATCTCCAATCTACCCATCCACACTCACACATCCCAACCACCCATCTAAGCACACATCCCCCACCCTCACACACATCCTTCACCCACCCACAAACCCAACCACACCTTCACCCACCCACACAAACATCATTTAACCACACCCAGCTCCCCTCCCACACAATACCACACCCACACACATCCCAAAGACACATCCCTCACCCACACACACATCTATCCACACATCTCGTACCCATCCACACATCCCCCAACTACAATCACCCTCACTACCCACACATACATCCTTCATTCAGCCACACACACCCCCACCCAGCCAGACATATCCCCCACCCACACAAACATCTCCAAATCCATCACCCACACCCATCACGCACCCCTCCCCCAACCCACACACCCCCCACACACATTCACCCACACATCTCTCACCCACACACACTCCCCACTCATCCACCCAAACATCCCACACCTATACACATCCCTCACCCACACACACATCCCCAAACCCACAGCCACCCCCACCTGCACAGATCTCCCACCCACAACATATCCCCACACCCACATCTCCCCACCCACACATATACCCCCACCCATCCCATAACCCACCATCAATCATCCACCAACATATCCTCCTCCACCCACTCACCCACAACCACCTACACAAACACACATCTCCACCCACAAACACATCTCCCCATACACCCATACATCTCGCACGCACCCACACACAATCCCCCACCCACCCACACACAATCCCCCACCCACCCACACAAACCCACCCCTCCCACCCACACATCCTGAGCCCACCCACGAATCCACCCACACACACATCCCCCGATCCCCCAACCTACTATTATGATCAAACTCCCACACTTTACACACACATAAAGTGACGATTGTCGTGAGCATTGTCGCAAAATTGTAAAGAAAATGGAGAAAAATTGTACATATACATTTTGTAACTTAAAAATTAGTGATGCAATTCAACTCTCTCTCTCTCTCTCTCTCTCTCTCTCTCTCTCTCTCTCTTTTCTCTCTCTCTCTCTCTCTCTCTCTCTCTCTCTCTCTCTCTCTCTCTCTCTCTCTCACTAACGCTCTCACTCACATTACAGTAATGTTATATTATACATGATAAAATCAAGTGTCATACATACAAAATAATAATGTGAAAGATGAAAATACACAAAAAATATGGAATGGCATGTTACAGGACATGCGAGCACTGAATTCTCTCTCTCTCTCTCTCTTTCTCTCTCTCTCTCTCTCTTTCTCTCTCTCTCTCTCTCTCTCTCTCTCTCTTACACAGGCACACACACATTCCCCACACACACACACACACACATATCCCTCACATACACACCCATACATACATCCTCACATCTAGACAAATACTTGATGCCTCACATGATCACTGAAGCTAATAAGAAAAAACTCCCACACTTTACACACAATTGAGACACTGACGATTGTCGTGAGAATTCTCGCAATTGCAAGAAGTGGAGAAAAAATTGTACATATACATTATGTAGCGTAAAAATTAGTGATGCAATTCAACTCTTTTTTTTTCTCCCCCCCCCCCCCCTCTCTCTCTCTCTCTCTCTCTCTCTCTTGCGCTCTCTTTACATACACACACTCTCACACTCATTCACTCTCTCTCTCTCTTACTTACACTCACTAACTCTCTCACTTGCTTTACAGTAATTTACATGAATTCATTTTATGCATGTTAAAATCAAGTGCATCAAAATGATAATATGAAAAAAATGAGAATACACAAAACATATGGATCAGCATGTTAGATGACATGCGTGCGCTCAACTCTCTCTCTCTCTCTCTCTCTCTCTCTCTCTCTCTCTTCTCTCTCACACACATGTACATACACACACCCACACACATCATACCCACGCAATACACACACCTGCACACATCCATATACTTACTCACACGTACTCACATAACACCCGAATATACACTCCCTCGCATACACTGCAAGCATGCACACTTACACATACAAAGATATACAATACATACACGAGCACACACACACAGACTCATCCATACACACATACACACACGCACATGCATATAAACGCATATAAACACATGAACGCACACTTTAACACACGTACAGACATACACACAGAGTCACACACAAATACACACATGTACACACATATACACCCATACACACATCCAGACATGCACACACATACATTACACTTTCTCATGCACTCTCTCATTCACCCACGCGCTCTCTTTTACCCACTCACTCGCTCTCACACTCACTCATTCGTGCACATACACGCATACCCACAAATTCTCTCTCACTCACTCACGCTCCCTTACTCACTCATTTACTCGATGACTCTCTAACTCACACTCCCTCACTAACTTTCACACTCTATCACACAGACAGGCAGACACACAACACACCCACTCTCTCAGATTCACTCATTCTCTAACTAAATCTCTCACACATATGTCCACACACTCACTCACTTTTACACTCACTCAGGCACACGCGCATGCATACTCTCTCACTCTCTCTATCATACTGATTCTTTCACTCACACTCTTTCTCACTCACTCTCTCACCCACTGTCTCGTTCACACACATACAGTGAAGAATGATAGTGGAAAAATGATACTAGTAGGTGACTTATGGAGGCATATAGTCGGTATGAAGTAAGTATTGAAAGAGTTTTCGGTTGAATGTGTAGGGACTCATTGGTGTTTTCAGTTCTGTTGGAAGGCTATTCCACAAGTGAGCACCAGAATATGCGAAACAAGTTTTGTATAAGTCCAATCTAGGCTTAGGAAGCTGTAATAAATTTAAGCGCTTACTGTTCATTGCATTAGATTGAATTAACGGTAGAAGATACTCTGGGGTATTTTCAGATATAATTTTATTCACTAATTTGGCTTTGTTAAAAAGGAAGCGCTTTTGAAGTGGTAGAAGTCTTAGATGGCTGTATAATTTATTACTTTCAACGTGCTTTATGCTAGAAACTAGACGTATAGCGCGGTTTTGAAGCGAACACAATCGTTTCATATTAGATTTAGGGCAGCCATCCCAGACTGTGGAACAATAATCGAGAGGTGTTTGGATATAAGATGCATAGAATATTTTACGTGTGCTTTCATCCAAAAAGTGTTGAATTTTAGCAAGTTGGTAAACTTTTTGTGCTATTCTCTTGGTAAGGGCGTGAACATGAGGGCTCCAGTTTAAATGTCTGTCAATTAAAAGACCTAATGTTTTATGTTCATTTACATTAATTATAGGTAACGTGTCCACGTGGAGCTCGAGCGGTGTCCCAGTTATGGCTAGGGTCTGTAGTTTTTGTCTGGTCGTTATTAGCATGGATTTGGTTTTGTCGATGTTAATTAACATGCGATTTTCATTGCTCCATCTACTAAGGTTGTCAAGATCGTTTTGTAAAGAGCTCTCTAAGTCACAAAGGCTCTCTTTACTTGTGTAAATAGTGCAGTCGTCCGCAAATAGATCACACGAAGTATTGAGGTATAAAGGAAGATCGTTAATATACACTGCAAAAAGCAGCGGACCTAGTATTGAGCCCTGAGGCACCCCAAAATTAAGTTGTGTGGGTCTTGATAGACAGTTATTGAAGGACACTACTTGTTGTCTGTCTGATAAAAATGACGTAATTATGTCCACCATATTGGTGCCAGCCTTCATGTGTTTTAATTTTCTAATTAAAATATCATGATCTACCATATCAAAGGCCTTTTTAAAGTCTACAAATACTGCTCCACAAATGTTGCCATTGTTGATACAAAGATGCCAGTTATCGGTCATTTTTGTAAGGGCACTATGGCAAGAATATTTAGGTCGAAACCCAGATTGACTGTCAATTATTAGATCGTTGTTAATTAAATGATGTAGTGTTATTTTATGCATGTGTTTTTCTAATGGCTTTGATAGCGACGAAGAGTGATGAGGTGCTACATAGAACCTGTGTTTTTGTATGGATGTGACGTGTGGACAATGAGCAGACAAGCTGAAAAATGTCTGATGGCTGTGGAAATGTGGTTTCTGAGGAAAATGCAAAGAATACCATGGACAGACAGAAAAACCAATGACCAAGTCCTAGATAGTTAGTTAATCGTGGTTCCAACTTCACAGCAATGGGCCGTCCCCGTTATGCTCTGTTCCTGTGCCAGTGAATATCATACAAAATGCTCCTGACTGCCCAATGTGAAAAGTGGAAAAGACAGGAGTTTCAGCAAGCCAACAGCCTGCACAGGTACACTGTGCATAATGTCGCCGCCAGAATGCAAACACAAAAGTTCTCCACGAAAAATACAGTTCATCATCGATGGAATCAGCAGTCACCAGAAAGACTTCATTGACTCGGGTTTTATCCCATATGGCTTGGTCTCTTTCCGCAGGGCGACCCGCAGAAATCACCGCGCAAAGCACAAATTCCATAACTCCAGCAACGACTCCCAGGAGTCTCCGAGAAAAAATGCACTCAGTGAACCGAAAAGGCAAACCAGTCAATTCAGTAACAGCCGACCGCCATCATTCCAAACATGCAGTTAACGCTACAAACAACCGCGGACAGAAATAAAAGCATTCCACGCAAAATTCACAGCTCACTCAGTAGGAGGGCGACGGAACCATGCACTACCAGTACAACGTGAGGAAAATGCGAATGCAAACCGTAGCCACAAATGTAAAACACTCCAGAGGCCTTAACGGTCTAAATGCCTATCCGCCATGTCCTACAAGAAACAAATGAAAACCGTAAACTGATTAGAGAAATTATACATAGACGTCACAATTTTTTGGTCACATTATTAGACATAAATTGGAGAACTTGGTGACAACTGGCAAGATTGAGGGGAAGATAACAAGGGAGGTCAGAGAAGTAAATACCTGGATGGCTTGGCCACGTTGTATGGTCAAGACAAGAACACTGAGGTGATCATGAGCTCAGATGAGAGCCGAGAATATTCATAACAAGTTGTGATGAGAACTGAGAAAATTCCCAACAAATTGTGATGAGAGCTGAGAATATTCCCAACAAATTGTGATGAGAGCTGAGAATATTCCCAACAAATTGTGATGAGAGCTGAGAAAATTCCCAAAAGTTGTGATGAGAGCTGAGAATATTCCCAACAAATTGTGATGAGAGCTGAGAAAATTCCCAAAAGTTATGTTGAGAGAGCTGAGAATATTCCCAACAAGTTGTGATGAGAGCTGAGAATATTCCCAACAAGTTGTGATGAGAGCTGAGAATATTCCCAACAAGTTGTGATGAGAGCTGAAGTTCTGCAAAGAACTTCCTACATGATGATGATGATGATCCAAGAGGATATGCATTTGGTCTGCTCTCATTATCATAGTTTTCAGTTTTGTGTGTGTGTGTGTCTAATTCACATTATACCAAACCTATTTCAAATAAGAGTAAACCCAGCAACAAAAGAGATACAGAGTAAGTTCTACAGTGCCAGATGGAGGTGATGACGTAGCTCTGCCCAAAAGTACCACACAATATAAGAAATATAAAGCCAAAAGTCGAAAAGTACCACACAATATAAGAAATATAAAGCCAAAAGTCGACGAACCTATAGCCAGTAGCTCCTCTTCCTCCAGCTTCAGAGCATACTCCTCCTCCAGCAGCTGGTCAATGTCCACATCATCCGCCAGGTCTGCAAAACATGTTCACAAACCTACTACATACACAGTAGTATAATCAATAATACTCCCTTGTATATACATATATAGCATGTGTCATACTTGTCCCCATGCATACTATATAACATAGGTCCTCAAATACATACAACATAGCTTCCACATAGATATCACAGCTTTTACATACATGATACACACCACAGCTTTCACATGTATGATACACACTATAGCATCCACATATATAATACATACCATAGCATCAACATATATGATAATGCCATAGCTTTCATATATATGATACATACTATAGCTTTCACATATTATGATACATATAGCTTTCACATATTATGATACATATCATAACTTCACATGTATGATAATACCATAGCTTTCACATATATGATAATACCATAGCTTTCAAATATATGATACATACCATAGCTTTCACATATATGATAATACCATAGATTTCACATATATGATAATACCATAGCTTTCACATATATGATACATACCATAGCTTTCACATATATGATAATACCATAGATTTCACATATATGATACATATCATAGCTTTCACATATATGATAATACCATAGATTTCACATATATGATAATACTATAGATTTCACATATATGATAATACCATATATTTCACATGTATGATAATACCATAGCTTTCACATATATGATAATACCATATATTTCACATATATGATAATACCATAAATTTCACATGTATGATAATACCATAGCTTTCACATATATGATAATACCATAGCTTTCACATACATGATAATACCATAGCTTTCACATATATGATAATACCATAGATTTCACATATATGATAATACCATAGATTTCACATACATGATAATACCATAGCTTTCACACATATGATAATACCATAGCTTTCACATATATGATAATACCATAAATTTCACATATATGATAATACCGTAGATTTCACATACATGATAATACCATAGATTTCACATACATGATAATACCATAGCTTTCACATAATATGATAATATCATAGATTTCACATATATGATAATACCATAGATTTCACATATATGATAATACCATAGATTTCACATATATGATAATACCATAGCATCCACATACATACTATGTATATTAGCTTCCACATATATGATACATATTATTATGTTCATATTTATTTCAATACAGTTCACATACATAATCTCTCTCTCTCTCTCTCTCTCTCTCTCTCTCTCTCTCTCTCTCTCTCTCTCTCTCTCTCTCTCTCTCTCTCTCTCAGTAAACACAATAACTTGCCCACAGTAACAAACATAGTAAACACAATAACTTGCCCACAGTAACAGACACAGTAAACACAATAATTTGTCCACAGTAACAGACACAGTAAACACAATAACTTGTCCACAGTAACAGACACAGTAAACACAATAACTTGTCCACAGTAACAGACACAGTAAACACAATAACTTGACCACAGTAACAGACACAGTAAACACAATAACTTGTCCACAGTAACAGACACAGTAAACACAATAACTTGTCCACAGTAACAGACACAGTAAACACAATAACTTGCCCACAGTAACAGACACAGTAAACACAATAACTTGCCCACAGTAACAGACACAATAAACACAATAATTTGTCCACAGTAACAGACACAGTAAACACAATAACTTTCCCACAGTAACAGACACAGTAAACACAATAATTTGTCCACAGTAACAGACACAGTAAACACAATAACTTGTCTACAGTAACAGACACAGTAAACACAATAACTTGTCCACAGTAACAGACACAGTAAACACAATAACTTGTCCACAGTAACAGACACAGTAAACACAATAACTTGTCCACAGTAACAGACACAGTAAACACAATAACTTGACCACAGTAACAGACACAGTAAACACAATAACTTGTCCACAGTAACAGACACAGTAACAGACACAGTAAACACAATAACTTGTCCACAGTAACAGACACAGTAAACACAATAACTTGTCCACAGTAACAGACACAGTAAACACAATAACTTGACCACAGTAACAGACACAGTAAACACAATAACTTGTCCACAGTAACAGACACAGTAAACACAATAACTTGACCACAGTAACAGACACAGTAAACACAATAACTTGTCCACAGTAACAGACACAGTAAACACAATAACTTGCCCACAGTAACAGACACAGTAAACACAATAACTTGTCCACAGTAACAGACACAGTAAACACATAACTTGTCTACAGTAACAGACACAGTAAACACAATAACTTGTCCACAGTAACACACAGTGAACACAATAACTTGCCCACAGTAATAGACACAGTAAACACAATAACTTGTCCACAGTAACAGACACAGTAAACACAATAACTTGCCCACAGTAACAGACACAGTAAACACAATAACTTGTCTACAGTAACAGACACAGTAAACACAATAACTTGTCCACTTTCACAAACAAAGTAGACTCAATAACAAATGTCAGTATTGAACACAGTATCAGACGCCAGTCATTAACACAACAACAACAGATGCATTAAAACTATCATGTCGACAATAAGAAAACAAACATTACCTTCCAAATCTTTCTGCCTCTTTGCCTTTTTCTCACCCAACAACTCCTCCTCTAACTCTCTCAGCTTCTCTGACTTGCGAAGGTTTTCCTGAAGTGCTTCCACATCCTCCTCCACGCGTCTAGGCTTCGGTATCTCTGCCTTCATTGGCTGCAGCAGGGCAGTGGACATGAATGGTGGGTTTGGAGCCTTCCTGTACTCATACTCCATCTTAGTTGGTTTTGGCTTGAACTCTGCTTCTGTTGATGGTTCAGCCTTATCCGGTTCTTGTGTGCTATCTGCCCTGATTGCAACCTCTTTCACTTGTTTAACATCTTCATGTTTGACTTCTTTCAACTCTTCTTGCGGAGGCTCACTGACAGGCTCAGCTCTTAGCTCACTGAGAGGCTCAGCTCTTAGCTCACTGACAGGCTCAGCTCCTATTTCTGCTTGCTCCACTTCATTATTTTGTTCCTTCTTTTGTACACTCAACTCATCCTTCTGAACCTCCTCGGCTTCTTTCTCTCTCTCACTTTTGTCTTCAACCAATTCCTCTGTTATGTTTCTCTGTGGTAACTCTGTAACAGCATCTTCAGGTATGTTCCCAACCTCAGCCTCTATGCTCAGTTCCTCATGTTTATTCTCTGCAGTTTTAACTTCACCTGTTTCTTCAACAGCATTAATGTCTTTCTCTTGTGTCGCATTAACAGCTTCTGTCTCCTGAGAAATGTCTTGGACATTCTCTGCTGTCTCAGTGCTAACCTCATCCTGCTGGCTTTCCTCTTCTGCTTCCTTTCTATCCTCTGGTTTACTCACTTCTGCTACTTCTGGAGCTTGAACAGTTTGTGTGCTCTCAACAAACTTCACCCCTTTCTTTGGTTCATGAGAACTTTCAGGTTCACTGACTTCCTTCTCTTCAGGTTGCTTTTCAACAACTGCAGCCACAGTTGTGGTGTTAATAGCACTTGGTGCAGGCCGCAAATCGAGCTGCAATTCCTCTGGTGCACTAAGTGACGGAATAGATGCTGTAGACAGTCTTTTGGAGTCAATGTTTGTTCTCCTTCGCTCACCCATTTCAACATTTTTCTTGGCCATTTTGATCTGTCAAATAAAAGCAGACAGGGAATGATAAAACTACAAATGTTGACACAGAACTTGCTGACTGTCAGACATGCCAGGTCAGTCATCAGGGAGTCTTGTATATATCTTGACATGCACTGGGTGCATAGTGCAAGACCCAGATCTGTACAGACCATGGGGCAGTCGCTGGCCAATGTGGTCAGTATCATGCCAGCCACTTCTATTTCCCAATGCAATAGCTGGCACCCATCTGAGGCTGGGTCAACCTGGGAGCCCGGCTCAATCGCTAAGATCCACCCTAATGTGGATTCTAACTCATGACCAGAGGGCCGGCAGGTGGATGTGAGCCACTACGCGACTGTGGCTTTACAGGAGACAAATATGATGAAGACAAAGAGAAAGATGACAAAGATAAAGAGGTGAGAAGGAAGAAGAAGTGAACAAGGAGGAGGAAGAGGAAGCAAAGGAGGAGAAAGAAGAAGAAGAACAACAACAACAACACTAAGAATAAGGAGGAGGAGGAAGAGGCACAGGAGAAGATTATGTCAGAGGTATGCCAACATGAGGCCTTTAAACATATTATATCATGGAATTGTGAGGCATGGTGACCAATTGTATTTCTCCCACCTTTCCTCCCCATAAAAGTGTCTGTATGTATTTCATGAGGTCGGGTGAACCCTAGAGCCAAGCAAGTGAGACAAAAACCCAAGCCTACCATCACTGGGATTGCCTAACTCCAGACCATTGCTTTGGTGAGTGCACTTGTTACCACACAAAGACATGACACCAACAGTAACAGCTAGTAAGACAAATATAATTTAGACATAGGTAAGCAAACATCACAAAGAACAGAAAGTAGTACAGAAACATCCAGATAAGAAAAACATTCACACTGAGGGCATACACAGACAGACTGAAGGACAGTCAGGAAGAGTCAATACGCTGTCAACAGACACCCTGAAATCATCTGACCTTTCTCTTCAGCTGTGTCACCACTCTCTGGACCTCCCATAGCTGCTCTTCAATTACTGGGTCTTTACGGCCAGAGTTCAAATCTGCATGTAACTGATTCAGCAGTGACTCCTGGTTATCAACCATAATAAAACAATATCAATAATGGCTGACTGGAAATACACTGATGTGTGTTAAATCATGTCAACCCAAGCATTTATTGCCTGTTTATGATTGTCCAGACAATGTTGTGTTCAGTAGTTTGCCACTGCTTTATGAACAGCCGATGCTCATATCATTGTGGAAATCAACAGCAAGCAATCTCCTCCCAAACTGCCTGTTGCTGACTGTGAATGTGATGTGTTGGGATTGTACTCATATCATTGTGGAAATCAACAGCAAGTGATCTCCCAAACTGCCTGTTGCTGACTGTGAATGTGATGTGTTGGGATTGTACTCATATCATTATGGAAATCAACAGCAAGTGATCTCCCAAACTGCCTGTTGCTGACTGTGAATGTGATGTGTTGGGATTGTACTCATATCATTGTGGAAATCAACAGCAAGCGATCTCCTCCCAAATTGCCTGTTGCTGACTTTGTATGTGGTGTGTTGGGATTGTCAAACCGTGTTCACTACCCCTAAGCCAAAGATGCCAACTGTGCAAGCTGCCTGCCGAGAGCATTGCATGAAGCATGAACTATGTAGCTCTAGCAATGTTCCCTAGGGATCTCCATGAACTCTGTAGCTCTAGCAATGTTCCCTAGGGATCTCCATGAACTCTGTAGCTCTAGCAATGTTCCCTAGGGATCTCCATGAACTCTGTAGCTCTAGCAATGTTCCCTAGGGATCTCCATGAACTCTGTAGCTCCAGCAATGTTCCCTAGGGATCTCCATGAACTCTGTAGCTCCAGCAATGTTCCCTAGGGATCTCCATGAACTCTGTAGCTCCAGCAATGTCCCCTAGGGATCTCCATGAACTCTGTAGCTCCAGCAATGTTCCCTAGGGATCTCCATGAACTCTGTAGCTCCAGCAATGTTCCCTAGGGATCTCCATGAACTCTGTAGCTCCAGCAATGTTCCCTAGGGATCTCCATGAACTCTGTAGCTCTAGCAATGTTCCCTATGGATCTCCATGAACTCTGTAGCTCTAGCAATGTTCCCTAGGGATCTCCATGAACTCTGTAGCTCCAGCAATGTTCCCTAGGGATCTCCATGAACTCTGTAGCTCCAGCAATGTCCCCTACGGATCTCCATGAACTCTGTAGCTCCAGCAATGTTCCCTAGGGATCTCCATGAACTCTGTAGCTCCAGCAATGTTCCCTACAGATCTCCATGAACTCTGTAGCTCTAGCAATGTTCCCTAGGGATCTCCATGAACTCTGTAGCTCCAGCAATGTTCCCTAGGGATCTCCATGAACTCTGTAGCTCCAGCAATGTCCCCTATGGATCTCCATGAACTCTGTAGCTCTAGCAATGTCCCCTAGGGATCTCCATGAACTCTGTAGCTCCAGCAATGTCCCCTAGGGATCTCCATGAACTCTGTAGCTCCAGCAATGTCCCCTATGGATCTCCATGAACTCTGTAGCTCCAGCAATGTTCCCTAGGGATCTCCATGAACTCTGTAGCTCCAGCAATGTTCCCTAGGGATCTCCATGAACTCTGTAGCTCTAGCAATGTTCCCTAGGGATCTCCATGAACTCTGTAGCTCCAGCAATGTTCCCTAGGGATCTCCATGAACTCTGTAGCTCCAGCAATGTTCCCTAGGGATCTCCATGAACTCTATAGCTCCAGCAATGTCCCCTAGGGATCTCCATGAACTCTAGCTCTAGCAATGTTCCCTACGGATCTCCATGAACTCTGTAGCTTCAGCAATGTTCCCTAGGGATCTCCATGAACTCTGTAGCTCCAGCAATGTCCCCTAGGGATCTCCATGAACTCTGTAGCTCCAGCAATGTCCCCTAGGGATCTCCATGAACTCTGTAGCTCTAGCAATGTTCCCTAGGGATCTCCATGAACTCTGTAGCTCCAGCAATGTTCCCTAGGGATCTCCATGAACTCTGTAGCTCCAGCAATGTTCCATAGGGATCTCCATGAACTCTGTAGCTCCAGCAATGTTCCCTAGGGATCTCCATGAACTCTGTAGCTCCAGCAATGTCCCCTAGGGATCTCCATGAACTCTGTAGCTCTAGCAATGTTCCCTACGGATCTCCATGAACTCTGTAGCTCTAGCAATGTTCCCTAGGGATCTCCATGAACTCTGTAGCTCCAGCAATGTTCCCTAGGAATCTCCATGAACTCTGTAGCTCCAGCAATGTCCCCTAGGGATCTCCATGAACTCTGTAGCTCTAGCAATGTTCCCTAGGGATCTCCATGAACTCTGTAGCTCCAGCAATGTTCCCTAGGGATCTCCATGAACTCTGTAGCTCCAGCAATGTTCCCTAGGGATCTCCATGAACTCTGTAGCTCCAGCAATGTTCCCTAGGGATCTCCATGAACTCTGTAGCTCCAGCAATGTCCCCTAGGGATCTCCATGAACTCTGTAGCTCTAGCAATGTCCCCTAGGGATCTCCATGAACTCTGTAGCTCTAGCAATGTTCCCTAGGGATCTCCATGAACTCTGTAGCTCCAGCAATGTCCCCTAGGGATCTCCATGAACTCTGTAGCTCTAGCAATGTTCCCTAGGGATCTCCATGAACTCTGTAGCTCCAGCAATGTCCCCTAGGGATCTCCATGAACTCTGTAGCTCTAGCAATGTCCCCTAGGGATCTCCATGAACTCTGTAGCTCTAGCAATGTTCCCTACGGATCTCCATGAACTCTGTAGCTCCAGCAATGTCCCCTACGGATCTCCCAAGGGTGAGCAAAAACACCCAAATAAATTGAACACATGAGATAAATTAGTATAAGTTTTAAAGAAAGACAAAAAGCAGGAACAGCTATAAATTTAAATGCACAATACTCATGTGCATATTGAAACTATGCATGCAGGTAGTGTACTAAGCCTGAGAGCAGCTGACAGATAGTTCTTGGTTATGGGCTTGAGTTGGCAAATGTCAGCAGAGAATCTCAGTATAGAGACAATGGCTAGGTCAATGACGTGTATGGTCACTGCCAAGAAGGAAAGTAGTGACAGACTACCTTTTGTACAGATGTCTAGACAACTACAGCAGTCAATGAAATTATGGAGAACATAGCCAAAGAAGTATAGGCAGGACATCCGACTTATGATAGAGAGAAATTTCAAAAGAATGTTATGGGGGTACAACTCTGTACAGGACAAGCCACTGGATGATGTTGATGAATGAGCATAAGGAGTACAGGTGTCTGTGTTGGACATGGACAGATGAAACGTGTGAACAAACATTCACTATATAACATGACCACAGAGGGTATATCCCAATAATAATCCAGACGGCTGAACAGGTTATGTTTTTAAAAAAAATATTATAATAGAAACAAGGCAACACATTTCACTACCTGTTTAGCCAGTTCCTCCTCCAGGGCTGATGGGTTGTCTGGAAGTTCCAAGGTCCACTTGGAGTGGGCTGGCTTCAGTGGAGGCACGTATCTAAATTGATGACATCAAACATCAACATGTGCATTATGACAGCTCTCCAACTCTAACTTACACAACACTGACCACATAACAACAACCTGGCAAGTAGAGAAATGTTATCACAATAGAAGACACGTGCTCTCATTCACTTAACAATATGAGACTACATCTGCATATGTTTCACTGATTTCTCCCAACAGATATCAAAACAAGTTCTTCTTGCCACTATCCCAGTCATGCCTGTCCAGGTCAGATTGGAAAGATTCCTGAACAATGGCTTTGTGTGGACTGTGCACAAGCTGGTGTTTGTTACTTCTGCTATTCCATCAATCCACCATTGTCACAATCTGCCTCTTGCTGTATCCACTATATCTAAAGGCCAATGATGTTTGTGGAAAGCTGTTTGAATATAATCTTATTACATGAACAAACCATCTGACTTGCTGTCATTCAATCAGAGTGATTACTGACATTGTGCCCATTGGCTTCCTGATACTTCTTGTCACAATCAGTATTCTCTGTGTTGTTATTTTTCTTGTTTGATCTCTCCTTGTCATTACCAGGTCCATTGTGTTGAACAAAGCTATTTTCATATCCACTGACAGATGTTTAAGTTGTGGTGTTGGTGACATCTCAAACTTAGAATATTGAACTGGAATATTAAATCAGTATGACTGTGTGGATCACAAACATGGAACTAGCAAAAACAAATGTGAATAAACTACAAACATTCATTAATCGGTGCCTGTGCAGGACAGGAGGAGTGCAATGGTGTGACAGAATCACTTCTGCTGAGCTTAAGAGAGAAGTAGACAGACTCTAATGAATCAAAGGGTGAGAAAAAGATGCTGGAGATAGATAGGACATGTGTTGAAAAAAAGTAAGAATAGTATAACCAGAAAGTCCTTCTTCTGGAACACACAGGGCAAATGAAATAAAGGGAAACCTAAAAACACACAGAGATAGAAGTAAGGACAGAGAGAAATCATATGGGGCTACATGGTGGAAACTACAGGACACAGAAGTAAGGACAGAGAGAAATCATATGGGGCTACATGGTGGAAACTACAGGAGATAGAAGTAAGGACAGAGAGAAATCATATGGGGCTACATGGTGGAAACTACAGGACACAGAAGTAAGGACAGAGAGGAATTATATGGGGCTACATGGTGGAAACTACAGGAGATAGAAGTAAGGACAGAGAGAAATCACATGGAGCTACATGGTGGAAACTACAGGAGATAGAAGTAAGGACAGAGAGAAATCATATGGGGCTACATGGTGGAAACTACAGGAGACAGAAGTAAGGACAGAGATAAATCATATGGAGCTACATGGTGGAAACTACAGGAGATAGAAGGACAGAGATAAATCATATGGGGGTATAAGGTGGAAACTACAGGAGACAGAAGTAAGGACAGAGAGAAATCATATGGGGCTACATGGTGGAAACTACAGGAGACAGAAGTAAGGACAGAGAGAAATCATATGGGGCTACATGGTGGAAACTACAGGAGATAGAAGTAAGGACAGAGAGAAATCACATGGAGCTACATGGCGGAAACTACAGGAGAATAAAATAAGGACAGAGATAAATCATATGGGGCTACATGGTGGAAACTACAGGAGAATAAAATAAGGACAGAGAGAAATCATATGGGGCTACATGGTGGAAACTACAGGAGACAGAAGTAAGGACAGAGATAAATCATATGGGGCTAGATGGTGGAAACTACAGGAGATAGCAAAAGATTGGATGCCTAGGAATGAATTGGCTGAGAGCTTATGCTACAATGAGCGATACAGGTCAGAAGAAGACTGGTGACATATGGCTAATGACCTGGTGTACCTTGTAGCATCTGTCGTGTCCTCCTTTACAGTGTCGTCCCTGGAGTGAAGAGAGTCGACACCCACATTATAATATTTTTTTCCTCTCAATATTCTGGAGAATCCACCAGCTTCCGTCCAACACACTCCATCAGCCTATGGACACCTTTTCCTATCACTCTCTCACTGTCGTACTCTGCCCCCCTTCTCATACTTCCCCAACGCAACATACTCAACAACTCTTGCTTCTAAAAATTAATAAAGATTAATTTATTAAAAGAAAAGTGTAACGTATATGAGACGTGTATGTGAAGAAAATGTGTGACGTGTTCTATAAAGTGTGTAGAATCGGACTCTCAGACAACAACCCAGTCAGCTGATCCCAGCAAGGATAGACCACAGCACGTTACGTCAGAACATGTACTTCTCACCCAGTGCCGAAACCATCTTGCCGGATACTGCTTTGCCTCTGTAGACCTCTGGTAATCCCATTTCATGAACATCCGAAATAGACACCGGTGGTATTAACAGTTAATCATGGACCGGTTGCACTCTACACAATGTCCGTTCCTATCGTTCCTTAAAAAAAACTGCACAAGTCCTTTGTAGTGTGTACACAGTCATTAATGTTAATTGTTAATGTTATTGATCCTCACTCGTGTCTATCTAGCCTCACGTATAATGTCTTGTGTTCTATTACACGAGATTATATAACACTAGGTAACTATTAGACTGTTCTCATTTAGCTACTACTGTCTGATGCTGTGTGGTGCATCAGTAATCATCACTATCTTTGGTGAATCAACTTCCTCCTAGCTTTAGTTACGTTCTGTATGCAACTTTATTGATTGTTGAACTGGTGTTCTTCCGAATGGAATGTGATTCTTTCCCAAAAACTTGTTGAGTTTCCTTGGATCTGGTAGGGAACCTAGGATAGAAACAACACATCTGGTGATAGTACTAGTCACTGATCCTTTCGGCTGAGTGTAAGCCTATCACCTTGCCTAATGATCTTTAGCTAACTAGACTTAGTCATAGAGCAGATTAGCTACCCACCTAGAGCCGAATCAGGCTATGACAAAGAAAAAATCAGCAAACAGAATGCGGAACCCCGCCCACCAGGGACACCTACGGGAAGATCCCAATTATCCCTCATTACTAAATTCTCAACTAGTAAAGCTTATCAACACTTCACTAATCTATTCTTAACTAGCAGAGTTAATATCACTATTCTACTCTAACTAGTTTCCACTAACAGTGCTAATCATCACACTATAGTTTAACAAGGCCACAATCTATATTAATTAGAACTAATATTATAATAGGTTATACCTTAAATGGCACTACTGCAGTCCTAGCAATCATATCTACATCTGCCATTATAGGCACGTGTAAAATTAAGTCACTAATTAACACACGGTAGATATTATTTCCACTAAGCACTGCAGTGCCTTTCACTCCGACTAGAGCCACATTTTCAAGTCCCCCTAGTTGGCCCCAACTCGGGTTTATATGGCAACCTACCAAAGTTGGCCACGTGACGTTCTCCTTTATGCCCCCACACAGGTGGCACAGTGGCAGATCATCCCCTGTCAGGGATCCATCCTCCCTCTGGCTCCCTCCATGTTAGATCTGTGATCACTGGTTTAGACATCCAAAACAATCTAGAGAGTTACTGTCGAGTTCCAACAAAGAGTTTCGATACCAAGCTGCCAATCATGGTTTTCCAAACACGCTTACATTGTGCACGTGACGTTGTTCATGTCCGGCAGGTGTTCCACTGTTTTCAATAACACCCTCAACTTTCTGTCATGTGCTGACAGTCAAACCTCCATTCCGTCTGATGTCCGGAACTATAGATGACAAACGGAACCATTCCATATCCTGCGCGGCCAATTATATGTGATTTTAACTGTTATGAACTGCCAACGCGTTTTATCCCTTCCTTCTCACTCACCGCCAAATGTGTATATGGGCTGACCCGATGTAACCCGTGCAGCTGTGTTTACTCTGTTAGTACGACTGTTATGGCCTAGAAAATATACGCCAAGCAAACGTCGGTATTATTATCTGGTTAACTCATGGCGAGCTCGTGACATAGGCCCCCTCTTAAGAGAGTAGTCCATCTCACTCTTCTCCACCATGAGTTAAATCCAGATGATTCATTCCTCTTCTTCAGGAGCTGGATGTCTTGACAAGAAATCCGCTCCAACATTTTCCTTCCCAGGAATGTACTCCACGGTGAAATTATAAGGTTGAAGTAACAACGACCACCGCATCAAACGTGCGTTGAGCTTCTGAGAAGTAGCCAGGAACATCAGGGGCTGATGATCCGACTGGACCCGAAACTTAACTCCATACAAATATGGCTGAAATTTTTGCACTGCCCATACAAGGGACAAGCACTCTCTCTCGACGGTTGAATAATTCCTCTCTGCCTGTAGAAGTTTCTTACTTGCGTATGCCACAGGTTTCAAAACCGAAGCATCGTCTTTTCCTTCCTGTAACAAAGCGGCTCCAATTCCAATCGCACTCGCATCTGTTCTCAACACAAATTGTTTGGAAAGGTCAGGGAGCTGTAATACAGGTTTGCTGACCAAGGCCTCCTTTAACTGACTATAGGCATTCTCACATTCTGGTGTCCAAATGATTTGGTCCGGGAATCCCTTTTTCAAGGTTTCCGTCAACGGAGCTCCCAGTTCAGTGAAATGTGGGATAAATTTGTGATAGAACCCACACAACGAGAGAAAAGATCGCACATCCTTCTTCGTTTTAGGTCTTGGTGCATTTCTGATTTTCTCCAGGTTCTTCTCTTCTGGAACAATGTGTCCTGGAGTGATGGTGTGACCTAGAAATTCCAGAGTCTGGTAACCAATCATGCACTTGGTTGGACGAGCAGTAAGCCCTGCTTCCTTGAGTCTATTAAACACTCTCTCTAAGGATTGTAAGTGGTCATCCAAGCTGTCACTGGAAATCAGAATATCATCCATGAAAGAGATGATGGACGGATCCTGTAACGGATCTAGTAAAGTCCTCATCATGCGTGTAAACACACTAGGTGCATTGCTGAGTCCAAAGGGCATGACCTTGAATTCGTAGTGTCCACTGGGTGTACTGAAAGCTAACAGTGGTCGAATCTCCGGTTTGACTGGTATCTGATAGTACCCCCGACTCAGATCCACCTTTGAAAAGTACCGAGCCTTATGGAGCCTAGCGAATAACTGAGTTGGATTCGGCAAAGGTTCCACCTGAAACTGTGTATGACTGTTCAGAAGTCGGTAGTCTATACACAACCGGTGTTCTCCACTTGGTTTGCGTAACAAAACTACCCCCGCATTGTATGGGGATGTGGATGGTGCAATCACGTCATCCTCCAGCAATTTTTGTATTTCCTCCTCCAGGGCCTTTTCTTTAGAGAATGGCACTGGGTAAACCTTTTGGCGAACCGGCTCCTGTGTGGTCAAAGTCATCTCGAACTCAACCAACCTCGTTCGTCCTGGTTTATCAGTCAGTATCTCCTTATGAGACTTGAGAACCTGGGTTATCCTTTCCCTCTCCTGGGAGGTCAGATCAGGGTTCACTTGCACATCCCTATAGGTTTCCTGGTGTTCCAAGGGATATTCCCTGCCCTCGCTGGTTCCCACTTCTGTCTCCACTGCAACTGCCATTGCCATGAGGTGCGCTGCCTTGTCTCCGGGTCTCTCTTCGTATTTCCGCAAGAGATTGATATGGAAAATCTTCGACTTTCCCCGGATCCGGATCTGATAGTTGGTTCTGGATATCACCCTTTCCACGGGAAATGGTCCTTGCCAACCTATCTCCAGTTTGTTGTTTCCCGTTGGGAGTAGCAACAAGACTTTATCTCCCACCTCTAGAGATCTTTCTTTAGACCTACGGTTGTAGTAAGCCGCATGTCTTTTTCTGGCCTTTTTCAAGTTTTGATTTGCCAGAGTCCATCCCTTGTGGAGTTTTTCTTTCAGTTCCTCCACGTATTGATAGGATGAGATCACTTCTTCTGACGTCCCCTCTTCAGTCCAACTCCTCAACATGGCTTCCAACGGTCCTTTGATTGGACGACCAAACAGCAACGTAGCGGGTGGTAGTCCTGTTGAGCCATGAGGAACTTCCCGATAGGCAAAGAGTGCTGCTGGGATATATTCATCCCACCTATCAGGTTTTTCCTGCGCTAATTTCCTGAGCATTGTCATCAACGTGCCGTTGAAACGCTCTACTTGTCCATTGGCTTGAGGGTGGTAAGGGCTGGTATGTATGTGGTTAGAGTGAAACACCCTAAATACCTCCTCCATGAGTTTTCCACAAAACTGAGATCCATTGTCCGTCAGAATTTGATCCGGAAAGCCTAATCTGGTAAAGGCCTCCATCAGTGCGTCCGCCACTCTTTTCGAGTCAATCGTGGTCAACGGTATAGCCTCACCCCACATTGTACAGCAATCCACCATTGTGAGTATATACATGTTCCTCTTCCTAGTCCTGGGAAGTGGACCCACGATATTGATGGCTACCCTCTCGAAAGGAGAGTTCATGATGGGCATCTCACCCAACACCACCGGTGCTGTCCAGTGTTTCGGTGCCACCCTCTGGCACTCAGGGCATGACTTCACATACCGACGCACATCATCTGTCATTCCCGGCCAATAGTAATGGCAGGAAATTCGCTGCATGGTGGCGGCAATACCCATGTGTCCACTAAAGGAGATGGTATGCCCCATATGAAGAATCTGGGACCGGTGAGCTTTCGGGACGACCAACTGACCGTATAGGTTGTCTCCCCTTCCTGCTCTCCTGTAGAGTATCCTATTCTTCATGTAGTACTGCCCCCGTCCTGGTGGATCAGCACTTTTCTGCAGCTTTTTGTAGCAAGGACGTAAAGTATCATCCTCACTCTGGGCAGTTCGTAGCTCCCCCGGCATTGGGTTAGTCACAATTGCATCTGCCTCTTCCGTTTTTGTCTGAGAGCGAGTCTGCATTGCTCCCATATGGATTGGCTCCCTGGGCATTCCCAGAAAGACATACCGGCAACCTAGGATGACTGGAAAAAATGGGATCGGTCAATACAGCGGCCTTGATGGTGCCGGTGACGTACCTTGACCGAATCTCCACATTAGCAATGGGCAACTTCATGGTTACAGCACTCTTCTGTGCAGGCTGTATATCCAATGTCTCACCTGTGAATTGTTCTGGATGTACCAGATCCGCAGAAATCACGGCCTCCCCGTCCAGTCCTGTGTCGTATAAACACTCCACTTGACGACCGTTAACCTCTACCAATTCCACTACAGGTGGTTTTTCCTGGTCTGGAGTCTCTTCCTCGGCCTCGACCTGTTCGGTGGGCTCCACCTTAGGTTTCCCGGGGCACACGACGAATTGAGTGTCGCCTGACTCTCCTCTGCAGTCAATAGCATTGTGCGTGTTTGACTTGCATTGGTTGCACCATTTCCCTGTCCTAGATTTTCTATTGTCGGACTTGAGTGAGCTCTCCTGGTGGCGAGCTTCCTTGTTGACCTTGGCCTTTTCCGTGACAACCTCCTTGGAAGTCACTTGACATGCTGCGAAGTGAGGGTTCTTAGCCTTCGATTTGCAGTCCCTCGTATTGTGAGAGGGTGACTTACAAATTGAACACCACTTCTCCGACCACGGTCGTTTTGGTGTAGAGCTTGAAGTGCTCTTGCTTCCCTCCTTCTTCTTCTCTAAACTATCCTCTGATTTTTGCACATAAGGTTCCCACTTTTTTGTTCCTGAGTTTTTGGTTTTCTTCTTGTCATGTTTCTCTTGACTTTTGGAGTTGGTGGAAAGGTTTTCCCCTGCCTCCCCATGTACCTCGACGAACCGTTCTGCTAATTTAGTCACGAGGTCAATACGTTCTGCTCCTTGTTCTCCCAGGAACGTCCTGAGAGGTTTAGACATTTGCTTCTTCAACTGGTCGACCACCATGAGCTCTTCCAGACTCTCATAGTCATGTGCGAACCCAGCCAAATCCATCCACTTATGGAGATAAGATTTTAGACGCAAACTGTAGGCGGCAAACAACTCCCCCGGTTCTCGTTTCGCTGCTCGAAATTTTTTCCGGTAGGTATGTGACGTAACCTCGAATCGTTTCAGCAGAGCTGTCTTTAACTCGTCATAATTGTTCTCATGTCCTGGTGGCAGGCGAGAATAAACCTCGTAACCGGTCCCGCGTAAACCCTGGGATAGCTTAAGATTCCATTTGTTACGCTCCAGACCCATAGCAACTGACATAGCCTCGAAGCGTTGAAGGTATTGGTCAATCTTCTCTTTGTCCTCCTCGTAGACCGCCAAAGGAAACTTCATGGCATGGTACCCATGTCCACCTACTGGTGTTGACCCTGGGATGGAGGAACCTCCAACTGCTCCCTCAGTTTCTCCATTAGATTGACTCTTGAGCTCGAGTTCCCGCATCCGGTACTCGTGCTCCCTCTTCTGTGCTTCTTGTTCAGCTTCTAATTTCCTAGCTGCTTGTTCAGCTTCAAATTTCCTAGCTGCTTGCTCAGCTTCCAATTTCTTAGCTGCTTGCTCAGCTTCCAATTTCTTAGCTGCTTGCTCAGCTTCCAATTTCTTAGCTGCTTGCTCAGCTTCCAATTTCTTAGCTGCTTGTTCCAACTCCATCCTTCTCAATTCCAGCTCGGCCTTTCGATCTTCCCTTTCTGCTTGACGATACTCTCTCTCCACTTCCTGTATGTAATCCGTTAGAGCAGAACCCCCCAATCCCATTTCTTCCCCCTTTGCCTTTAATTCTAACGTGGTTAGTTTAGGGGTGGCCATTATACAGAGAGGTAAGCTAGCAGGTCTAGTACAATATAACTGCAAATTACTATACAGATATATGAACAAGTACTATAAATCTAGATATTACTACACACAGCACATTCACTCAGTGACAAGAGTAGAATCAGGACCACAGACCTATGCAGACGTGTGAAGTGTGAACAGGTAAGATATTTGTCCTAACCCCTATCCACATTCACTCTAGCTGGATTCTACAAAATGATATCTCCCTCTTATAACTAGGGATCCCGTGTCAAAAGACCCCGTTGTCAGAAGATCCCACTGTCAAAGGTTCCTGTTTGCAGGAGATCTCGCTGTCAAAGGATTCCGTTTACGGGAGATCCCGCTGTCCAAAGATTCCATTTACGAGAGATCCCGCTGTCCAAAGATTCCGTTTACGAGAGATCCCGCTGTCCAAAGATCCCGGACGAGCCCCCAATAATGTCGTGTCCTCCTTTACAGTGTCGTCCCTGGAGTGAAGAGAGTCGACACCCACATTATAATATTTTTTCCCTCTCAATATTCTGGAGAATCCACCAGCTTCCGTCCAACACACTCCATCAGCCTATGGACACCTTTTCCTATCACTCTCTCACTGTCGTACTCTGCCCCCCTTCTCATACTTCCCCAACGCAACATACTCAACAACTCTTGCTTCTAAAAATTAATAAAGATTAATTTATTAAAAGAAAAGTGTAACGTATATGAGACGTGTATGTGAAGAAAATGTGTGACGTGTTCTATAAAGTGTGTAGAATCGGACTCTCAGACAACAACCCAGTCAGCTGATCCCAGCAAGGATAGACCACAGCACGTTACGTCAGAACATGTACTTCTCACCCAGTGCCGAAACCATCTTGCCGGATACTGCTTTGCCTCTGTAGACCTCTGGTAATCCCATTTCATGAACATCCGAAATAGACACCGGTGGTATTAACAGTTAATCATGGACCGGTTGCACTCTACACAATGTCCGTTCCTATCGTTCCTTAAAAAAAACTGCACAAGTCCTTTGTAGTGTGTACACAGTCATTAATGTTAATTGTTAATGTTATTGATCCTCACTCGTGTCTATCTAGCCTCACGTATAATGTCTTGTGTTCTATTACACGAGATTATATAACACTAGGTAACTATTAGACTGTTCTCATTTAGCTACTACTGTCTGATGCTGTGTGGTGCATCAGTAATCATCACTATCTTTGGTGAATCAACTTCCTCCTAGCTTTAGTTACGTTCTGTATGCAACTTTATTGATTGTTGAACTGGTGTTCTTCCGAATGGAATGTGATTCTTTCCCAAAAACTTGTTGAGTTTCCTTGGATCTGGTAGGGAACCTAGGATAGAAACAACACATCTGGTGATAGTACTAGTCACTGATCCTTTCGGCTGAGTGTAAGCCTATCACCTTGCCTAATGATCTTTAGCTAACTAAACTTAGTCATAGAGCAGATTAGCTACCCACCTAGAGCCGAATCAGGCTATGACAAAGAAAAAATCAGCAAACAGAATGCGGAACCCCGCCCACCAGGGACACCTACGGGAAGATCCCAATTATCCCTCATTACTAAATTCTCAACTAGTAAAGCTTATCAACACTTCACTAATCTATTCTTAACTAGCAGAGTTAATATCACTATTCTACTCTAACTAGTTTCCACTAACAGTGCTAATCATCACACTATAGTTTAACAACGCCACAATCTATATTAATTAGAACTAATATTATAATAGGTTATACCTTAAATGGCACTACTGCAGTCCTAGCAATCATATCTACATCTGCCATTATAGGCACGTGTAAAATTAAGTCACTAATTAACACACGGTAGATATTATTTCCACTAAGCACTGCAGTGCCTTTCACTCCGACTAGAGCCACATTTTCAAGTCCCCCTAGTTGGCCCCAACTCGGGTTTATATGGCAACCTACCAAAGTTGGCCACGTGACGTTCTCCTTTATGCCCCCACACAGGTGGCACAGTGGCAGATCATCCCCTGTCAGGGATCCATCCTCCCTCTGGCTCCCTCCATGTTAGATCTGTGATCACTGGTTTAGACATCCAAAACAATCTAGAGAGTTACTGTCGAGTTCCAACAAAGAGTTTCGATACCAAGCTGCCAATCATGGTTTTCCAAACACGCTTACATTGTGCACGTGACGTTGTTCATGTCCGGCAGGTGTTCCACTGTTTTCAATAACACCCTCAACTTTCTGTCATGTGCTGACAGTCAAACCTCCATTCCGTCTGATGTCCGGAACTATAGATGACAAACGGAACCATTCCATATCCTGCGCGGCCAATTATATGTGATTTTAACTGTTATGAACTGCCAACGCGTTTTATCCCTTCCTTCTCACTCACCGCCAAATGTGTATATGGGCTGACCCGATGTAACCCGTGCAGCTGTGTTTACTCTGTTAGTACGACTGTTGTGGCCTAGAAAATATACGCCAAGCAAACGTCGGTATTATTATCTGGTTAACTCATGGCGAGCTCGTGACAGCATCCATGAACACTTCTTCTTCTGCTGCTGCTGCAGTACTGATCTGACCTTTTAGAATCACATGTTAGAAAACAAGCAGACATGTAATATATTCATGTCTTTTACTCAGGTCTATTAGATATAGAACAGAAAGCTTTTGACAAAATAATAATAATTACTAACATGGAGAGCAGGTGCTGATAACAGAACATGAACTCAATTTTCTAACATGCAGAATGATAGGATACTAGGTAGGTATTTGATCATAGCTACTTCAAAATAAGGGGAGCCAGGATAGCATAGTGGCTAGACACTGGCCTGCAGGCCCAGTGGTCATGGGCTCAAACCGCAGCAGAGCAGGTTCACATGTTCAACATTGACCTAGGCTGCCAGGTCGACCCAGCTTAACACAGGCACCCAGAAATGTCCTGGGAAGTCAAGTTGATTCAGGAAGTGACCACATCAACCCCCCCCCCCCCCCCCATTCCTGACTGGTCTATACAAATATATGAGTCTAGCATCATATGCCTAATGCACCTGAGGGCATGTTAAATGGTCCTTGACTGACCGTAGAATAGCACCTCCACATTCAACCATACCATGTGACTTGCACAGTGCCGACTGGAACTCTTTGTTGTATAGTTAACACTATTCGTCAAGACTTATTATCTGGACACATGATTTATCTTTTAAAAAAATATGTGCCAACAGACATATTCAATTCACTTGAATGATGAAACATGATGTGACTAGATACAGCGGAGCTATGAAATGTGTTCACTGCCAAATAAAGTGTACAGGAATGACATCAACATGTTGTGTAACTCTGTGTTCAAAGCCATGCTGTTTGGGCATGCTAGATCAACTGCTGGTATATCCCCCTCTGTCATGTCTCCATCTTACAGTACTAGAGAGGTTTGTATATTCCAATGACCCCAAGAACTATGCCAACAGTAGCATCTCCCATGCTAGATCAACTGCTGGTATATCCCCCTCTGTCATGTCTCCATCTTACAGTGCTAGAGAGGTTTGCATATTCCAATGACCCCAAGAGCTATGCCAACGGTAGCATCTCCCATGCTGGACAGGTCAACAAACAGAAGCCAGAGAAAGAGAGGCACAAACCTGCTGCCTTGTAATTCGATCGGGAACCATCACAGGCTAGGGGAAGGAAACTCTAGAAAATGCTCGTTTACTGAACCAGTCTTTAGGAAACATTGAATTACGATTCACTTTATGATGTCACAACTGCAATACATTTATGTTTTTAATTCTTCAAGCTAACGCGGAGTGATGGTGAAGAATTATTTTGAACAAATAAGTAATACTAAATGCTGTGATACAGCTGTTAATTTATTAAACGATTCAACAGGTGCATTGTTTAAATGATCATATCAGGATAATAAATGTATTCAGTGACTGGTGTAACAACATGACTGAAAGATTCCATCCAAAAACATTTGTTTAACCCTTTACAGGGCAGACCGGCCAAAAGCGGCCAATCGCTTAAACGAGCGGATCGGCCGATAACGTCCAATACTATGATGCATTATAAAAACGCGATCTCTCGGCTTTCCGACACTTCCGACGGCTACTTTCGCTTTCGCCGATAGCTTGACAACGTGGCCGCCATTTGTAAGCGCCGACCAAGAATTTGAACGGACTTTTACGGAGTTTTTTTTTATAGTTTTGGGGGTTTTTACGCTTAGTTTTTCAAAATGGATTTCGGCGATTCTTCAAGTGATAGCTGAGATTTCGCTAGGTTCACTTGAAGTGACATTAAAGGGCATGAAGTTGACTATTAATCGCAGCTAGATATCAGTGAAAAGCGTTACTTTGCATTAGCAGTCTGAGTCGGACTTTAAAGAAAGTGATTATGATTCTGAAAATGTGTTTGTAAATTGCCGTATAGATGACGGAAAATCACAAACAGTATGACGTATTTTGTAAATATTTGTGTTCATATATGGATTACCGGCAACATTCACATGAGTAACATATTCTGCATGCTTTTCCCTTCATTATGTTGTTTATTTAACTAAAATCGGTTGACTAACACTTTATTTGTGATGTTTTTACTAACGCAACCCGAAATTTTACAGAATCTGAAAAAATCTTGCCCGTTCAGGGCTAAAAAATGGACAAGCGTCTGCCCTGTAAAGGGTTAATGAAATCATCAGACACAGTATTTAGTGCACACAATGACACATCCTTACTTGCGAAGAAGCACATCTCCAAATAGAGTCGAGACATTTGAGAATAAGACATTCAGCACCCTATGGCTTATCTGCATTGTTGGACTCAATACAATGCTGACATTCTGTAGTGTCATTTTGTTCTCTTGGGCCTGTTGGAAAAGTAAGCAGATGTTATCAACAATTCAAACACTATATATATCTATATGATCTCACTCTTCACACATCTTCAGACACTAACCTGGAAATATTTACAGCCAGCATTTTAAGACTGCTGACATCTCCATACAGTGTGTTCTCAAATTCAGCCAGTATAGGCCTAAATAACTGTTCTCTTTTATTTGTGTTAGACAATCTTGTGGCAAATATTTAGCTGTTGTTTTTTAAATACTAATTTAACATTTATCAATATCTTCTATCATTAGCAGGCGGTACCTTAGCCTATGTCCTTCACAAAGTCTGAAGGCTGCTACTTGTTTGCTCGATGTGTACGATCTATCTGGAGGTCTGCAAACTACGATTCCCCTTTGTTGTGTAGCTCCTTCTTATAAACATCATCACAGGTTATATTTGAAACATGCTGAGGTAGTCTTCCACCTTCTTTCACCAACTTGTCAGTCTATTGTGAGTTGTGTTGTAATGCGATGGAATCCACTAGGTTACAACCCTTCTTTTTCCTGACATTGCTCATGGAGTGAGGCTCTAAGATCTAATTCTGCTCTATGTTTGCTCTTCAGTATTGAGTTAGCAGATTCTGAATCTAGGAGGAGAGCTACACAATACTCTTTATGTGTCTCTGTCAGCAACATGTCTGCCGTAGTTTCCATAGCCTCTCTGCCTTATCAGTGTAGTTATATGAGTATTTCCCAGTTGACACTGACTGGGTGGTGGGTAAGGCAAACAAAGATGAAGTAAGGCACCCCCCTTCCATTTGCTAGATAAGTAAGTAAGTAAGTAAATAAGTCAGTCAGTCAGTCAGTCAGTCAGTCAGTCAGTCAGTCAGTCAGTCAGTCAGTCAGTCAGTCAGAGAGAGAGAGAGAGAGAGAGGAGAGAGAGAGAGAGAGAGAGAGAGAGAGAGAGAGAGAGAGAGAGACAGACAGACAGACAGACAGACAGAGTGAGAGAGTGAGTGAGAGAAAGAGAGAGAGAAAGTGAGAGGGAGAGTGTGGGAGAGAGGGTGAGTGATTGAGTGAGTGAGTGAGTGAGTGAGTGAGTGAGTGAGTGAGTGAGTGAACTCAAGCGTAGTTCATACACATGCTACTACTTCTTGTCCACTGGACTGATTTTTGCGTGTGGATTAGCTTTCCCTATTAACAGTATCCGTCACCATCAGGCAAACCCACTCTGACTTCTGAAGTACTTGTAATTTAAATCCCCAAGTTAAGGACGAGAAGTCAACATTTTAGTCCAACTGAGAGGTGTAAGGGTTGAACCCGCTAACTTGGCATCAGCACACAGGGAAGTTTAAGAGCGAGCACTTGTATCCATTAGGCCATGGTGACTTCCTCTGTTAGCATATGGGACATGCTTGGACAATGTGCAGTAATCAGGGTTGTGTGAAACCAGGGTTGCAGGAGATGGATGAATACAGAGAGCAGCCAACAGATAGTTGTTGGTTATGGTCTCAAGTTTGTGATATGTACAGAATCTCTTTTTAGAGACAATGGCTATGGTTGTTGCCAAGAAGAACTGACAGACTTTCTTCTTTACAGATGCCTAGTAAATTATGATTCCACAACTCACATGGCCAGAGTATATGAAAGACCTATACAATGATTCACATGCTATTCTTAATAATAATGAAGGACCACCAATTTTGGAAATGGACGTTCAGAAAAGCTTTAATCTTACAAAATCCTGAAAGACACTAGACAACATTACTATTGAAATGATCAATGCTTTAAAAGAATATGGAATAGATCAGGTCACCATGCTTCTGACCACAATATATAATGTTAGGGAGTCTCTGTGGCGAAGTAGTCAAGCCGTTTGACTCGTGCTCCGAAGGTTGTGGGTTCGATTCCGGGCCACGCCCTTCGGTTTACGAGTTAAATGTTTCGGAGACTCCTGTGGGTCGTCGCTAAAAGCTGCGGAGTTCGTGCTTTGTGCGACGCTTTCCGCACTGCGGAAAGAGACCGAGCCATATGGGATAAAACCCGGTGTGATGAAGTCGACCCTGTCGACTTTTAAGTGACTTTTTTATATATAATGTTAGAGATATTCCTCCTGACTTAAGTAAATCTATGTTTATTGTAATCCTAAATAGATCAGGAGAATATGATCAAGATAGACAATTAGCAAACCATTCAAAGATTTTGCTAAGAATCATCATGCAAAGGGTTAGGAAGACAATTCAAGCATAAATAGGGTAAGGACAATATGGCTTCGTAGAAGGCATAGGTACAATGAAAGCTGTTTATTTGCTGAGAACATTAATAGCATGTTTAATTGAAGTAAACAGAGACCTACACAAAGGCTTTCGACACTATAAGACAAGTCAAGATTAACAAGATGCTTACAGATCTCTATATTGATGGGAAAGACTTTAGACTTGTAAATACCATATTGGAAACAATATGATACCATAAACATTAATAATGATTGATTGATTGATTGATTGATTGATTTAGGAACCGACATCACAGCATTCGGGGCATTCCCATAAACGCTCCGTCCCCATCCTTAGCAGCCAGCGAAGAGTTCCAACACCAATAGTTAATAATGTTCATAATAAACATTAATAATGAAGTAGGTAAATATCAGCCATTCCAGAGAGGAGTCCAACAAGCATGTGTAGTGTCTCTAGACCTTTATCTCTATATAATGAAAATATGCAAAATGTATAAGATATGATAGTCACCATCAGAGGACATAATGTCAACAATATATGTTGATAATACAGTACTGACTGCAGAGAATGACCAGGAACTGCAGTATTTACTGGATGCTGTTACTGTACACAGTAAGCAACTAAGGTTAGAATTAAATTATATGAAAACATAAATTATGGTCATCTCCAAGAAGAAAGAAACACCACAATAAAAAATCTTTGTTAACAGGAACATTCTTAAACAGGTGACTTGATACAACTATCTTGGAACAGTCACAACATATGATGTCATGGTAAAAGTAGCTTTTCACAAGATGGAAAACATACTCACAAACAAGAAGCTGAGAAACAACTAATTGCAGTGCAAATGTGGTTTCTGAGCTAGAAAGACTTACAAATAAACTTGGAAAAGTTCAGTCAAAGCACTGGGTAAACAAAATATAGAACAAATAACTGTTTTCAATTACATAATGAAAGATATATTGGAGAAATTGGATCAAAGTAACAACTGTCTGAAACAGAAAATGTAAAAGTGATAACTGCCAGGGAAAGAAGGAATTACAGACAAAATAACAAATGTCTGGGACATAAATAATTGGGTAGAAACTGACTGCAGGAAGATGTGGCAATATAAAATATAACAAATAGGACAGGTTGCAGAAACAATCAAATGCACTCTATATTCATATGCTGATAAGCGTAGGTGGTCCTGTTTTGCCATCTCACACGATCACCAGAGAAATGGATCAGCTTTATGTTCTTGTCACGACCATACCACATGGCCAAGCCATTCCGGTATTCACTTCTCTGCCTAATTTTTTTCTTTTCTCCTCAATCTTGCCAGTTGTCACCAAGTTCTCCAATTTAGTTCTTCTCATAATGTATCCAAAAATTGATTACTGTCTAAATCTTATTTCTCTAATCAGTTTACGGTTTTCATTTGTTTCTTATAGGAGTTGGTCATTAGTTTTTCTGTCTGTCCATGGTATACTTTACATTTTCCTTAGAAACCACATTTCAACAACCAATAGATGTTTTTCAGTTTGTCTACTCATTTTCCATGCTTCACATCCATACAAAAATACAGGTTCTATGTAGCACCTCAACACTCTTTTCCTCATTGTAAATATCTTTTTATTGGTCAGTATGTTTTCCGTCTTGCAAAATGCTACCTTCATCATGGCGATTCTTATTCTAATCTCATCAAGGCATCTCCCATATGATGTTACGACTGTCTCGAGATAACTGTACCGATTCACTTGTTTAAGAATATTTCCAATTACCTGTATATTACATTGTGGTATTTCTTTTTTCCTAGTGATGACCATAATATCTGTCTTGTTACATGACCCTTACTTATGGGATTTGGCTGAATGCCTCTAAGTCAAATTCCAAGGGTTTAGGGTGTGGCCATTGCTCGTCTCCTGCTCGTGGAGGCGAGGTCTCGGAGGTTTGATGCTAAGCCGCCAGCGTCTGCAGCCTACCCTGTCCAGACGTATTGGTTACCCATTCCTCTGGATCAGACAGGTCAAGGCCGAGAGAGGGAACATGTCGTTTGGGCACCACATGTTCTCTGAAGCTCTGCCCAGGCATTGTGATGGAATTTTGGCCAAATTCCAACTCACATACTTTGGTCTGTGAAGACTGCAAGGTGCCACTCACAATTTAATTCTAACCTTAGTTGTTCACTGTGTGCAAAAACCGCATCTACTAAATTTTGCTGATCCTACTCATTGTCTGCGATCAATACTGTACTGTATATAAAAAAACCTCACAAAGAAAATATTAGTCATCTCAAGCAACTGGGATAAGTCAATCAGCTGTTGGAAATCTAAAAGTGTAAGCCAGGATACATTTTACAAATCAGACATTCTTCCGGCAACAGAATATTTGTAGTATACACAGTGGAGATGGCCACAGACAAGCAAATCTCTCGTGTGAAGTAGAGATGGACACCAACAAGCAAAGCTCTCACGTGAAGTAGAGATGGACACCAATATTCTTTCTATATGCCCTTGGAAGAACTACAATGGTTAACTCACACTAAATGTTGATGCTTTTATTATATATATATATATATATATATATATATATATATATATATATATATATATATATATATATATATATATATATAAATATAAATATATATATATATATATATATATATATATATATATATATATATATATATATATATATATATATATATGACCAATAATTGGGTAATGGGTTAATTTGATTTGTGTACTAACATTTTATTTATGAATTATTTATTTTCAACTGAATGGACCAAATGTTCCTAAGGTTAAAATGTAAAGTCATTGGAGTGTGAAGTGTTAGGCCCACACATATTCTAGGCCATGACATATGAGGTAGGGTGGCAACTTCCCTGTCTCATCACCTGCCCTTCCCAGAAAATTGTCTGGTACCATGAGGCTGGGTTGATCCCAGAGATGAACTGCTTAGAAAAGAAAATGCTGCCTCTGCTGGGATTGAACTCAGACCAGTCTTGGCAGGTAAGCACACTACCCACTATGGCACCACAGCTCCATACATAAATTCTAGCCACTTTAAACTGATGACACATTCAGAGCACATTGACATGTTCCTTACATGTGAACTAAATGACAGAGAACAAGGCTATGATTGTGTACACACCAAATCAATGACATGAGTCATATGTACAATCATCCAACTGAGAAGAAGTCTGTTGCAGGTTGGCAGGTCGGCTATGTGTCTGGTAAATGCTTCCACTTTTTTCTTGTTGTTCTTTATTGCTGGAATGGAGGAATGGAACATTTAATAATTACGCAAAGCTGCACCAAGCAATAGTTGTAATTTCATTTCAATTTATGAACTCAGTGTTAGCGTTGGTTTCCTGATAATTAAGCAATCACCAACTTCCTATTAACTGTCTTCATAATGATGACTTTTGGACCACATTTGTTCTGAAATGTTCAGGGGAGATGAAGTTTTCAATCTTGAGTCTCCTGAACTGAGATGAGTTATGTGGTTTAACCTTGGAATATACCCAACTGATTCTTTGTCTGTCTCTAGTTCTGTCACCAGAGTTTCATTGGTTGTAGGCATGAAGTAGTACTTGATTTGACTTCATTCTCACAAGATGTCTACACCACTTCATGTCTCTCCCTATATACAATGCAAGAAGTGAAGTAGAGAATCAAGTAAAGGACCCGCTTCCATGCCCATACTGAGTGAATGCTGCCAGCCCCATATTTATATAGAACAATCAGCACTTGGTGGGTGGTGTGGTCAATACCACATCGGCACCTTTACTTCCCACAACCCTTCCTGGCAACCATGTTAGGCTGGGTCAACCTGGCAACCCAGGTTAATCTGAAACTAATCCCCGTCTGGAGGGGGCATCGAGCACAGGGCTAGTAGGCAAACCTGCCAGCCATTGCTCTACTGCAGCACCCAGTACAGAAGTGGTACCTAGGATAATGCTGCTGTCATCATGTCTAATTCTAATTCTTCTGGTGAAACTAGCAGCATGTGACGAGTTGCCTCCATGGTCATCAACTTCATTATGAAATGCCTCTGTGTTTCCACGGCCAATAATCGAAGCAAAGAACAGTACCACTATAACTAACCATGACGTCATAAGAGGTGACTGAGGAGGGATGGCATCAGTCTGGCTAACTCATCCTGTAGAAAAATCGTCTTCTTCTTCAGCATTCCGAGCCATTGAGGTTCTTTGCTGCAGATACAAGCTGTCTCCATTCGTCTCTCTGGTGGACCTTCTCTTGCCAGTCATTGATTCCAAGTGCTTGTAGATCTGTATGTATATTATCTCTCCACCGTCTTCTTGGTCTACCTCGGGATCTACAGTCATTTATTTCTTGAGTGTAAGCGAGTTTTGTTTCCCTATTATCTTCCATTCTTTCTATGTGCCCCAGCCATTGCAGCCTATTAGCCTTCATGATACCAGTGATTAGCGGGGACTTGAATAGATCATAAATGTCTTTGTTGCTTCTTCTTTTCCACTCTCCACTTTGTGTATTCCCAATGGGCCTAAAGATGCGTCTTAAGACTTTGTTCTCAAAGGTTTGTAACAAGGCTTCGTCTCCTTTAGTTGTACTCCAGGTTTCAGAGCCATACAGCACAACTGGTCTGATCAGTGTTTTGTAAATTGTGATTTTGGTGTTACAAGATAGCGCATTTGATTTTAGCAGGTGTTGTAGTGCATAGTATATCTTATTTCCAGAGTTGATTCTAGCTTGCATTTCTTCTCTTATTATGTTGCAGCAGTTTAAGATTGTACCCAGGTATTTTTATGTTTCCGTTCTTTTAATGGTCATATTATCTATTTGTATGTGGCCAGAGTTTTTAGCCATTCCTTCTCTTGAAATTACCATATATTCTATCTTATCTTGGTTGATAACCAGCCCCATTTGTTGAGCTTTTCCCTTTGAGTGAGTCAATATTTCCACTGTCTTTTGTTCATTTTCCCCTATAATATCTATCCATCCATCCATCATGTGCCATGCCGGTAAGCGTGGGTGGTCATGTTCTGCCATCTCACTCGATCACCAGAGTCGTGGATCAGCTCCGTGTTTCTGTCTCGACCATGCCACAAGGCCAAGCCATCCAGGTACTTGCTTCTAGGTCTTCCCCTTGGTCTGTTCCCCTCGATCTTACCAGTCGTCACCAAGTTCTCCAATCCATTTCTTCTCATAACATGCCCAAAAATGTTGACTGTCTACGTCTAATTTCTCTAATCAATTTACGATCTTCATTTGTTTCTTGAAGAACTTGTTCATTGGTCTTTCTGGCTGTCCATGGTATTCTTTGCATTTTCCTCAGAAACCACATCTCTACAGCCATCAGATGTTTTTCAGCCTGACTGCTCATTGTCCATATCTATATCATCTGCGTAACCAAGCAGTCTGGATGTTCTTCCAATAGCACATTCCTCCTTTACCTTCCTTACAACTTTCTCTAGAGCCAGATTGAAAAGGAGCGGCGATAGTGCATCACCCTGTTTCAAGCCAGATGTTATTTGGAAAGGGTCTGATTTCCTGCCTTTATATGTTACTATATTATAAGTATCTTCCATGCATAGTCTGGTCATGATGATTAACTTCCTTGGTATTCCAAATTCCTGCATAGCATTCCATAGACTATTCCTATGGACACCATCATAAGCCTTTTTAAAATCCACAAAAATGTTATGGAGATCTCTTTTAAATTCCGAATTTTTCTTGGCTATTTGTCGTAAGGGGGAGATGATCTATTGTTGGTCTATTTTGTCTGAAACCCGCCTGGTAGTCACCTGTCTTCTGAACATGGTTTTAGTCTTTTTAGTAATACCGCAGATAGTATCTTATAGCGTGTGGATAGGAGTGATATTCCTCTATAATTTTCACATTGGAACACATTGTTTCCTTCCTTAAAGATAGGTATCAATAATGACTCTTTCCAGTCATGGGGTAATTCTTCTGTCCTCCAGATTTTTATTATTAGTTCATATAGCTTTAGATGTAATGCATGGCCACCTGTTGAAAAATGCTGCTGGAAAATCCAACCAATCGTGAACAAACTTACTAAGACCTAGGCGTGAGTGGGAGATCAAGGGCAGCAGAAGATTATAAATAATCAATGTTGCCTGGTGGAAACTTTCATGACCACTTGTACGTACATGTGGGAAACAGTGAAGATGAAGGGTTGATTGGGAAAAGTGGTCACAGCATGAAACAGGAAAGCTAACAGAAGAACGCACAGTGATAAAGATTGAATGTGATCAAACACCAGCCATGTGCTACTAGGGTCCCAACAGGAAAGTGTAGAATTGTAACACTGTAATCTCCTGTGTATCTAGTCAAATTTGACTAAAGAGGCTTGGGATGAGACTAGCTTATTCACACCGTAGAAAAAAGTCAGCCACAAAATCCAACCATCCATAAACTAGCCTACATAGGGCTTGACATGAGTGGCTGTAGGCGTATACTCCACTAGGAGTCTTACAGGAGAGGAAGAAAGTGATGAAACATATAAATAAATAAATAAATAAATAAATACCAGAGAACCAGAGAATTCAGTGCAGAAAAATGTGGTATACATTATAATCAAGAACAATGAAAGCAACAATAGTGGCAGTTTAGTTGTTGCATGTCCTTGGCGGGATATTGCCATCAACCTCAGTTGATTTTCTGGGCAATTTCAGTTCAGTAGTTTGCCACTGCTTTATGAACAAGAAGTCAACAGTCTAAATGACCAGTGTGTGAAATGAACCCACTACCCTGGAAATTCAACTGATTTACTCTCATTATCTTTGCCTTTTCCCTATGAATCTGTATACTTTTTGTTGTGACCACTCATCAAGTGTAATGAATTAATCTTGTATCTGGTTGCATGTGCTGTTCATATAGACAATGTCATCAGTCAAGTCCAGATAATCCAGCTGCTCTGTCAGAGTCAACTGAATTCCATGTATGTTGTCTTCTGGTAGTAGCTGTTGTCCTCATAATTAAGTCTATAGTCAGCAAGAATAATAAAGGTGACACTGCCAAACTCCTGTCTTATTTTAGACATATCCATGAGTTTACCCGCATGAAAGACTGCATTTCATGTGCTCATATGTTGTCTATATTAAGTTAAAGATCTTCTGATGCTTCCCACTGGGACAGATAAATTGACAAGCTGACAGTGACAATATGTGCAGAAATATTCACATAGAACCCAGCAGTCACAATTACAATATACCTTGTCTCATTTCATCTCATGTTCCTCTTCTATCTTGCGGTGTCGAGGTCAAGTATAAACAGCAAGAGAGTGCCCGCTTATGGGCTTCATATATCGATATTCCCATGGACTCTGTTATTCCCTGCATCCACAGTTTACATGGTCGGCCTCTTCCTCTGCTTCCCTCTGGTCTGTACATCATTGCTTGTTGTGGTATACTGTTAGTTGGTAACCTACTTTCATGGCCAAACCATTTGACTTGCTGCCTTCTAATAAAATCTAGTGCAGCTACAACCCCCACTTTAGTCCTGATTTCTTCATTTCTGATCTTATCTTTTCTTGATACATTGAGTATTCTTCTCAGGAATCTTATTTCTGTTTAAATATTGAGCACAACCCACTCCTGGCAACGCAGATCACATTCTGGTATGAACCTAAGGCCTATCCACATCAATATGGAAGCACTATACTCGAGTTTCGCCCTCATTTGAGCTCGTAGGCTATACGATGGGTAGCGTTGTGATATTCTGTTGTGATAATTTGGTGTGTCCAGTGTGTGCAGCGTGGTTACACACCCGCTTCACACGCGTGATCCGGGACTGTTTCCGGATCCGGTCAAGGATATGCACTACTGACGAGCTCAAATGAGGGCGAAACTCGAGTATAGTGCTTCCATATTGATGTGGATAGGCCTTAGGTTCATACCAGAATGCGATCTGCGTTGCCAGGAGTGGGTTGTGCTCAATATTTAAATTTCAAATCCCGAAACAACCACATAATCAATTTATTATTGCTCACTGGATTTAGGAGGCCTGGTGTTCCTTGAAGTCCTGATCGTTTGGGTCCCATCGATTGACGGACGTCGGTCGCGGCGATTGGGCAATCTTGAGCATAGCCTACGATGGGTAGCGTTGTGATATTCTGTTGTGATAATTTGGTGTGTCCAGTGTGTGCAGCGTGGTTACACACCCGCTTCACACGCGTGATCCGGGACTGTTTCCGGATCCGGTCAAGGATATGCACTACTGACGAGCTCAAATGAGGGCAAAACTCGAGTATAGTGCTTCCATATTGACGTGGATAGGCCTTAGGTTCATACCAGAATGCGATCTGCGTTGCCAGGAGTGGGTTGTGCTCAATATTTAAACTTTATTTCTGTTGCTGTGATTTTTCTTTTCTCTTTTTCTGTCATTGTCCAGGTTTGGCATTGGTAACATAGAGTTGGTAGGAAGACTTTACAACACAATCTTCCAACCAACTATGTTACCAATTCCAAACCTGGACAATGACAGAAAAATAGAAAAGAAAAATAACAACAACAGAAATGAGATTCCTGAGAAGAATACGCAATGTACCAAGAAGAGATCAGAAATAATAAGAAGAAATATTAATTTAAGATGCCTGTTTACAGAGAGAGAAATATACAATATTTCCATGACACAACATTCTGTTTTGAATACTGAAATTATTGTATGATTAAACTGAAACTCATGTTATCCCAAATTAACTTGTATAATTAACCTCTAGGAGGTATCCTCCATTTGTGTTTTCCTGATGGTACTTGTGGAGTGATAATTCCGCCTGTCACACTACATTTTATATTGTTAAGATTGTCCTGCCTAAGTAACAAAAGAGGATATTCATTACATGTGAAATGACATGCTTGACAAAAGTCAATTTTTCTATAAGAGAGAATTATAAATAATGACTGTAGAAATATCATAGGTATCACTCGCTGAATTAATGTATAAGAGAAAACTAAAAAAGCAGCTCCGAAATCTTTTGAGAATGAAGTCCAATCAGTACAGCTTTGTGCCTACAATCAAAGATCTGGCTATAGAGCTATAGAAGACCAAGAATCAGATGGACAGATTCTAATGAGAAACTTTACACACACAAACACAATGCAGCTCATAGAGGAAGACCCAGAATCAGGGGATTCTGTCAAGGAGAATATACTATACAAACACAATGCAGCTCATAGAGGAAGACCCAGAATCAGGGGATTCGGTCAAGGAGAATATACTTTACAAACACAATGCAGCTCATAGAGGAAGACCCAGAATCAGGGGATTCGGTCAAGAAAGAATATACTATACAAACACAATGCAGCTCATAGAGGAAGACCCAGAATCAGTTGGACAGATTCTATCAAGAAAGAAAACACTAGACAAACATAAAGCAGTCCAGGTGGCACATTTGGATCACGACAAGACTTGTCAACTGCCCCATATGCTTAACAACAAATGTAAACCACAAGATTCATCCTTTTGGTGACAAACAATATACAACTGGTAGATACATTATCTGTCACATCTTATCACTATAAATAAATAAGCAAATGATAAGTGAAGTATTTGTATGTACATTGTTTGCAGTCTCCAAATCTGCAACTGCTTTGAATCTTGCCCACCATATGTGTCAGCTTACAATGCTGCTCACAAGTGGCTTTCTGGGTACAACTGAATAAAGGATTAGTGTTTCAACATGTCTTAACAATTGTCAGTGGTGAATTTTGTATGAACTTAATTTCACGCCTTACTTGATGCCTCCTCAAACTTTGGCATGAGTGCTGTCGTCAGAACTGGCTCAGGCAAGTCTCGCAGGAACTGTTTGAGTAAGCTGGCCACAATGTTAGGTTCGTGCTCATACAGGTAGACTGGCTGCTGCCGGTTGTAGCAGTCCTTCAAGTGCTGCACTTTAGACTTGACACCAGAGATTCTGTAAATTCCTTCACGAGCAAGACCTGGTGTTACAAATATTAAAATATGGCTCGCTAATGAAATGGCTCTCAAAATTGAATTGCATATAAGGTTGACTCCAGAAAGTTCAAACCTCTTGCTGGTGTCCAAACACTCGCAATTTCAATTAGCTTCAACTGGATCCCCAATCCAGCCACATGATTCAGAAATCCAGTAGAAATTTTATCTGCTCTCTTAAGATACATTTACTGAGCTGGATTTATATGGTTTCTTAAAAGAAATTCAAACTGTCCAGTAATACAACTGAAAAAAGAAGCTAAGGATGGGTTCAACTGCTAGCATTTCATGAAATCTCCTAAGAAAACACTGAACAGCGTGAACCTGATAAACAGACAGCTGCTTAATGAGAATCATGGCCTGAAATCAAGTTCCCACTCTCTTGCCTTTAGCAAATGGCTCTGTGGTTGACCCAGCCTCAGTAAATGTGTACCAGAGCTCTGGCAAGGTACAAGCAGAAGGCATAATTCTGACCACATTATCCTCAATGTGTTGTTTATCATCATCATCATCACCAAACATTTCAGGTTGTAAAGCGTTCTGATAATTCCATTTCATAGTTGTGTGTCTTATGCCACTCTTTATAATTACATGTAAGTCTGATTGATAGATCTGTACATGGCCGTTTTGTAAATGTTGTCCTTGGTCTACTTCTTTCTCTGTTCCCCAGTATTAACCCTTTACAGGGCAGACGCTTGTCCGTTTTTTAGCCCTGAACGGGCAAGTTTTTTTCAGATTCGGTAAAATTTCGGGTTGCGTTAGTAAAAACATCACAAATAAGGTGTTAGTCAACCGATTTTAGTTAAATAAACAACACAATGATGGGAAAAGCATGCAGAATATGTTACTCACGTGATTGTTGTCGGTAATCCATATATTAACACAAATATTTACGAAATACAGCATGTTGTTTGTGATTTTCCTTCATCTATACGGCAATTTACAAACACATTTTCAGAATCATAATCACTTTCTTTAAAGTCCGACTCAGACTGCTAATGCAAAGTAACGCTTTGCACTGATATCTAGCTCCGATTAATAGTCAACTTTGTGCCCTTTAATGTCATTTAAATTGAACCTAGCGAAATCTCGGCTATCACTTGAAGAATCGCCGAAATCCGTTTTGAAAAACTAAGCGTAAAAACACCAAAAACTATTTTTAAAAATCCGTAAAAGTCCGTTCAAATTCATAGTATGCGCTTACAAATGGCGGCCACATTGTCAAGCTATCGGCGAAATCGAAAGTAGCCGTTGGAAGTATTGTAAGGCCGAAAAATCACGTTTTTACAATGCATAATAGTATCGGACGCAATCGGCCGATTTGCTCGTTAGAGCGATCGGACAGAAATGGACGTTCTGCCTTGTAAAGGGTAAACAAGTGCTTTGTCAATGTTGTCCTTAGTCTCTTTCCTCTGTTTCCCAGTATTGTACCCTCCAGTATTAACAAGTATTTTGTCAATGTTGTCCTTGGTCTACTCCAGGGGTGGGCAAACTTTTTGTGTGTAGGGCCACATTGACAAATGTAAAGATATTCGGGGCCCGCATATATATTATGTCAACTTTGTTTACAGCAACCTATCACAATAAGTAATTACAAATTATTTACAGGTTATTAAACAGTATAAATAACTAATTAATGCAATTTTATTTTACTTATACACTTAAACATTATATTTTACAATATGGACAAAAACTGTTACTAATTTGTTGACATGATTTTACAAATTTTTATAATAATAGTTTGTTTAAATCTATCAATGGCTTTCATTTAGACGCAAACCGACTTTATTGTCACTACATTTGGTGATTTCTAATGAGATGTAGGTAACTGCTTGCAATTTTTGACAATATTCTTGAAATCTGGAAATCAAGTTTACTTGTTGAAATTCGCATGACAGTATGCAAGATGCAGTCCGACAATAAATACCTATTCTTAGATTTGTTGATCTTCAAGCCAGAAAATGCTTGTTCGCAAAAGTATGTTGATCGAAACAATGATAAAAGTTTAGCTGCACAGTTTTTCAAGTTGGGAAATGATTCTTCTGATAAAGATCCATAGAAATCCAGAAAACCATCTGGCTTGAATTTCTCTTTCATGTCATGATCTGCTTGTAAGTCAAGCAGCTCCAACTGTATGTCCTCTGTGGCTGGAACAGCTTTTGCACTAAAAGGGGAACTGGGAATATTTAACAGGGCTCTAAGTTCTTGAAATCTTGGAATCTCCATCCAAATTCTTCAGTCAATGAATCTAATTGGGCTTTGTACTTTTCAGACATTTCACCACAAATGGTTTCTTGTTTCAAACATGTTAAAACAATCATAACGGTACGTGAAATTCTGTAAAATTCTACAAAGTAACTTAAAAACGAAGTAAAATTTTTATTTCTAAATGCCTTCGAGGGCCGCATAATATCAGTTGCCGCGGCCGCATGCAGCCCACGGGCCATAGTTTGCCCGCCCCTGGTCTACTCCTTCTTCTGTTCCCCAGTAATGTACCCTCCAGTATTAACAAGTGTTTTGTCAATGTTGTCTTTGGTCTACTCCTTCCTCTGTTCCTCAGTATTGTACCCTCCAGTATTAACAAGTGTTTTGTCAAGTCCTGGCGAATGACCAAGCCAGTCTTCATTTTTTGATTACTTTAAGAAGTCTTCCTTGCTCCGTTATATTTTCTACAACTTGTTCATATAGGGATATTTCAATCCATCTAATTCTTTTTTCTCTTACAATAACACATCTAGAATGCTTTCATGTGTTTTTCATCATGTTTATTCATTGTCCATATTTCAGAGCCATATAATGCAACTGGTTGGGTGTTCATACCCTGAAAGAATCTCTTCCATAGATCAAGCTGTATATTTTATTGAAGCTAGGAATTGTTTGCTTTCCTCTAAATGCCCACTTTGCCATCATAATTCTAATTTCTATCTCGTACTGGGCGTCCTCCAATAGGTTGAGACAGAAAGATACATTGTTTCCATGTTTTGTTCTAATTTGACAGATCACATCTATTGCTATAGTGTTTGTCTTTTGGGCATTTAGTTTCATATTGTATACTCTTGCTGTTTACTAATTTTGTTTAATCATTTCTGGAGTGACTATTCTATTTCTCCTAATGTGGACTGATCATCTGCAAATTTTATTGTACCAATTCATTCTCCATTGACTTTAACTGCTAATTGACATCCTTCAATTGCTTTAGTCACCATCATTTCTTGGTATATATTAAAATATTCAGGAGATAGCAAATATCCTTGCCACACTACTCTTCTCATTGGTACTGTTTATGTTTCCCTCTTTAACTGTATGTTTCTGATTTATTGTACAAGTTGTAGATCAACCTATGGATTGGTTTTTCCTATCCTTATTTGTTCTTTGGCCATGGAAAATATGGGTCTAAAACCATATGTTCAATAGCTCTATGTGTAATTAGAACAAATTACGAGATCTGTTTAAAAAGTATTGAACCTTTAGCCTGGGAAAATGCAATGAGACACCAGGAGGTTTGAAATTCTAATCCCCTTCAAAGTCCTCTAATTGGGAATGTACACCCTTCATTGGGGTGTGAAGTCTTATTCTTCTTTCATTCGCTTGAAATATGTCTATAACTGCAATTTTGTCTCGTGTATGAATTTAATTTGATAGTGATATTGCAATTCGTGTAGTGTTCCACTCCAGGTCTGGTGAATTAAAAGCCAGGTCAGGTGTAGTTGTAGTGTGCCATGATCTCGAGTAGAAAGTATGTGGGTCGGACGGCTTGTTAATCAAGATGAATCTATTCTCATCCTGCCAGTCTTCCAGTCACTCTCCTCTCTGGTCCATGTGATCATAGCCCCAGCTCTGTGAGTGGCTGTTGAAATCGCCACACACAATCATTTTTTCTTTTAATGGTAGTGTATCCAGTGACTGTGGGCAATCACTTGGACAATAGTAATTGATCATATGTAGGTCTGTATAGCCTGTCTTAAGTTTAAGAGTCTGATACTCAGCCCCTTCCATGTAAACTTCAATTTGGGAAGCAGTGATGTTATTTTTTACAAGGGTCAGTATCCCACCATTTTGCCTATCCTTTCGGGCAGATCGGTAACATTGGTAGCCTCTGATTTTGAAGGCTATATTTTCGTTGAGGTGAGTTTCTTGCAAGCAACATACCCTTACTTTTTCTTGGTCCAAGATGTTTTCTAGTTCTATTTTTTTTTTGCTGACTCCCTCCGCATTCCAATGCCATTCCCTGGGCATTCCATACCTGTTTGGTATGGCCAGATGCTCTATTCTCAGGTCCCCTGGCTCCACAGGGCATCTGAGAAGGATTTCCAGTAGTTGTGGTTGGACCCTTTCGAGGCATTAGACCTGGCACTGCACCCGCCTGAGGGTCCAGCAGGGCGAGCACCATAACATGTAGCAGTAGTCGACATATTTCATTACGCGTAATTATGTGGCATCCTGATTTCTGTGGTGCGCCTCCTGGCTGGTTGCCTCCGTCTTCAGCACCTTTCCTTTACTACAGCAGTCTGTAGTCTTACTCGAGTTTAGGTGTGTAGACATGCACACACGTGTCTGCGCATGCATGTATGTGCATACACATCTAGAGCTTTCTGGTTATTTCTCGGCGCCAGTGACTCGCTGCCGCCCCTTTTCCTGTTAAAAACAGGTCTGCCATGTGAAGGCCAGGAGTTGGACTTTTGCTGCAGAGGTGATGAAGACACCAAGCCATTGGGGTATTTATGCAAGGTTGGGCTCTCACCCCAACCCCGCCCCCGGCTACATAACAGCAACATTTGGAACCTGTGAAGTCTTATACTTTCACATGTTTTATATGACAACCTATAAAGTGGGATGTGAAGTCTTATACCTCCACATGTTCTACATCACAACCTATAAAGTGGGGTGTGAAGCCTTATACCTCCACATGTTCTACATCACAACCTATAAAGTGGGGTGTGAAGCCTTACACTTCCACATGTTCTACATCACAACCTATAAAGTGGGGTGTGAAATCTTATACCTCCACATGTTCTACATCACAACCTATAAAGTGGGGTGTGAAGTCTTATACCTTCACATGTTCTACATCACAACCTATAAAGTGGGGTGTGAAGTCTTATACCTCCACATGTTCTACATCACAACCTATAAAGTGGGGTGTGAAGCCTTACACTTCCACATGTTCTACATCACAACCTATAAAGTGTGGTGTGAAGTCTAATACCTCCACATGTTCTACATCACAACCTATAAAGTGGGGTGTGAAGTCTAATACCTCCACATGTTCTACATCACAACCTATAAAGTGGGGTGTGAAGCCTTATACCTTCACATGTTCTACATCACAACCTATAAAGTGGGGTGTGAAGTCTAATACCTCCACATGTTCTACATCACAACCTATAAAGTGGGGTGTGAAGTCTTATACCTCCACATGTTCTACATCACAACCTATAAAGTGGGGTGTGAAGCCTTATACCTCCACATGTTCTACATCACAACCTATAAAGTGGGGTGTGAAGCCTTACACTTCCACATGTTCTACATCACAACCTATAAAGTGCGGTGTGAAGTCTAATACCTCCACATGTTCTACATCAAAGTGCGGTGTGAAGTCTAATACCTCCACATGTTCTACATCACAACCTATAAAGTGGGGTGTGAAGTCTAATACCTCCACATGTTCTACATCACAACCTATAAAGTGGGGTGTGAAGCCTTATACCTTCACATGTTCTACATCACAACCTATAAAGTGGGGTGTGAAGTCTAATACCTCCACATGTTCTACATCACAACCTATAAAGTGGGGTGTGAAGTCTTATACCTCCACATGTTCTACATCACAACCTATAAAGTGGGGTGTGAAGCCTTATACCTCCACATGTTCTACATCACAACCTATAAAGTGGGGTGTGAAGCCTTACACTTCCACATGTTCTACATCACAACCTATAAAATGCGGTGTGAAGTCTAATAACTCCACATGTTCTACATCACAACCTATAAAGTGGGGTGTGAAGTCTTATAGCTCCACATGTTCTACATCACAACCTATAAAGTGGGGTGTGAAGTCTTATACCTTCACATGTTCTACATCACAACCTATAAAGTGGGGTGTGAAGTCTTATACCTCCACATGTTCTACATCACAACCTATAAAGTGGGGTGTGAAGCCTTACACTTCCACATGTTCTACATCACAACCTATAAAGTGCGGTGTGAAGTCTAATACCTCCACATGTTCTACATCACAACCTATAAAGTGGGGTGTGAAGTCTAATACCTCCACATGTTCTACATCACAACCTATAAAGTGGGGTGTGAAGCCTTATACCTTCACATGTTCTACATCACAACCTATAAAGTGGGGTGTGAAGTCTAATACCTCCACATGTTCTACATCACAACCTATAAAGTGGGGTGTGAAGTCTTATACCTCCACATGTTCTACATCACAACCTATAAAGTGGGGTGTGAAGCCTTATACCTCCACATGTTCTACATCACAACCTATAAAGTGGGGTGTGAAGCCTTACACTTCCACATGTTCTACATCACAACCTATAAAGTGCGGTGTGAAGTCTAATACCTCCACATGTTCTACATCACAACCTATAAAGTGGGGTGTGAAGTCTGATACCTCCACATGTTCTACATCACAACCTATAAAGTGGGGTGTGAAGCCTTATACCTTCACATGTTCTACATCACAACCTATAAAGTGGGGTGTGAAGTCTAATACCTCCACATGTTCTACATCACAACCTATAAAGTGGGGTGTGAAGTCTTATACCTCCACATGTTCTACATCACAACCTATAAAGTGGGGTGTGAAGCCTTATACCTCCACATGTTCTACATCACAACCTATAAAGTGGGGTGTGAAGCCTTACACTTCCACATGTTCTACATCACAACCTATAAAGTGCGGTGTGAAGTCTAATACCTCCACATGTTCTACATCACAACCTATAAAGTGGGGTGTGAAGTCTAATACCTCCACATGTTCTACATCACAACCTATAAAGTAGGGTGTGAAGTCTTATACCTCCACATGTTCTACACCACAACCTATAAAGTGAGGTGTGAAGTCTTATACCTCCACATGTTCTACATCACAACCTATAAAGTGGGGTGTGAAGTCTTATACCTTCACATGTTCTACATCACAACCTATAAAGTGGGGTGTGAAGTCTTATACCTCCACATGTTCTACACCACAACCTATAAAGTGGGGTGTGAAGTCTTATACCTTCACATGTTCTACATCACAACCTATAAAGTGAGGTGTGAAGTCTTGTACCTCCACATGTTCTACACCACAACCTATAAAGTGGGGTGTGAAGTCTTATACCTTCACATGTTCTACATCACAACCTATAAAGTGGGGTGTGAAGTCTTATACCTTCACATGTTCTACATCACAACCTATAAAGTGGGATGTGAAGCCTTATACCTTCACATGTTCTACATCACAACCTATAAAGTGGGGTGTGAAGTCTAATACCTCCACATGTTCTACATCACAACCTTTAAAGTGGGGTGTGAAGTCTTATACCTCCACATGTTCTACATCACAACCTATAAAGTGGGGTGTGAAGCCTTATACCTCCACATGTTCTACATCACAACCTATAAAGTGGGGTGTGACGCCTTACACTTCCACATGTTCTACATCACAACCTATAAAGTGCGGTGTGAAGTCTAATACCTCCACATGTTCTACATCACAACCTATAAAGTGGGGTGTGAAGTCTAATACCTCCACATGTTCTACATCACAACCTATAAAGTGGGGTGTGAAGCCTTATACCTTCACATGTTCTACATCACAACCTATAAAGTGGGGTGTGAAGTCTAATACCTCCACATGTTCTACATCACAACCTATAAAGTGGGGTGTGAAGTCTTATACCTTCACATGTTCTACATCACAACCTATAAAGTGGGGTGTGAAGTCTTATACCTCCACATGTTCTACATCACAACCTATAAAGTGGGGTGTGAAGCCTTACACTTCCACATGTTCTACATCACAACCTATAAAATGCGGTGTGAAGTCTAATACCTCCACATGTTCTACATCACAACCTATAAAGTGGGGTGTGAAGTCTTATACCTCCACATGTTCTACATCACAACCTATAAAGTGGGGTGTGAAGTCTTATACCTTCACATGTTCTACATCACAACCTATAAAGTGGGATGTGAAGTCTTATACCTCCACATGTTCTACATCACAACCTATAAAGTGGGGTGTGAAGCCTTACACTTCCACATGTTCTACATCACAACCTATAAAGTGCGGTGTGAAGTCTAATACCTCCACATGTTCTACATCACAACCTATAAAGTGGGGTGTGAAGTCTAATACCTCCACATGTTCTACATCACAACCTATAAAGTGGGGTGTGAAGCCTTATACCTTCACATGTTCTACATCACAACCTATAAAGTGGGGTGTGAAGTCTAATACCTCCACATGTTCTACATCACAACCTATAAAGTGGGGTGTGAAGTCTTATACCTCCACATGTTCTACATCACAACCTATAAAGTGGGGTGTGAAGCCTTATACCTCCACATGTTCTACATCACAACCTATAAAGTGGGGTGTGAAGCCTTACACTTCCACATGTTCTACATCACAACCTATAAAGTGCGGTGTGAAGTCTAATACCTCCACATGTTCTACATCACAACCTATAAAGTGGGGTGTGAAGTCTGATACCTCCACATGTTCTACATCACAACCTATAAAGTGGGGTGTGAAGCCTTATACCTTCACATGTTCTACATCACAACCTATAAAGTGGGGTGTGAAGTCTAATACCTCCACATGTTCTACATCACAACCTATAAAGTGGGGTGTGAAGTCTTATACCTCCACATGTTCTACATCACAACCTATAAAGTGGGGTGTGAAGCCTTATACCTCCACATGTTCTACATCACAACCTATAAAGTGGGGTGTGAAGCCTTACACTTCCACATGTTCTACATCACAACCTATAAAGTGCGGTGTGAAGTCTAATACCTCCACATGTTCTACATCACAACCTATAAAGTGGGGTGTGAAGTCTAATACCTCCATATGTTCTACATCACAACCTATAAAGTAGGGTGTGAAGTCTTATACCTCCACATGTTCTACACCACAACCTATAAAGTGAGGTGTGAAGTCTTATACCTCCACATGTTCTACATCACAACCTATAAAGTGAGGTGTGAAGTCTTGTACCTTCACATGTTCTACACTGGAAACTATAAAGTGGGGTGTGAAGTCTTATACCTTCACATGTTCTACATCACAACCTATAAAGTGGGGTGTGAAGTCTTATACCTCCACATGTTCTACACCACAACCTATAAAGTGAGGTGTGAAGTCTTGTACCTCCACATGTTCTACACCACAACCTATAAAGTGGGGTGTGAAGTCTTATACCTCCACATGTTCTACACCACAACCTATAAAGTGGGGTGTGAAGTCTTATACCTTCACATGTTCTACATCACAACCTATAAAGTGGGGTGTGAAGTCTTATACCTTCACATGTTCTACATCACAACCTATAAAGTGGGGTGTGAAGTCTTATACCTTCACATGTTCTACATCACAACCTATAAAGTGGGGTGTGAAGTCTTATACCTTCACATGTTCTACATCACAACCTATAAAGTGGGGTGTGAAGCCTTACACTTCCACATGTTCTACATCACAACCTATAAAGTGCGGTGTGAAGTCTAATACCTCCACATGTTCTACATCACAACCTATAAAGTGGGGTGTGAAGTCTTATACCTTCACATGTTCTACATCACAACCTATAAAGTGGGGTGTGAAGTCTTATACCTCCACATGTTCTACATCACAACCTATGAGGTTTGGTGGACAGTTTCCTTCCTCGAGGCCTTTCCTTCCAAGACAATTCCCAGAAAATTCTAAACAATGTCTGGTACCCATGTTATTGAGGCTCCATAGCTGTACTGATCAGACAAAATCTGTGGCATTTTCAACCCCCGGGAAGGTTAACTCGGTCAACAAATGCCCACAAAAGTCGGATGTGTTGGCCTAATGGCGCAAGAACGCAGCTCTGCTGTAAACAGGCACAATGCAATCATGTCCGGAAAAAAAAACTCTGGATGAACGCAGAAGAAAAAGTGGCATTTTCAGCAGGATTTTGCCTCAGCTGAGGATTGAACTCAAGCTACTGTCTTGGCAGAGAAGTACTCTAACCACTGTGCCACCATGACTTCTGTCTAACTATAACCACCCTAAATAATCGTGACAAGTTAGTCAAGGGTCCTATTGCACGACTTAAAGAGCATGAGGCTCATGGTGCTAGACCTATATTTGTATAGACCAATCAGCACTCGGTGGCTGATGGAGTCACTATCGCTCTGACTGCTTTTATTTCCCAGACATTTCCTGGTAGCCATTTTAAGCTGTATTGATCTGGGATCCCAGGTCAGTTTTAAAATATCTGCGCTGATATTGTTTCAAACCCATGACAGCCAGGCCGGCAGGTGAGTCTAGTCACTGTGCAACCATGGCTTCCATAAATGATGGTGTGCTTAAAATAATTCAGCTAGACTAGAACAGTATGCTCTGATCACCACATTCCATTCAATTAGACTAGAGAGCTTGCTCTGATCACCACATTCCATTCTATTTAGACTAGTACCACATTCCATTCAATTAGACTAGACAATTCGCTCTGATCACCACATTCCATTCAATTAGACAAGACAATTCGCTCTGATCACCACATTCCATTCAATTAGACTAGACAATTCGCTCTGATCACCACATTCCATTCAATTAGACTAGACAATTCGCTCTGATCACCACATTCCATTCAATTAGACTAGAGAGTTTGCTCTGATCACCACATTCCATTCAATTAGACTTGACAGTATGCTCTGATCACCACATTCCATTCAATTAGACTAGACAGTATGCTCTGATCACCACATTCCATTTAGACTAGACAGTATGCTCTGATCACCACATTCCATTCTATTTAGACTAGACAATTTGCTCTGATCACCACATTCCATTCAATTAGACTAGAGAGCTTGCTCTGATCACCATATTCCATTCTATTTAGACTAGACAGCTTGCTCTGATCATCAAATTCCATTCAATTAGACTAGAGAGTTTGCTCTGATCACCACATTCCATTTAATTAGACTAGGCAATTTGTTCAAATCACCACATTCCATTCAATTAGACTAGACAATTTGCTCAGATCACCAAATTCCATTCAATTAGACTAGACAATTTGCTCAGATCACCACATTCCATTCAATTTGACTAGACAGTTTGCTCTGATCATCAAATTCCATTCAATTAGACTAGACAATTTGTTCTGATCACCAAATTCCATTCAATTAGACTAGACAATTTGCTCAGATCACCACATTCCATTCAATTTGACTAGACAGTTTGCTCTGATCACCACATTCCATTCAATTAGACTCAACAGTTTGCTCTGATCACCATATTCCATTCAATTAGACTAGACAATTTGCTCAGATCACCAAATTCCATTCAATTAGACTAGACAATTTGCTCAGATCACCACATTCCATTCAATTAGACTAAACAGTTTGCTCTGATCACCACATTCCATTTAATTAGACTAGGCAATTTGTTCAAATCACCACATTCCATTCAATTTGACTAGACAATTTGCTCTGATCACCAAATTCCATTCAATTAGACTAGACAATTTGTTCTGATCACCACATTCTATTCAATTAGACTAGACAATTTGTTCTGATCACCAAATTCCATTCAATTAGACTAGACAATTTGCTCAGATCACCACATTCCATTCAATTTGACTAGACAGTTTGCTCTGATCACCACATTCCATTCAATTAGACTCAACAGTTTGCTCTGATCACCACATTCCATTCAATTAGACTCAACAGTTTGCTCTGATCACCATATTCCATTCAATTAGACTAGAGAGTTTGCTCTGATCACCATATTCCATTTAATTAGACTAGACAGTTTGCTCTGATCACCATATTCCGTTCAATTAGACTAGACAGTTTGCTCTGATCACCATATTCCATTCAATTAGACTAGACAGATTGCTCTGATTACCATATTCCATTTAATTAAACTAAAGAGTTTGCTCTGATCACCATATTCCATTTCATTAAACTAAAGAGTTTGATGTGATCACCATATTCCATTTAATTAGACTAGACAGTTTGCTCTGATCACCACATTCCCAGTGTCAATGAAGCCAAGGACAAACAAAAACATTTACCACATTCTTCTATATAGTCAATGCATTCTCTGACAATGGCAGGAAGTTCAATGCCATCATGTGATTTGTTCCTTTCAACTGCTACCGCAATTGGCACACCAAAGATGGGGTTTTCATTCTCACCTGCCGAGTGCAATAACATAAATTTTATACTTTATGATGGGTAACACAAGAAAGAAACAGCAAGATAAGGAAAAATATACTGGACTATATAAGTAAACAGTAAACAAATGCAAAGCAGCTAAAGAAATCTGGCTGGATCAGAAATGCATGGAGATTGGTACAAATCATGGGAAAGACTCATATTCTATATACCAACATATAAATATCTTAACAGGTAGGAAAATACAAAATACCACTGGATGTTTAAAATTGAAGGATGACACAATATTAATCAGACAAAATAATAAAACAAATGGATAGAATACAAAAAAGAACTAATTGATAATTATAATAAGAGACTAAACCCACAATGCTGAGGATGCACTACGTTACATGAAGAAAGGAAAGACACCCAGATTAGACGACATTAAGGTCAATGAAACTATGGCCTTGAGAGAATTTGGAATCAAAATAATAACACAATTTCTATAACAGTGAGTACATTCCTAATGACCTACCAAAATCCATATTTATAGCTCTGTCAAAGAAACAGGTGCTTTAGAATGAGAAGATCATTACACAATATGTCTAATGAGTCACATGACACAGTTGTTATTGAGAATAATTATGAGAATAGTAAGAAACAAGATTAAATCAGAAATTTTTTTTTTTTTTTAAATTCGCATATCCTTTTACAGGACATCGCTGTCAACAGCAGCATCTTTCAGCTGTCTGGTGATTTCTTGGCAAGATTACACTCAGTAGTTTGCCATTGCTTTCTGAGCGGCAGGCTCAGTTATCCCACAAGTCACCAGCGGGGGATGAACAGCTCCCAGTTCTCGTCTGCTACGAGACTCTGCGTGATAAACGGGATTACGGAGAGAGTGGTGTAACCCCTCGGCCAGAGAGACCGACAAATCAGAAATTAGAGATGGAAAATGTGGATTTACAGAGTGAAAGAGCAAAATCAATGCATATACATTCTCAGGACTGAATTAGAGAAGTAAACACATATCTGCACTTAAGCTTCATAGACTATAAAAGAGTTTTAAAGAGTGAAACACAAGAAAATAATCACACTACTAGAACAATTAAAAATTATTGACAAAGACATGCAAATAATAAACAACATATACTTGTAGTGATCAGCAGCTATAAGAATCAACAACCACTTAGGAACATTTTAATGCATAAAAAAGGTTCCAGATAAGGATGTTTACTGTCCACTGATCTGTTTTATTACACATAAATCAGTTTCAACGTATGACTGAATCCTGGACAGGTAGCAAATTGAGCAGAAAATAAATAGTATTTACTGAACAATGCTGAAAGCTCCTTGGGTGGTCAAAATGAGTTATCTAAATGTTTTGTAAGTGGCTAAGAGGCTGAGACACAAAAACCACTGTTTACAAACATCAGGAAGAGGCATGGGTCATTTTTGGCCACATTATTACAAGTGAAAGCTGGAAAATGTGACAACTGGAAAGATTTATGGAAAATGAGATCGAGGAAGACAACGAGAGAAGATACTTGACAACTGTTTGCCATGGCATGAAAAGGAGCCAGCAAATAAATTGATGCACACTGTTTGAGATTCCAAGATATGGAGAAGCACGATCCCCCTGTCACAGAACTCAGTGGGTCAGCCTCGTGATGTTTCTGCTGAGGAAAGGTCCGGTGAGACATCGGAGATTCGGGTGACGAAAATTTAACAGTGAAAGGGAAGTAACCAGTAAATTGACTCAACCCGACCCGAATCGTTGCTCGCCCTTTAAGATTAGTCCAGTAGGTTGGTGGCGGAACAGATGTTCGGGCAAGACCGACTGCGCATGTCTGACTGCGCAGTCGATTGTCCCGGAACACCTGATCAGTTGGAGACAAAGGTTGCCGGCAGGCAGTCGACATTTTGGCCTAGTGCTAAGGGAGAGAGAGCAGGACGCCGTGTCTTGACGAGGGTTAAAGACTTCCGACATCATGTCCAGTTGCAGTGACAACGCTTCTCGTCTCCAATGTCGTGCTGTTTGTGTGAAGGTATGTGTACAACCGTTTTCATTAACTAGTGCGGTGTCGGTGATTCAAATTATGAGATTTCGCTAACGCGTGTACTGACCGGCGCGGGAAAGGAGGTCACGTGTGAACAGTGGCAAGCTTGTAGGTTACGACTGTAAAATTAAGCCTGTGGCAAACGCGTGTGTAGCAGCATTGTACTGCTAAGATATTTCATAGGTTAGCAGCGCGCGGCTTATTTACAGCTCCTGTTGATTGGGGAAATCGGGTTCAGGGAAGTGAGACCTATAATTCGAGTTCACACATGGCCAACTTTATATCCTCGAGCGTCGGCGGGGCCAGCGCGGCCGAACCGTTACTCACAGCGCTCACGGAAGTAGATTAAGGAGTCGCTTCGAATATATCGAGTGATATATCGATGAAATCGGGCAAGTGCAACGAATCGAAGGCACCGGTCGGCCGAACCCTCCGAGGTCGTTTCAAGGTCGTGCCGGGAGTCGAGCGTCTGATCACCAGGTGGCCCACCACTGACTTTTTTCTTGGCTTTCCTCACATCTGTCTTGTAATTAGTTCCCTCGATGGAAGGCCAGCTTAATATAGTGGTGTCCTGAGAGGTTGACAGAAGGAGAAAGGACCATTGCGACGGAATTGTTCATATGGAACATGACACCGTTCTAAATGCCCCGACCTGGGACCAGGGAGGGGAGAACGGGGTGTGGATTTCTGCTACAGGGGGATCACCCTGTATATTTATTTGGAGTTATTGGATTGTGCCTACGGCCTGGTACGACATCAGCGTTGGCGGATAACAGGAAGGAGGTGAGGGAGTACTGACATCGGCCCTCCGTCAGGGCGCGTCTATCTATAAGTACCACTAACTCACTAACCACATATGTTGTCTAGCTATGTTTCAGCCGAGACCCATATCTCAGACACCAACCTTGACCCAGTCCTACGTTCGTCTGAGAAAGAGGATGTAGGTGGACAGCTGCCATTTTGGTTCTAGGTCCAGTCTGTCCTCGACCATTGGAGCAGCCAGTGAAGGAGTGGGGCCCTTATGGGAAGGGTCCACATGTCTGAGTAATGGGGACTTAAGTGTATCTGCTGTGGGTAAGTCTGATTCATGGTGCTCTCACTGAGTGTTATCCTCCACAGATTCTATCTTGTTGAGAGCAGAGCCATGATCTGGGGACGAGTCCAGTGATCCGGACTAGGGCGATAGCCGGTGTGAACAGCTTGGAAGTCCACTACCTCAACGAGCAGTACTTACAATCGAGAGTACGTCTCAGGATGGGCTCCAGCTAACGCCTCGCCCACTCCACGTCTGATAGCCCAGGTTATGTGCCAGGACAACACCATATCGCCTTGTTCGTTACTCCAGCTGGGCAAGTATCTGATTGTTGTTAGTGTCCAGGTTGTGACCCTGACTGACTGCCTGCATGCCAAATAATGCTGATGTCTCCGCTACCAAGTGCCTGGTACCCTGTGGTGCCTGATATTGTGGAAGAACTTGTGTCTGTTTTGAACTCTATCTAACGTGACACGTTTCAGCGGGAGAGGTATCTGTGCTGTGATATCTGCGCTAGGAGTCAGAGGATCTGCGCGGGTTGCATAGACAGTTAGGACTGCTACTACCATTGAGTGAGAGATCACCATCTTGCTATACCCGCAGTACCATCAGACTTTTCCAGACGCTTCAGAGGAGTGTTCTAGTTCCTCAGCTTTCGAAAGACAGTCTTTATCCCTAAGGTGATCCAGACTTCAGGGATGTCATCCACCGAAGGTCCCAAGTACCAGTGAGTCAACTCGCCAGCCATCCTATCCAAGTGGAGAAACCTATACCTGGAGGGAGACCTGAGAGACTTGGTGAGCGTGTCTGACTTACCCAATAGTGTGACTTGAGGCCCTGACGATGATGACACTTCCTCCAGGAGGCTACTCGATCCTTGCCACGTCTTATCTCGCATAGATACTGCAAGGTCTATCTCGGAATCATTATCATTCTCATTCATCCATTCATCTTGTATAATACACCATATTGTTAACATAGTTAGCTGCCAGAGTTGTGTCATGAGTTCAGGACGAAGTTTGAAAGGGGTAACGTCCCTTGGTTGAGAGTGAGGGAGATAGGGTTCCAAGGGTCGAAGGGGTTTGTGGACTGAGGTCACCTATGTCCCAGGGCTAAAGGTATCCCGTTGTTAAAGTGTGATAGCAGGTTCCCCTCACCCCAGGGAGTGCTATGACATTATTTGGGGGCTCGTCCGGGATACAAAAGATTCAGCTCTGGTGATTATTGATAGGTGGTAGGACATATCATTCCTATCCTCACTATAGAAGTCTACGTAGGTCTTTGGTCCTATTTCTTTCTTGACGAAGACGGAGTGACTTGTGGTGTGCTGTGTGTTGTGGTGTATAGATTAGAGTTGTGTATTGACTATCTGTATATTGCACTTTTGGATATACACTAACACTACTAACACACCCACCCTAACTATGGCCTCTGGCAAACTAAATATGGCCGAAGTGCAGGCAACAGGCGAAGGAATGGGCCTGAGAGGTGATGCACTTTTGCAATATATACAAGAGGTGGAAAGAGACTTCCGGCAGGAAGAAAGAGAGAGGAAAAAGCGTGAAGCGGACTTGGAGGATAGAAAGTTAGCCTTGGAGGAAAAGAAGTTAGACGCTGAGCGAGCAGCTAAGAAGTTCGACTCTGAACAAGAAGCTAGGAGACTTGAGCGAGAGCATGAGTACCGAATGCGGGAACTCGAGCTCAAGGCACAAACCAGTAGAGATACTGAGGGAGCAGTAGGAGGTTCTTCACTCCCTGGTTCACCCAACTTAGGTAGACATGGTTACCATGCCATGAAGTTTCCTCTTGCAATTTTTGAGGAAGACAAAGAGAAGATAGATCAGTTCCTACAGAAATTCGAGGCTATGTCTGTCGCAATGGGTCTCGAGAAAGACAAATGGTGTCTGAAATTATCCCAAGGTTTGCGCGGAACCGCGTTCGAGGTCTATGCCCGTTTACCGGCCGGACACGAGAACGATTACGATGCGTTGAAAGAGGCGTTATTGAAACGGTTCGAAATGACTTCACACACGTACCGGAAGAAGTTTCGGTCTGCGACCCGCGAACCTAGTGAGTTATTCGCCGCGTATAGCCTGCGACTCAAATCCTATTTGCATAAATGGATGGAGTTAGCCGGATTTGCGAAAGACTACGAAAGTCTCGAAGAACTAATGATCGTCGACCAAATGCGAAAGCATATGTCGAAACCACTCAAGACGTTCTTAGGAGAACAGGGGGCGGAGAGGTTAGACGTCGTGGCAAAATTGGCGGAAAGGTACGTCGTAGTACATGGGGAGGCTAGTGATACCTGTCCCACTAGTACTAAAGGTCAGGACAAGTCTGACAAGAAGAAATTTAAAAACTCTCAGCAGAAAAAGGTAGAGTCTTCAGAAAGGTCCACAGAAAAAAGTCCAGAGAAGTCAAAATATGGGAGTAAGAGCCCACCTAAATCTTCCCCGAAGAAGAATTGGAAGGGAAGATGGTGTTCGATTTGCAAAGAGCCCTCGCATAATACGAAGGATTGCAAAGCGAAGGCTAAAAGCTCTCACTTCGCGGCCTGCCTAGTGGAACCAAAGGCGGTTTCCACCGAAAAGGTCGAGGTCGTTAACAGGACTGTGGACCAAGAACGACCACCAGTGGTAGAGCTGGTGGAAGTAAACGGCCAACAGGTGGAGTGTCTCTACGACACTGGCCTGGATGGCGAAGCCGTAATTGCTGCCAGTCTGGTGCGACCAGACCAACTCACGGGGGAGAACATCGAGATACAGCCTGCCATGAAGAGTGCTGTTGCCATGACGTTACCGATAGCCAATGTGGAGATTAGCTCCAGATACGTCACGGGCATCATTCCAGCAGCTGTATTACTCGATCCCCTATATCCCGTGATCCTGGGAAGCAAATATGTATTTCTAGGGGTGCCGAAGGAGCCAATCCACCTAGGCGACATACATAAATGCGACCACGCGGGAAAAGACGAGGCAGATGCAACCAGCTCGGAACCCCTGCTAGGGGATTTGCGCACTGCCCAGAGCGATGACGCAACGCTGTGCCATTGCTACAAGAAGCTGCAGAAAAGTGCTGACCCACCGCAACGGGGCCAGTACTATCTGAAGAATCGGCTGCTCTACCGAAGAGCCGGACGGGGAAATGAACTGCACGGACAGTTGGTGGTCCCGAATGACTACCGTCTCCAAATTCTTCAGAGGGGACACGCCATATCCGGTAGTAATCTATCCGGGAGTGGACATATGGGTGTCAGAGCGACGCTGCAGCGAATTTCCGGTCATTATTATTGGCCCGGAATGACTGGCGATATACGCCGGTTAGTAAAGTCTTGCCCAGAGTGCCAGAAGGCTACACCCCAGAATCGGACTAAGACTAGATTAGTTCTTAAGGTGGGAGATGGAGCATTATTATGGGGTCCTGGAAGGACTGATATGCTCGAAGTAAGATGGCAAGGACCTTTTCCCGTGATAAGGGTAGTGTCCAAGTCCAACTACGAGATCCGGATCGGGGGAATTTTGAGAATTTTCCATGCAAATCTCCTACGGAAACCCGAGGAGAGGTCCGGTGAAAAATCTCCACACCTGTTGGCGATGGCAGTCGCAGGAAATAAGGTTACAGGTCCAGACGGAGACCAAACAGACCCAGTACTACATAGGGAGGACTATGGGAACGTACGGGGTAGGTCCGATTGTCCACCCAGCGATAGGGGAACCGTCCAACGTCTGGAAGAGGCCCAGGGGGAAGGATTCCCTAGTAACCTAGTTCGGACGGGATGGGTAGCGTCGGGAAAGGCGCGTGAGGCCCTGAACTCCGTTCGATCACCGACTGACCAACCTCGCTGTCGAAAGAGATGGCCGGGGAAGCCACAGTCCAGACGGGTCTGGAAGACTGCATGGTCCATCGAGGACGATACCGTTGATCCCAAGGCGTGTAGCGTAGGGAAAACGAGCGGTAGTAACGACACCGTTACAGGCGGGATGAGAAGATCCACCTGTATTGCGACCCGTCTCGTACGCGAGTCGGTATTTCGGCCGGCCGAACGTAACAGCTCGACGGGCGAGCGCGAGTGTCTGTGGTAAGTCTGGGCTTGTTAGAAGTCCCAGCAATGCGTGTATGGGATGGTGTACCCTTTCGGGTACCTTCAGTCCATCGATCTGTGATGGATTTGGCCACCTCCCAGAAGCTCAACGCGCGCTGAATGCGCGGGTTGTTGGTGCTTCAGCCCTACAACATTACAGTTGAATACCTTCTCGGTAAGGAGAATGTTGGGGCTGATTGATTTTCTGTCTAGGCATCCGGTGCCGGAGGAAGAGGTTGAGATCACTCGGACCGAACCTCCTGAGGAAAAGAGTTGACCCGGTCAACTCTCTTAAGAGAGGGCCTATGTCACAGAACTCAGTGGGTCAGCCTCGTGATGTTTCTGCTGAGGAAAGGTCCGGTGAGACATCGGAGATTCGGGTGACGAAAATTTAACAGTGAAAGGGAAGTAACCAGTAAATTGACTCAACCCGACCCGAATCGTTGCTCGCCCTTTAAGATTAGTCCAGTAGGTTGGTGGCGGAACAGATGTTCGGGCAAGACCGACTGCGCATGTCTGACTGCGCAGTCGATTGTCCCGGAACACCTGATCAGTTGGAGACAAAGGTTGCCGGCAGGCAGTCGACATTTTGGCCTAGTGCTAAGGGAGAGAGAGCAGGACGCCGTGTCTTGACGAGGGTTAAAGACTTCCGACATCATGTCCAGTTGCAGTGACAACGCTTCTCGTCTCCAATGTCGTGCTGTTTGTGTGAAGGTATGTGTACAACCGTTTTCATTAACTAGTGCGGTGTCGGTGATTCAAATTATGAGATTTCGCTAACGCGTGTACTGACCGGCGCGGGAAAGGAGGTCACGTGTGAACAGTGGCAAGCTTGTAGGTTACGACTGTAAAATTAAGCCTGTGGCAAACGCGTGTGTAGCAGCATTGTACTGCTAAGATATTTCATAGGTTAGCAGCGCGCGGCTTATTTACAGCTCCTGTTGATTGGGGAAATCGGGTTCAGGGAAGTGAGACCTATAATTCGAGTTCACACATGGCCAACTTTATATCCTCGAGCGTCGGCGGGGCCAGCGCGGCCGAACCGTTACTCACAGCGCTCACGGAAGTAGATTAAGGAGTCGCTTCGAATATATCGAGTGATATATCGATGAAATCGGGCAAGTGCAACGAATCGAAGGCACCGGTCGGCCGAACCCTCCGAGGTCGTTTCAAGGTCGTGCCGGGAGTCGAGCGTCTGATCACCAGGTGGCCCACCACTGACTTTTTTCTTGGCTTTCCTCACATCTGTCTTGTAATTAGTTCCCTCGATGGAAGGCCAGCTTAATATAGTGGTGTCCTGAGAGGTTGACAGAAGGAGAAAGGACCATTGCGACGGAATTGTTCATATGGAACATGACACCGTTCTAAATGCCCCGACCTGGGACCAGGGAGGGGAGAACGGGGTGTGGATTTCTGCTACAGGGGGATCACCCTGTATATTTATTTGGAGTTATTGGATTGTGCCTACGGCCTGGTACGACATCAGCGTTGGCGGATAACAGGAAGGAGGTGAGGGAGTACTGACATCGGCCCTCCGTCAGGGCGCGTCTATCTATAAGTACCACTAACTCACTAACCACATATGTTGTCTAGCTATGTTTCAGCCGAGACCCATATCTCAGACACCAACCTTGACCCAGTCCTACGTTCGTCTGAGAAAGAGGATGTAGGTGGACAGCTGCCATTTTGGTTCTAGGTCCAGTCTGTCCTCGACCATTGGAGCAGCCAGTGAAGGAGTGGGGCCCTTATGGGAAGGGTCCACATGTCTGAGTAATGGGGACTTAAGTGTATCTGCTGTGGGTAAGTCTGATTCATGGTGCTCTCACTGAGTGTTATCCTCCACAGATTCTATCTTGTTGAGAGCAGAGCCATGATCTGGGGACGAGTCCAGTGATCCGGACTAGGGCGATAGCCGGTGTGAACAGCTTGGAAGTCCACTACCTCAACGAGCAGTACTTACAATCGAGAGTACGTCTCAGGATGGGCTCCAGCTAACGCCTCGCCCACTCCACGTCTGATAGCCCAGGTTATGTGCCAGGACAACACCATATCGCCTTGTTCGTTACTCCAGCTGGGCAAGTATCTGATTGTTGTTAGTGTCCAGGTTGTGACCCTGACTGACTGCCTGCATGCCAAATAATGCTGATGTCTCCGCTACCAAGTGCCTGGTACCCTGTGGTGCCTGATATTGTGGAAGAACTTGTGTCTGTTTTGAACTCTATCTAACGTGACACGTTTCAGCGGGAGAGGTATCTGTGCTGTGATATCTGCGCTAGGAGTCAGAGGATCTGCGCGGGTTGCATAGACAGTTAGGACTGCTACTACCATTGAGTGAGAGATCACCATCTTGCTATACCCGCAGTACCATCAGACTTTTCCAGACGCTTCAGAGGAGTGTTCTAGTTCCTCAGCTTTCGAAAGACAGTCTTTATCCCTAAGGTGATCCAGACTTCAGGGATGTCATCCACCGAAGGTCCCAAGTACCAGTGAGTCAACTCGCCAGCCATCCTATCCAAGTGGAGAAACCTATACCTGGAGGGAGACCTGAGAGACTTGGTGAGCGTGTCTGACTTACCCAATAGTGTGACTTGAGGCCCTGACGATGATGACACTTCCTCCAGGAGGCTACTCGATCCTTGCCACGTCTTATCTCGCATAGATACTGCAAGGTCTATCTCGGAATCATTATCATTCTCATTCATCCATTCATCTTGTATAATACACCATATTGTTAACATAGTTAGCTGCCAGAGTTGTGTCATGAGTTCAGGACGAAGTTTGAAAGGGGTAACGTCCCTTGGTTGAGAGTGAGGGAGATAGGGTTCCAAGGGTCGAAGGGGTTTGTGGACTGAGGTCACCTATGTCCCAGGGCTAAAGGTATCCCGTTGTTAAAGTGTGATAGCAGGTTCCCCTCACCCCAGGGAGTGCTATGACACCCCCATGTAGTCTTGAGCTGCTGTTGTTCTGAGCTGGCATACTGACTTCCTGTTAGAAACTAAACAATCCACCATGACAACACTTCCTAAGTACTTCATTTCCTCTCTCTCTCTCATTCACACACACATACACACACAGATAGAGAGAGAGAGAGAGAGAGAGAGAGAGAGAGAGAGAGAGAGAGAGAGAGAGAGAGAGAGAGAGAGAGAGAGAGAGAGAGAGAGAGAGAGAGAGAGAGAGAGAGATGTATGTCAGCCTCTATAGCCTATGTAGTAAAAGAATAACAGAAGGAAATACCACTCACTCTCACACACACTTACTCTCTCTTTCTCACTCACTCACTCATGCACACACGCACATGCATGCATGCATGAAAATCAGTTAAATGTCGGTTTCTCTAGCTTATGTAGTCAAACAATAAAAGAAGAGAAAAACTCTCTCCCTCTCTCTGTATCTCTCTTGCTCTCAAAACACATCACTCATTCTCTCACACGCACACACACACTGACAACCACTTACTTGGCTCTGAAATTTCTACAGCAGAATCATGATGCCCAAGTTTAATTTTCTTCTTCTCTTTTTTGTGTTTCTTTTTCTCTTCTTTTTTCTTCTCTTTCTCTTCCTGTTTTGTCTCTTTGTCTTTCTTATCATCCTTAAATATACATAAGAAAACAGATTATATCAGATGTGTAAATGCGTTCTTGATTTAGTTTTCTTCAGCTGCAAAAACCATGAACCTTTACTACCCTGAAGGAACATAAAGAGCTGATACTGCAAATGTATGCATGTGCGATATTAGTAGTCGGACTTTCCATGTAATGGTTTCACTAGCCAAGCAATATTCCATTTCGTGCCAATGAGACGTTTTTTCCACCTTTGATAACGCTCACTCAATGAGCTTTAGATACGGACTTTCCTCGTAATGGATTTGCTAGCCGAGCAATATTCCCCTGCTTGCCCCTGGGACGCTTTTTTCCATCTTTGGTAATGCTCACGAGGTAGGCTGCAGATGCTGCCAGCTCAGCATCTCACCTCCATGCAGCAGAGGGAGAATAACGGCCAGGTCCTCACAGCCGGGGGATGTTGACTTAGAGGCGTTAAGCCATATCCCTCGACTGAGAGCCGTAGAACAAGTGTCTGGACCAAGCATGTAGTGGCACCTTGCAAATGATTCAGACTTTATTTGCAATGGATTTACTAGCCAAGGTATATTCCACTTCGCTTCACTTTGCCACTGGGGTTGCTAGTCGGCATCATTTATGGTCAGAACTACAACTGTATCTGATTATTTTCACGCCTCTGACTTTTGTTCTTGATTAATTAAAACATTCTTGACAAATGCTTTTGCAGTAGCTCGTCTTATGGCGATCCACGAATTTCACCTCTAACGCCGCGATACGAATGCCCCAGTTTGTCCCTGTTAATCATTACCTCCAGTTCCGAAAACCAACAAAATAGAACCGAGGTCCTATTCCATTATTCCATGCACCATTATTCAGGCAGCCGAGGCCTACTTTGAACACTCTAATTTATTCAAACTAAATGCGCCGGCCACCCGGGACACTCAGCGAAGGGCACCAACGAGAGAGAGATAGCCGGCAGACGGTAGAGCAGGAACAACTGGCAGTGAACCAGCGTGAGCTGGACCGCATGTCTGTACCTGAGATACAACTATGACCTTTTTTAACTGCAACAACTTTAATATACACTATTGTAGCTGGAATTACTGCGGCTGCTGGCACCAGACTTGCCCTCCAATAGATCTTCGTTAAAGGGTTTAAAGTGTACTCATTCCAATTACAGGGCCTCGATAGAGTCCCGTATTGTTATTTTTTGTCACTACCTTTCCGCGAGGGTCGGAGCTTGGTAAACATGTATTAGCTATAGAATTGCCACAGTTATCCAAGTAGGATCGTGTCATCTAAGGAACCTCGACTGATTTAATGAGCCATTCGCGGTTTCACCGTGAGACAGTGTGAACTTAGAAATGCATGGCTTAATCTTTGAGACAAGCATATGACTACTGGCAGGATCAATCAGATATCTATCGGACAGACAGACTATTCACGCACACGTAGGCCAAGAGTAGCAATCGCTGAGCAAGCTCTCTCGGTACCCGGTGATGCATGCAAAACCACAGGATGCCTACCAACGAGCTTTCAAGCTACGCCAGGCAGGACTGACCCAAAAGCTATGCTAGCTTACTGACTGCAGGCCCACCACTCATTGAGAGATAGTGGGCGCTTATTGAGACCTGGTCGAACTTTCGTACAAAAATTGCTCTTTTGTCAGCTCAAACCGCGATTCCGGCTTTGTATTACGGTCACATTCTCAAAACGCCTGCCTCGCCAACTTGCATCGGCTGGGAAGTTCCCGACTGGGTGCACCTCACACAGCCATCCGAGACAACGAATGCCCAACACGGGACGACTGATCTTGCGAACCAGACCAGCCCTTGAAATGGTTTACCATATGCCTGAACATTCACCCCATCCCCTCTAGGCTATTCCAAATTTTATAAGGCCACAAAAGGTGAATGTATTTCTAGGAGCAAGCATGTCAAATTGATAAATTGATGATGCTTGAGAGAAAGAAAGAAAGAAAGAAAGAAAGAAAGAAAGAAAGAAAGAAAGAAAGAAAGAAAGAAAGAAAGACAGGCAGGCAGGCGAGCAGGCAGGCAGGCAGGCAGGCAGGCAGACAGGCAGGCAGGAAGGAAGGAAGGAAGGAAGGAAGGAAGGAAGGAAGGAAGGACACTATAGCGGAGGAGGAATAAGAAGATTCCTTGCAGATTGGAGGATGCGAAAAGATGTAGAGATACACAGAAAAGGATTGGCCAGTTGATGTGTAACAAACTTGTAGGTGTATTTATACAGTGGACTTGCAAAAAGAAGACTGATGACCAAAAAAAATATAGGAAGCAAGCTTGATGCTTGATGAGGAAATGAACAAAGTTCTAAAACTCAGTTTATTGCAGAGGAAATGAAGCTCTCAAACTCAGTTCATGATAAAGGAAATGGATGACGCTCTCAAATGCTGTTCTGGGTTTGTATGACTGATCATCGAAGTACCATAGTTTAGGAGACTACTAGTGTATTGATTTCTTCTTTGTGCTATGTCAAAGATCACCCTAAAGAGACAGTTATAAAGCAACAACAAAAAGAAGCATTGTTGGATTTTTTTTAAAGAAATTTCTTAATTTTACTTTCAATGTGTATCTTAAATCAAGAGGGAAGGGAGGGAGGGAGGGAGGGAAGGAGGGAGGGAGGGAGGGAAGGAGGGAGGGAGGGAGGGAGGGAGGAGGAAGGAAGGAAGGAAGGAAGGAAGGAAGGAAGGAAGGAAGGAAGGAAGGAAGGAAGGAAGGAAGGAAGGAAGGAAGGAAGGAAGGAAGGAAGGAAGGAAGGAAGGAAAAGGAACCTGAAAGTCTAACACTGGACAAGAATGTCTGATTGTCTATAAAAAAAACTATAAAAGCAAAATAATACATTCATTGCAACCTTTTCTTTTCCTTTCTCTTTTCTAACTGGCACTGGAAATTTGAAAGTAGGTTTCAGCCTTTCTTTCTTTGTTTTGCTTGGGCTCCTGAATAAACAAGATGAAAACAGCTTCAACAAATGCTTTGTATGCTGAACCAGTGTTAGATAGTAATAATATGTCACAAATCTAGTAACAAATATTATATTTCCAACATTGGTCCTTCTTCTGATACCAAGTTAAGTATTCTTTTTTTTTTCTTTGGTCTGTATAACTCCCTTATTTAATTACAATTGTCATGTTAATAATTAGCATTAATGAGTCATGTAGTCATGCATTTATAATGTTATATTTTTGCTGTTGAGCTGGCAGTCACAGTGGATGTAGTGGGAGGCCAGGCTAAAAATAAGGTTAAGTGGGGGGGGGGGGGGGGGGGGGGGGCACTGCCTGAGATGGATGGATAAGATTTCTAAAAGCAGGACAGAAACTGAACGGAAGGATTGACTGCTCTGAAAGCTTGCCATCCATCCTCAAGGGTATGGATGACTGGGAGCTGACGGCATACCTAAGAGACTGGTAATAATATCCTGCGGTAATAGGGGAGATTCAGACGTGACCAGATATCGTGGCACACTCTCCGACGGCTTGCAGTTGCTACTGATCAAACTAACTGTCCCATATGAATAAGAGTTGAGGATAAACACACCTACAAGATGGAAAAATACAGTGATGTGGTTGCAAGTCTGAGACAGGATGGATATCTAGTCAAGCTATTTGCTGTAGAGATAGGAACCACAGGCCTTGCTTCTAATTCTGCATATGACGTGCTCAAACAACTAGGTGTATGACTGGGCGAGGCAGTGGAGAAGGCCTCTTGCTGGCTATGGAGCATGCGCAATGATGATTGGAACAAAAGATATTCAGTAAATGGTTCATGACTCTGTCTGCAATGTAGCTCAACTTCTCTCACCCAAACACAAGTAAATTTCTAAAAAAGAAAAAGCAATCTCTCAATAAGACTGAAACAACCTATACTGTCTCGTGCCGGCCCAGGAGCTACCCCTATAAGTAAGAACAGGGCACCTTAGCAGGGGACACTACAGAAGGGCCAAAATACCACCACGTAGCAATCACCCGGGCCAAAAATGTTGAACCTCTGCAGTTAAGCAATGGCAACGAACGCTTGTGGTGGAATAAGATATCTTGCAAGAACCTTAAGAGAACCGTATGAATGCACAACATAAGAAAAATACCTGGGAGTCACGACTTAGGCAGGTGTTGATTTTATTATTCTTCTGCATTTTGGAGAAGTTTAATAAAAAGAACTCAATTCAACATACAAAGAAAAATAGCTAACCCCACCTAATAAAACAAGATTAAATTAAAAAAGGAAGCTGCAAAAATTGTGGAGAAGCTTTAAGTTGTAAATTGATTTCAATTCTCAGAAAGAGCATGTGATTCTGTGACAACAGCAAAACTATATATATATATATATATATATATATATATATATATATATATATATATATATATATATATATATATATATATATATATATATATATCTGTGTGCGATCTGTGGGAGAAGACTGGAACACTTATAGGATAACCATGTGCTATGAAAGTGATCTCTTACAGACCAAACCACCCATCCATCCACTCACCAACCATCTATCCATTCCTCACCAAACAACCACCCATCCACCAACCATTCCTTCAGCACCTATCCAAAACCAATGATGCATCCATCCATCCACCCACTAACTAACCACCCATCCATCAACCATTCCCTCACCACCCACCCATCTATCTGCCAACTCTTTCTCTCTCTCTCTTTGTGTGTGTGAGTGTGTGTGTGTGTGTGCGGGCGTGTGCGCAGACACACACACACACAAGGGGCTTCTCATAAGTCTTTAGCCTGACCATGAAGGAGAAAATTGAAATTTGGCACATGTATAGCTCATTCAATTTGTAATGGACACATGAATTATGAATTTCCCTCCTTAACTGATTTTCCCCGATATGGTGCATGGCACAACACACCCTACTGACCAGATCTGCACATCCAACAATGGAGAAATCAGACACCAGGACTGTGATAAAATTCTTGATGTTACAGGGAAAAACACCTACAGAAATACACAGGGAGATGGAGCCAGTGTTTGAGGATGTCTGCCCTTCGTATGCTTCTGTAAAAAAATTGGTGTTTGCAGTTTAAGTGTGGCCGTTCCCAAGTTGCTGATCTGCCAATATCAGGACGACCATCCTCAGAGTGAAATGATTCAAATGCTGCAAAAGTGAAGAAAATCACAGACCAGGATAGGAAAATGACAACTGCAGAATTGCAGAGATATCGGGTTCAGCAAAACTGAGTAAGAGTACAGTTTTTAGAATTTTACACAACAGACTGAAAATGAAACAGAAACAAACACGGGTTGATTGCTGTGGCCAGTTGTTCAACATGTGGCGGTCGCAAAACATGTTGACGACCGTGGTGATGGTAGATGAGACTTGGATTCTATATTGGCCAAGACCTATTGGCGCGTCCTCGCCGTGCGTCCTGGGCAACAGGTCCCTTTGGGGTCCTGGTTAAAGTCAGTAGGATCGTGGATTCCTCCGAGGTCGGAGAGTGTCTGCCTGCATGGCGAGGAACCACCAGTCTGCACACCAATAAGCCAGACATTGGATAACGGATACTCACGCAAACCTCAAGTCCTGTATGACATCACAGTGATGTTGGACAACAGGATGTCTTCATCCGGCATACAGGACTTCGCGCTGGAGTTTCACAGCCAGCGAACGCAAGCAAGCAAACAAGCACTTGGATTCACCATTATGACCCAGAATCCAAAACTGCCAGCATGCAGTGGAAAACCCCAGGCGTGCCAACACATGTCAAGCCAAGAGCACACAAATCTGCAAGAAAAGTGATGCTGACTGTTTTTTGGACGGCAAAGGTTTTGAAAGATTACATGCTTCATGGCAACACGGTTAATAGGCAGTACTATGCAGATCTCCTTATCAAACTAAGAAAGGCTGTGAACAGAAAACGAGGGATTGCATGTATGCAAATTCTGCTTTGCTTCAAGACAACGCGCCCTCTCATAAAGTACGGCTTGTGCTGCAAACTGCCAACGATTGGAATATTGAAATTCTTCCACACCCACCATATTCTCCAGATTTGGCGCCATCAGACTTTTTTCTTTTCCCAAATCTTAAAAAACAGCCGAAAGGAAATAGTTTTGACAGTGACGAAGATGTCATACTGGCTTGTGATAACTGGTTTAGTTCGAAAAATAGGTTGTTTTATTCTGAAAGTGTTTTCAAGGTCACACAGAGATGGCAGAAATGCATAAATTCAGGTGGTGGCTACACTGAGAAGGAATAAGCACTGTGCCAAATTTCAATATTCTCCACCTACTCCTTCATGGTCAGGCTAAAGACTTATGACAATCCTCTTTTATATATACACACACATATATTTGTGGGTTGTTTTCTAATTTTGAAATTTAGTCTGGGCAGCGGACCATTTGGCTTGCTAAATTTTCATATGTGCCACGTGCACACATATCATCCTAATTTTTTTTGCCTTCATCCAAGAAGGCTAAACATCTTATCCACTACCCCAGGATCAGGAGGAATAAAAATCTTTTCTTATTTTGTAAAAATCCATGTTGTCAATCATTCCAGGTCTGCTTGAGTTAGAGCCACCTTATCTCACCACCATGGGTGCGTGGGTGGGTGGGTGGATGGGTGGGTGGATGGATGGACAGAGTAGGATTGATGGGTCTATAGCAGTGAAAAAAAAGTGACAAACAGCTAAGAAACTAGCCAACAACCAGTAAACAAGGTGGGATTTGAACAGTAAAACATGAAGATATTGAAGACATTCTAGAGCAGTGGTTCTCAACCGGTGGGGAATTCCCCCCCCCCCCCACCTGGGAATTTTAGGGTTTCAGGGGGGGGGGGGGAATTAAGATTATTTCAAGATCACGTTAATACAAGAACCGATTACTTGATATTGTTTTTCCCTTCATACTGTACGGTTCTGTACGTCTCACCCTTCTAAAATTCAATTTATAAAGTAAGTAAACCCACAAATCATGTTTTATGTGGATGTCTAGACTTGTTTTAGTATTTAGGGGGCGGGGGCGGGATCTTTAGGTAGGAAATACGAAAGGGGGGAATTACGTTCTGAAAATATGGTGAATGGGGGCACGGGCCAAAATTTTAGGTAGGAAATACGAAAGGGGGGAATGATATTCTGAAAATATGGTGAATGGGGGCACGAGAAAATTTTAGGTAGGAAATACGAAAGGGGGGAATGACGTTCTGAAAATATGGTGAAGGGGGGCACGGGCCAAAAAAGGTTGAGAACCACTGTTCTAGAGATTCAGCCTGACCATCTCAACACAGAAGATTCATGGCATTGTTTTACTGATGAGGACGGTGAACAAGAAGACAATAGTGACAAAGACCAAAACAGTGCCTTTATTCTTGGCAGTGTCCATACTTCTTGAAGGTAATGTTAATAATCAGAGAAGCCACATACGATCTATGTGCAAACTTGCAACTATACAGACGGATGCAATGTGAAAAGAAGGCACTGGTAAAGCAGCAGAAGCTGGATTTATATTTTCGAAGGCTAGAAAACACATCAAGAGACTAGAGAAATGCAGCCATCCACATTCTGAAATCAAGGACAACAGAGGTGAAGGAGGTAGAAGAGAAGGGTTAGGGCAGGGAAAGAGAAGAAAGAGAAGAGGGAGGAGTAGTTGACTGACCTGAACTTAAAGGAGACTTGAAAACTTAGCACTACACTAGACTGTATACTGATTGTTACAAGTGAGCAGTCAATATAATTATCATGTTTCACATACTTGATTTCCTCAGCCAGAACTAACTGCTCCTCCTCTGAATCTTCTTCCTCAAATACTTGATAACCTTTCTCCTTTTTCTCCTTTTTGCCTTCTCGTTTGCGACTTGAGTCCCTTTTTCTTTCATCCTCACCTAAGATTTGAGCACTCGGCATTAACGCACATAACAAAAAGATCAAATTCTGTTGTATGTAAATAATATAAACACTATGACTAAATAAGCATATCCATTTAAAAGATATTCGATCATTCATTTCAAAACAATTTTTCCATAGAAAAGGTCAGATGGGACATGCAGGTAGATAACCAAGGTAGGTAAATAAGGTAGGTAAAGTGTATGAACTCCATAGCAGCGGCACGGATCCAAATGTATCTATACCAGAATCACAAGTGCTACAATATTATTCTTATGGCAGGTTTCATTAATGTACGAGGGAACTTCACGTGAAAGCCTTAAAAGTGTGATAGAAATTACAATAACCTCTTGTAACCTGTCAATATTTTTATTAAGGATGTCAAGAGTGTTAAGCTTATCACATCATGGTGCAGACTTCGTAAAGACAGTTTAAAGATGGCCAACACACTTTTAACATGCACAAAAGAGAAGCAGCATTCTGTTATCTGTTTTTTTAAATCAGTGAAGGGGTGAAACCTAAAGAAATTAATCAGTGAATGAAGGTCCTGTATGGTGATGCTTGCCTGTCAGCCTAGCAAGTGTATGAGTGGTGTAGGAAATTTCTAAATGGCGTGATTTCTGTGACAGACTGTTCAGGCACACTGAGTAATGACTCCAGAATCAATTTTTCTACAGGAATCCAAGCATTTTATCAGCACTGGGGGACTTGTATTGAATGCAGTGGTGACTACATTGAAAAAATAATATAAGGGGCGTTCATTTGAAATCCGTTCTTGCCGCATCACGCGTAATTGCGTATGTTGAACATGATCATGTCATAGTCATGTGATAAGTACTGACCAATGAATAAAAGAGCACCTGCTTATCGTCCCACGTTCTTTTTCTGACCGTTGAGAAAATGGCCGAGTTGATCCAAAATCCATCCAAAGAAGCTCAAAGAGTGGTGATTCACTTTCTTTCATTTGAAGAATGTCAACCAGTGGACATTCATCGAAGAATGCAGGCAGCTTATGGTAACAAATGTGTGTCGAATACAACAGTGACAGACTGGGCGCGAATGTTTTGGAAAGGATGTCAGTTCACGATAGATCTTCGATGGCCGGGTCAAACGCATATTGTTGCAACAGAAAAAACCATCGCCAGAATTGATGCAGCAGTTCAGATGAACCGTTGTTGACGCATAGGTTCGCTAGCGAAAGAATTTGATGTGTCAATTGAGACAATTCAAAAGGTCTGCAATAAAAGAAACTGCAATATCAGAAGGTGTGTTCACAGTGGTTACCACGGATGTTGACTGACCACCAAAAAGAGGAACACATGGGATGGTGTTTAAACCACTTGCTGCGTTACAGAGTGGAGGATGATGCATTTCTCTTCCACATAGTGGCAGGCGATGAATCATAGTGTCACTACTTTGAGCCGAGCAGCAAAAGAGAGAACATGCAATGGAAACATGCTGGATCACCAAAAGCCTAAAAATTCAAGTTACAGGTTTCCGCTGGTAAGGTTATGCTGAGCTTTTTTTAACCATGAAGGGCTATTGTTGGCCGACTTTAAAGAACCTGGTGTCAACATCAACTCTACCCCCTACTTGCAAACACTAAACAAGCTGCAAAAAGCCATCAAGAAAAAACGACCCGGCATGCTTTCTCACGGTGTGATTTTATTGCATGATAATGCTCATCCACATGTCGCAAAGATTGTGCAGGAAGCATTAGCAAGGAAGAAGTGGGAAATTCTGCATCATCCAGCCTATAGTCCTGATTTGTCACCATGTGATTTTCATTTGTTCGGACCTCTAAAAAAAGCTCTCAAGAGGCACCGATTTCACACAGATGCAGAAGTAATGAATGTAGTAAACACTTGGTTCAGTGAGCAACCACAATCCTGTTTTTGCGGACGGTATTTGCCGCCTACATAAAGTCACTTAAAAGTCGTACGGCGACTTCTTCTGACCAACCCATGGTGCATAATTCATTTAAAATGAATACTTTGTTTAATTCTACCACACCTGTTAATGTTTCTTTCATGCTTTTGTAATAAAGCCATTGGAACGGGTTTCAAATGAACGTCCCCCCTCTGCCGTGCGTCCACCTTGACGAGGTAGAGGGGCTTGTGCGTCCCAATGACCCCAAGAGCTATGCCGACGGTAGCACAGCTACTGGTAGGGTCACCCATGTCGGACAGGTCAAGGGAGAGGGACCAGACGAAGTGACGCACAAACCTGCTGCCTTGTAGGTAGACTGGGGACAGTCAAAGGCTAGGGAAAGCATCCCGAACAAATGCTTGTCGAAATCGGATGTACTGAGCCACGGGCTTGACAAAGAAGTGCAACGTAACTTTATCATTTCATGATGCCACAGATGAAAATTAATCGTTATGGTGCTAATCCCGTGAAGTCCCATCAGGCGGTGATAGTGCCGGGCCCCCTGCCTCGAGGGGGTCCACCCATGACTACTGGTGGTCACCTTCCCCTGTGCTGTGGAGTCAAGGCACAGAGGAGTAGGTTAAGAGCTATTGACCAAACACCCCGGACACTCAACATACTACAATGGAATGCAGAAGGAGTTTATAACAAGAAAGCCTCCCTAACACAGCGTCTTCATAAAGATAGAATAGATGTGGCATGCATTCAAGAGACACACCTCAGCGCCAATCGCACATTTTCAGTTGAGGGATATCAGGCCACACGTTTCGACCGCGAAGGACACAAAGGAGGAGTTGTAATACTTACACGAAATACAATACCTTGCAGCGAAGTATCTGTGATCTCTGACAACCAAACGGAAATTATAGGTGTTGATATAATGATAAAGGACGTGAAAATAAGAATTTACAATCTATATAGCCCGGCAGATAAGGATCTTACACTCTCAAACATGGAAATAACTGACACAAATTGCATTGTTGTCGGAGACTTTAATAGCCGTTCAGAAAGATGGGGATACCCAGATACTGACAAAAGAGGAGATGAAGTGGAGGACTGGGAAATAGACTCAAATCTCCATCTACTTAACAAAGCGGATGACACACCGAGCTTCTACTCCAGAAGATGGATTACCACTTCTACTCCAGACGTAGCTTTCTGCACAGGAGACATCCTCCACAAAATCGATCGCCATGTGCTGGACCAATTAGCAGGTAGTGACCACAGACCAATCAAGCTTGTAATAAATATGGAGTATGTTCCACAGGAGCAAAAGCCTTTGCCCCGTTGGAATTACAAACGAGCAGATTGGGACAGATTTGCCATACTAACAGACAAATATTGTGAAAACATAAATACACGATATGGCAACATGAAGCAAATGGTGGAAAGTCTAAACAGAGCAATAATACAGGCGGCCACTGAGTCTATTCCAAGAGGAGCAAGGAAAAATTACAAACCATACTGGACTGCTGAACTACAATTTTTGGAGGACAAAGTTGAAGATGCTAGGAAGACCGCAGAGAGAGAACAAACAACTGAAGCGAACATCTCTCTCAAAGCCATCTCAGCAAAATATAAAAGAACAGTAAATCAAACAACAAGAGATTGTTGGAAGAAAAAAACAGAAAACCTGAATTTTGACAGGGATGGAAACAAACTATGGAAACTAGTGAAAGCCATGAACAATGAAGGACCTAGAAACAAACAAATAACAATTAAACAAGGAAATGCCTTGCTTACAGGAAAAAAGGCTGCAAATGCACTAATGGAACACTATGCCAGTGCAAACCACATTGATATTACAGCCGAACAGAAGAAAGCAATCAAAGATAAACAGATACATCATACATATACAGAGACAGCAGCAGAATATATGATGGCAAATCTAACAATGGAAGAAATGGAACAGGCAATGAATACCCTAAAAAAGAAGACATCACCAGGAAAGGATGGAATCACAAATGAAATGCTAATAGGACTAGGCACTAAGGCAAAAAAGAAACTACTAGCAGTCCTAAATTACAGCTGGAAGAGGGGAATAGTCCCACAGGCATGGAAGGAAGCTATACTAATACCAGTCCCAAAGAAAGGAAAAGACCTGGAAGAACCAAATGGCTATCGACCTATCAGTCTTCTTAGCTGTGTAGGAAAATTAATGGAACGCATTATCAATGGCAGGCTAACATGGCATCTGGAAGAAAACCAACTCTTAACACCTCACCAAGCAGGATTCAGAAAGTACAGATCCACTGAAGATCAAATAACCTATATAGCTCAGGAAATAGAGGATGCCTTCCAAGAGAAAAAGCACACACTAGCAGTCTGGATAGATTTAGAAAAAGCATTTGATAAAGTATGGAAGGAAGGACTGAAAGTAAAACTGCAAAAAATGCATGTTTGCGGGAAAATGTACAAATGGATCAGCCACTACCTTGAGAACAGAACTGCCAGGACAAAAGTACAAGGACAAACCAGCAAAATGATGCTGTTGGAGCAAGGTGTCCCCCAAGGAGGAGTTCTTTCACCAACATTATTCCTAGCATATATAAACGACATCACGGAAAATTTTCCAGCCAGAGTACACACATCATCCTTTGCAGATGACCTAGCCATATGGACATCTGAAGAATATATTAGTACAGCTAACAGCAGAATACAGCAAGCCCTATTAGCGCTAGAGGACTGGTCAAAATCATGGCTAGTGAAGATAAGTGAGGAGAAAACAACATGCACAGTGTTCTCCCTCTCAACTAAAACTCAGCAACCTAAGCTGGTATTGAATGGAAAAATATTGCGCCATGAAGAAAATCCAAACTATCTAGGAGTCGCCTTTGATCGTCGCCTGACATGGAAGACACAGGTTGAGAAAAATCGAACAAGAGCAAGGCAAAGAATGGCAATCATGAAAAAGCTTGCTGGTACAACATGGGGAGCAGATGAGAAAGTTCTCAAGAAGTTATATACTGGACGGGTGAGGCCAGTACTGGAATATGGCATTGCAGCTTGGGCAACAGCAGCTAAGTCAAACTTTAACAAAATAAGTAGAGTCCAAAATCAAGGAATGCGAATCATAACTGGAAGCCTGAAGACAACGCCTATTAATGAATTAGAAAAGATCACTTGTTTACAACCAATGCAGGATAGAAGAGATAGCAGAGCCCAGCAACAAGCTGAAAAATTTAGAAGATTGACAGACCACCCTATGTATAAAAGGTTTAGTGGTTTTGGAAAGGGAAGACTGAAGCGTAGCAACTTTGTAGAAACTGCAAAACGAAAGATTAGGGCAGATCCCATACTTAACATATCAACAGTCAAACCCATTTACAATGCAGACAAGTTCCCAGCTTGGAGACAGCAGCAACTGCCTGAGATGATAGAAAACATTCCTGGTATTGAGAAAAAGAACACTCAGCATGAAACCGAAAGAAGAGAAATAACCCTAAACTACATAAAAGAACATTACCCAAGCAGCAATTGGACCCATGCATATACAGATGGATCAGCCAAAAATTCAGTAGAGAATGGAGGAGGAGGAATTCTCCTAAATTTAAAAAATGGAGTGAAAAAAACACATTCAGTGGCAACTGGAAAGTTTTCAAGTAACTTCAAAGCGGAGGTAGAGGCTCTGAAAACTGCAGCAGAAATGCTCTTGATGGAGGAAAAAAAAGAGACGCAAATAGCTATCTTTACAGATGCAAAGTCAGCTGTCTCAATACTGAAGAGCAATAACAGCACAGAAATAGCTGACCTAAGAGCAGCACTCCATGGTCTATGCCAGAAATCCAAAAAAGTTGTAATACAGTGGATCCCATCACATTGCAGTATACCTGGAAATGAAGAGGCTGACAGACTGGCAAAAGAGGGCGGACGACTACCACAGCCTGACATAGACATAACCTATAATGAGGCAAAGAGGTTGATAAAAAGCACTTATAGAACCAAATGGGAATCAGAGCATCCAGGCCACCAGAAGGATGATGCATATTACAAACTCGACCGAAGAGAACAAGTAGCAATCTTCAGACTCCGCACAGGACATAACAGGTTGAAATACCACTTGTTCAATAAACTAAAGATAGGAGATACCGATGAATGTAATTGTAGAACTGGAAAAATGACAGCAAAACATTTGCTGCAGGATTGCCCAACGTATGCAGAACAGAGAAAGATATTTTGGCCCACACCTGCTTCATTTGAGGACAAGCTCTATGGAGATATCAACAAGCTAAAGTTGACCGCAGCTTACTTTAACTACATACAGGTTGACATTTAAAGGTGCATGAAGACCCAGAGGCATGAAATGGAATATTGCTTGGATAGCAAATCCATTATGTAGAAAGTCCAAATCGAAAGCTCGCTGTGTGGGCTTCATAAAAGGTGGAAAAGTGTCCTAGTGGCACGAAATGGAATATTGCTTGGATAGCAAATCCATTACGTGGAAAGTCCGAATCAAAAGCCCATTGTGTGGGCTTCATAATAGGTGGAAAAGTGTCCTAGTGGCATGAAATGGAATATTGCTTGGATAGCAAATCCATTACGTGGAAAGTCCGAATCAAAAGCCCACTGTGTGGGCTTCATAAAAGGTGGAAAAGTGTCCTAGTGGCACGAAATGGAATATTGCTTGGATAGCAAATCCATTACATGGAAAGTCCGAAACGAAAGCTCACTGTGTGGATGTCATCTGCAGACTGCATACTTCTGGTTTCCGGAAGAACAGCCTATGGTGAACGGAAGGCCCAATATACGGAAGTGAGGCTAAGCAGCCATGTGCAGGACGTGACGATTCCTTGGGTGAGCCCAGTATCAGAGCGCTATGTATCGGCTCTGCAAGTATGGAAGCCTCCTTGGATGGCGGGGAATGCCCATGGTCTGCCCCTGCCTTCCCTTGAGGGCTGACCAGGATCTTTGGCTGTTCTATATGGACCAGCTGGGATGGGGGATAACACCACAACAGTGAGACGTCCTAAGAAACCCCCCGGGAAGGTTAACCCGGTCAACAAATGCCCGCAGAAGTCGGATGTGTCGGCCTAACGGCGCAAGAACGCAGCTCTGCTGTAAACAGGCACAACGCAATCACATCCGAAAAAAAACAAACTCCGGATGAACGAAGAAGAAGAAGAAGAAATGAACGTCCCTTATACATTTGTTCTTTACTTTTTCAGAATATATTTACCCCTAAACACAAGAAAAAACATTTAAGGTTTTCTTTAAAGCCCCCTCATTAGAGATTCAACCAGGGCAATGACCTATTAAGTCCTTTTGATTTCCAAATGCTGAGGATTTCTAACATAAGCAGTGTGCATACCGATCCACAGTCTTTCATCCTTGCTTGAGAAGACTAGACGTCTGATCCTCTATCCTAGGATTGTGGTGAAGTAAACGATCCTTTTTCTCATTTTATAAACAATCCACAGTACAGACCATGAAATGAACCAGGTCTTCATAAACCACAGGCAGACGTCCTAGCCTTTATGCCAGTCCAGCACCTGAAAGGGTGTGCAATGTTAGGATTTCACATATTCTATGCCAACAGCATGCTGAACAAATGGGGAGAGGTGACTAGTTTCTTTTCTCACCACTTTTCCTTTCCCAGATAAATCCCATAAAATGTTTCAATAATAGCTACCCATTTGATAAGGTTGGATGGACCCCAGTGCTGAAGTGAATGGAAGAGAATCCTGCCAATGCTCAAACTGAACCATGACCATTGCCTTTTTAAAGTAAACATACTAACTGCTATGTCATGCAGTTCCAACTAAAGTATGCTGAACCAAAGACCAAAAAAAGAGATGCACAGATAATGACTAGCCACAACCAGTAACTGTTAGAGATGTTCCCTGAGGCTGCCATATTCCCCTGCAACTGTCCTGGTGTCATGGCCTGAAATGGGTACAGTACATGTTCTGGGAAGTAAAGCCGGCTGGTGTAATACTGACATACATTACATTACAGTACATGTTCTGGGGAGTAAAGCCGGCTGGTGTAATACTGACATACATTACATTACAGTACATGTTCTGGGAAGTAAAGCCGGCTGGTGTAATACTGACATACATTACATTACAGTACATGTTCTGGGAAGTAAAGCCGGCTGGTGTAATACTGACATACATTACATTACAGTACATGTTCTGGGAAGTAAAGCCAGCTGGTGTAATACTGACATACATTACATTACAGTACATGTTCTGGGAAGTAAAGCCGGCTGGTGTAATACTGACATACATTACATTACAGTACATGTTCTGGGAAGTAGAGCCGGCTGGTGTAATACTGACATACATTACATTACAGTACATGTTCTGGGAAGTAAAGCCGGCTGGTGTAATACTGACATACATTACATTACAGTACATGTTCTGGGAAGTAAAGCCAGCTGGTGTAATACTGACATACATTACATTACAGTACATGTTCTGGGAAGTAAAGCCAGCTGGTGTAATACTGACATACATTACATTACAGTACATGTTCTGGGGAGTAAAGCCGGCTGGTGTAATACTGACATACATTACATTACAGTACATGTTCTGGGGAGTAAAGCCGGCTGGTGTAATACTGACATACATTACATTACAGTACATGTTCTGGGAAGTAAAGCCGGCTGGTGTAATACTGACATACATTACATTACAGTACATGTTCTGGGAAGTAAAGCCAGCTGGTGTAATACTGACATACATTACATTACAGTACATGTTCTGGGAAGTAAAGCCAGCTGGTGTAATACTGACATACATTACATTACAGTACATGTTCTGGGGAGTAAAGCCGGCTGGTGTAATACTGACATACATTACATTACAGTACATGTTCTGGGGAGTAAAGCCGGCTGGTGTAATACTGACATACATTACATTACAGTACATGTTCTGGGGAGTAAAGCCGGCTGGTGTAATACTGACATACATTACATTACAGTACATGTTCTGGGGAGTAAAGCCGGCTGGTGTAATACTGACATACATTACATTACAGTACATGTTCTGGGGAGTAAAGCCGGCTGGTGTAATACTGACATACATTACATTACAGTACATGTTCTGGGGAGTAAAGCCGGCTGGTGTAATACTGACATACATTACATTACAGTACATGTTCTGGGGAGTAAAGCCGGCTGGTGTAATACTGACATACATTACATTACAGTACATGTTCTGGGAAGTAAAGCCGGCTGGTGTAATACTGACATACATTACATTACAGTACATGTTCTAGGAAGTAAAGCCAGCTGGTGTAATACTGACATACATTACATTACAGTACATGTTCTGGGGAGTAAAGCCAGCTGGTGTAATACTGACAAACATTACATTACAGTACATGTTCTGGGGAGTAAAGCCGGCTGGTGTAATACTGACATACATTACATTACAGTACATGTTCTGGGGAGTAAAGCCGGCTGGTGTAATACTGACATACATTACATTACAGTACATGTTCTGGGGAGTAAAGCCGGCTGGTGTAATACTGACATACATTACATTACAGTACATGTTCTGGGAAGTAAAGCCGGCTGGTGTAATACTGACATACATTACATTACAGTACATGTTCTGGGGAGTAAAGCCAGCTGGTGTAATACTGACATACATTACATTACAGTACATGTTCTGGGAAGTAAAGCCGGCTGGTGTAATACTGACATACATTACATTACAGTACATGTTCTGGGGAGTAAAGCCGGCTGGTGTAATACTGACATACATTACATTACAGTACATGTTCTGGGAAGTAAAGCCGGCTGGTGTAATACTGACATACATTACATTACAGTACATGTTCTGGGAAGTAAAGCCGGCTGGTGTAATACTGACATACATTACATTACAGTACATGTTCTGGGGAGTAAAGCCAGCTGGTGTAATACTGACATACATTACATTACAGTACATGTTCTGGGGAGTAAAGCCAGCTGGTGTAATACTGACATACATTACATTACAGTACATGTTCTGGGGAGTAAAGCCGGCTGGTGTAATACTGACATACATTACATTACAGTACATGTTCTGGGGAGTAAAGCCGGCTGGTGTAATACTGACATACATTACATTACAGTACATGTTCTGGGGAGTAAAGCCGGCTGGTGTAATACTGACATACATTACATTACAGTACATGTTCTGGGAAGTAAAGCCGGCTGGTGTAATACTGACATACATTACATTACAGTACATGTGCTGGGAAGTAAAGCCGGCTGGTGTAATACTGACATACATTACATTACAGTACATGTGCTGGGAAGTAAAGCCGGCTGGTGTAATACTGACATACATTACATTACAGTACATGTTCTGGGGAGTAAAGCCGGCTGGTGTAATACTGACATACATTACATTACAGTACATGTTCTGGGGAGTAAAGCCAGCTGGTGTAATACTGACATACATTACATTACAGTACATGTTCTGGGGAGTAAAGCTGGCTGGTGTAATACTGACATACATTACATTACAGTACATGTTCTGGGGAGTAAAGCCGGCTGGTGTAATACTGACATACATTACATTACAGTACATGTTCTGGGGAGTAAAGCCGGCTGGTGTAATACTGACATACATTACATTACAGTACATGTTCTGGGAAGTAAAGCCAGCTGGTGTAATACTGACATACATTACATTACAGTACATGTTCTGGGAAGTAAAGCCAGCTGGTGTAATACTGACATACATTACATTACAGTACATGTTCTGGGAAGTAAAGGCAGCTGGTGTAATACTGACATACATTACATTACAGTACATGTTCTGTGAAGTAAAGGCAGCTGGTGTAATACTGACATACATTACATTACAGTACATGTTCTGGGGAGTAAAGCAGGCTGGTGTAATACTGACATACATTACATTACAGTACATGTTCTGGGGAGTAAAGACAGCTGGTGTAATACTGACATACATTACATTACAGTACATGTTCTGGGGAGTAAAGCCGGCTGGTGTAATACTGACATACATTACATTACAGTACATGTTCTGGGGAGTAAAGCCGGCTGGTGTAATACTGACATACATTACATTACAGTACATGTTCTGGGAAGTAAAGCCAGCTGGTGTAATACTGACATACATTACATTACAGTACATGTTCTGGGAAGTAAAGCCAGCTGGTGTAATACTGACATACATTACATTACAGTACATGTTCTGGGGAGTAAAGCCAGCTGGTGTAATACTGACATACATTACATTACAGTACATGTTCTGGGGAGTAAAGCCAGCTGGTGTAATACTGACATACATTACATTACAGTACATGTTCTGGGGAGTAAAGCCGGCTGGTGTAATACTGACATACATTGCATTACAGTACATGTTCTGGGGAGTAAAGCCGGCTGGTGTAATACTGACATACATTGCATTACAGTACATGTTCTGGGGAGTAAAGCCGGCTGGTGTAATACTGACATACATTACATTACAGTACATGTTCTGGGGAGTAAAGCCGGCTGGTGTAATACTGACATACATTACATTACAGTACATGTTCTGGGGAGTAAAGCCGGCTGGTGTAATACTGACATACATTATATTACAGTACATGTTCTGGGGAGTAAAGCCTGCTGGTGTAATACTGACATACATTACATTACAGTACATGTTCTGGGGAGTAAAGCCGGCTGGTGTAATACTGACATACATTACATTACAGTACATGTTCTGGGAAGTAAAGCCGGCTGGTGTAATACTGACATACATTACATTACAGTACATGTTCTGGGAAGTAAAGCCGGCTGGTGTAATACTGACCTACATTACATTACAGTACATGTTCTGGGGAGTAAACCCAGCTGGTGTAATACTGACATACATTATATTACAGTACATGTTCTGGGAAGTAAAGCCAGCTGGTGTAATACTGACATACATTACATTACAGTACATGTTCTGGGAAGTAAAGCCGGCTGGTGTAATACTGACATACATTACATTACAGTACATGTTCTGGGGAGTAAAGCCGGCTGGTGTAATACTGACATACATTACATTACAGTACATGTTCTGGGGAGTAAAGCCGGCTGGTGTAATACTGACATACATTACATTACAGTACATGTTCTGGGGAGTAAAGCCGGCTGGTGTAATACTGACATACATTACATTACAGTACATGTTCTGGGGAGTAAAGCCGGCTGGTGTAATACTGACATACATTACATTACAGTACATGTTCTGGGGAGTAAAGCCGGCTGGTGTAATACTGACATACATTACATTACAGTACATGTTCTGGGGAGTAAAGCCGGCTGGTGTAATACTGACATACATTACATTACAGTACATGTTCTGGGAAGTAAAGCCAGCTGGTGTAATACTGACATACATTACATTACAGTACATGTTCTGTGAAGTAAAGCCAGCTGGTGTAATACTGACATACATTACATTACAGTACATGTTCTTGGAAGTAAAGCCAGCTGGTGTAATACTGACATACATTACATTACAGTACATGTTCTGGGGAGTAAAGCCGGCTGGTGTAATACTGACATACATTACATTACAGTACATGTTCTGGGGAGTAAAGCCAGCTGGTGTAATACTGACATACATTACATTACAGTACATGTTCTGGGGAGTAAAGCCGGCTGTTGTAATACTGACATACATTACATTACAGTACATGTTCTGGGGAGTAAAGCCGGCTGGTGTAATACTGACATACATTACATTACAGTACATGTTCTGGGAAGTAAAGCCAGCTGGTGTAATACTGACATACATTACATTACAGTACATGTTCTGGGAAGTAAAGCCAGCTGGTGTAATACTGACATACATTACATTACAGTACATGTTCTGTGAAGTAAAGCCAGCTGGTGTAATACTGACATACATTACATTACAGTACATGTTCTTGGGAGTAAAGCAGGCTGGTGTAATACTGACATACATTACATTACAGTACATGTTCTGGGGAGTAAAGCAGGCTGGTGTAATACTGACATACATTACATTACAGTACATGTTCTGGGGAGTAAAGACAGCTGGTGTAATACTGACATACATTACATTACAGTACATGTTCTGGGGAGTAAAGCCGGCTGGTGTAATACTGACATACATTACATTACAGTACATGTTCTGGGAAGTAAAGCCAGCTGGTGTAATACTGACATACATTACATTACAGTACATGTTCTGGGAAGTAAAGCCAGCTGGTGTAATACTGACATACATTACATTACAGTACATGTTCTGGGGAGTAAAGCCAGCTGGTGTAATACTGACATACATTACATTACAGTACATGTTCTGGGGAGTAAAGCCAGCTGGTGTAATACTGACATACATTACATTACAGTACATGTTCTGGGGAGTAAAGCCGGCTGGTGTAATACTGACATACATTACATTACAGTACATGTTCTGGGGAGTAAAGCCGGCTGGTGTAATACTGACATACATTACATTACAGTACATGTTCTGGGGAGTAAAGCCGGCTGGTGTAATACTGACATACATTACATTACAGTACATGTTCTGGGGAGTAAAGCCGGCTGGTGTAATACTGACATACATTACATTACAGTACATGTTCTGGGGAGTAAAGCCGGCTGGTGTAATACTGACATACATTACATTACAGTACATGTTCTGGGGAGTAAAGCCGGCTGGTGTAATACTGACATACATTACATTACAGTACATGTTCTGGGGAGTAAAGCCGGCTGGTGTAATACTGACATACATTACATTACAGTACATGTTCTGGGAAGTAAAGCCAGCTGGTGTAATACTGACATACATTACATTACAGTACATGTTCTGTGAAGTAAAGCCAGCTGGTGTAATACTGACATACATTACATTACAGTACATGTTCTTGGAAGTAAAGCCAGCTGGTGTAATACTGACATACATTACATTACAGTACATGTTCTGGGGAGTAAAGCCGGCTGGTGTAATACTGACATACATTACATTACAGTACATGTTCTGGGGAGTAAAGCCAGCTGGTGTAATACTGACATACATTACATTACAGTACATGTTCTGGGGAGTAAAGCCGGCTGGTGTAATACTGACATACATTACATTACAGTACATGTTCTGGGGAGTAAAGCCGGCTGGTGTAATACTGACATACATTACATTACAGTACATGTTCTGGGAAGTAAAGCCAGCTGGTGTAATACTGACATACATTACATTACAGTACATGTTCTGGGAAGTAAAGCCAGCTGGTGTAATACTGACATACATTACATTACAGTACATGTTTTGGGGAGTAAAGCCAGCTGGTGTAATACTGACATACATTACATTACAGTACATGTTCTGGGGAGTAAAGCCAGCTGGTGTAATACTGACATACATTACATTACAGTACATGTTCTGGGGAGTAAAGCCGGCTGGTGTAATACTGACATACATTACATTACAGTACATGTTCTGGGGAGTAAAGCCGGCTGGTGTAATACTGACATACATTACATTACAGTACATGTTCTGGGGAGTAAAGCCGGCTGGTGTAATACTGACATACATTACATTACAGTACATGTTCTGGGGAGTAAAGCCAGCTGGTGTAATACTGACATACATTACATTACAGTACATGTTCTGGGGAATAAAGCCGGCTGGTGTAATACTGACATACATTACATTACAGTACATGTTCTGGGGAGTAAAGCCAGCTGGTGTAATACTGACATACATTACATTACAGTACATGTTCTGGGAAGTAAAGCCGGCTGGTGTAATACTGACCTACATTATATTACAGTACATGTTCTGGGGAGTAAAGCCGGCTGGTGTAATACTGACCTACATTATATTACAGTACATGTTCTGGGGAGTAAACCCAGCTGGTGTAATACTGACATACATTACATTACAGTACATGTTCTGGGAAGTAAAGCCGGCTGGTGTAATACTGACCTACATTACATTACAGTACATGTTCTGGGGAGTAAAGCCAGCTGGTGTAATACTGACATACATTACATTACAGTACATGTTCTGGGAAGTAAAGCCGGCTGGTGTAATACTGACATACATTACATTACAGTACATGTTCTGGGGAGTAAAGCCGGCTGGTGTAATACTGACATACATTACATTACAGTACATGTTCTGGGGAGTAAAGCCAGCTGGTGTAATACTGACATACATTACATTACAGTACATGTTCTGGGGAGTAAAGCCGGCTGGTGTAATACTGACATACATTACATTACAGTACATGTTCTGGGGAGTAAAGCCGGCTGGTGTAATACTGACATACATTACATTACAGTACATGTTCTGGGGAGTAAAGCCGGCTGGTGTAATACTGACATACATTACATTACAGTACATGTTCTGGGGAGTAAAGCCGGCTGGTGTAATACTGACATACATTACAATACAGTACATGTTCTGGGGAGTAAAGCCAGCTGGTGTAATACTGACATACATTACATTACAGTACATGTTCTGGGGAGTAAAGCCAGCTGGTGTAATACTGACATACATTACATTACAGTACATGTTCTGGGGAGTAAAGCCGGCTGGTGTAATACTGACATACATTACATTACAGTACATGTTCTGGGGAGTAAAGCCGGCTGGTGTAATACTGACATACATTACATTACAGTACATGTTCTGGGGAGTAAAGCCGGCTGGTGTAATACTGACATACATTACATTACAGTACATGTTCTGGGGAGTAAAGCCGGCTGGTGTAATACTGACATACATTACATTACAGTACATGTTCTGGGGAGTAAAGCCGGCTGGTGTAATACTGACATACATTACATTACAGTACATGTTCTGGGGAGTAAAGCCGGCTGGTGTAATACTGACATACATTACATTACAGTACATGTTCTGGGGAGTAAAGCCGGCTGGTGTAATACTGACATACATTACATTACAGTACATGTTCTGGGAAGTAAAGCCGGCTGGTGTAATACTGACATACATTATATTACAGTACATGTTCTGGGGAGTAAAGCCAGCTGGTGTAATACTGACATACATTACATTACAGTACATGTTCTGGGAAGTAAAGCCGGCTGGTGTAATACTGACATACATTATAATACAGTACATGTTCTGGGGAGTAAAGCCAGCTGGTGTAATACTGACATACATTACATTACAGTACATGTTCTGGGAAGTAAAGCCGGCTGGTGTAATACTGACATACATTACATTACAGTACATGTTCTGGGGAGTAAAGCCGGCTGGTGTAATACTGACATACATTACATTACAGTACATGTTCTGGGGAGTAAAGCCGGCTGGTGTAATACTGACATACATTACAATACAGTACATGTTCTGGGGAGTAAAGCCAGCTGGTGTAATACTGACATACATTACATTACAGTACATGTTCTGGGGAGTAAAGCCGGCTGGTGTAATACTGACATACATTACATTACAGTACATGTTCTGGGGAGTAAAGCCGGCTGGTGTAATACTGACATACATTACATTACAGTACATGTTCTGGGGAGTAAAGCCGGCTGGTGTAATACTGACATACATTACATTACAGTACATGTTCTGGGGAGTAAAGCCGGCTGGTGTAATACTGACATACATTACATTACAGTACATGTTCTGGGGAGTAAAGCCGGCTGGTGTAATACTGACATACATTACATTACAGTACATGTTCTGGGGAGTAAAGCCGGCTGGTGTAATACTGACATACATTACATTACAGTACATGTTCTGGGGAGTAAAGCCGGCTGGTGTAATACTGACATACATTACATTACAGTACATGTTCTGGGAAGTAAAGCCGGCTGGTGTAATACTGACATACATTACATTACAGTACATGTTCTGGGGAGTAAAGCCGGCTGGTGTAATACTGACATACATTATATTACAGTACATGTTCTGGGGAGTAAAGCCAGCTGGTGTAATACTGACATACATTACATTACAGTACATGTTCTGGGAAGTAAAGCCGGCTGGTGTAATACTGACATACATTATAATACAGTACATGTTCTGGGGAGTAAAGCCAGCTGGTGTAATACTGACATACATTACATTACAGTACATGTTCTGGGAAGTAAAGCCGGCTGGTGTAATACTGACATACATTACATTACAGTACATGTTCTGGGGAGTAAAGCCGGCTGGTGTAATACTGACATACATTACATTACAGTACATGTTCTGGGGAGTAAAGCCGGCTGGTGTAATACTGACATACATTACATTACAGTACATGTTCTGGGGAGTAAAGCCGGCTGGTGTAATACTGACATACATTACATTACAGTACATGTTCTGGGGAGTAAAGCCGGCTGGTGTAATACTGACATACATTACATTACAGTACATGTTCTGGGGAGTAAAGCCGGCTGGTGTAATACTGACATACATTACATTACAGTACATGTTCTGGGGAGTAAAGCCGGCTGGTGTAATACTGACATACATTACATTACAGTACATGTTCTGGGGAGTAAAGCCGGCTGGTGTAATACTGACATACATTACAATACAGTACATGTTCTGGGGAGTAAAGCCAGCTGGTGTAATACTGACATACATTACATTACAGTACATGTTCTGGGGAGTAAAGCCAGCTGGTGTAATACTGACATACATTACATTACAGTACATGTTCTGGGGAGTAAAGCCGGCTGGTGTAATACTGACATACATTACATTACAGTACATGTTCTGGGGAGTAAAGCCGGCTGGTGTAATACTGACATACATTACATTACAGTACATGTTCTGGGGAGTAAAGCCGGCTGGTGTAATACTGACATACATTACATTACAGTACATGTTCTGGGGAGTAAAGCCGGCTGGTGTAATACTGACATACATTACATTACAGTACATGTTCTGGGGAGTAAAGCCGGCTGGTGTAATACTGACATACATTACATTACAGTACATGTTCTGGGGAGTAAAGCCGGCTGGTGTAATACTGACATACATTACATTACAGTACATGTTCTGGGGAGTAAAGCCGGCTGGTGTAATACTGACATACATTACATTACAGTACATGTTCTGGGAAGTAAAGCCGGCTGGTGTAATACTGACATACATTATATTACAGTACATGTTCTGGGGAGTAAAGCCAGCTGGTGTAATACTGACATACATTACATTACAGTACATGTTCTGGGAAGTAAAGCCGGCTGGTGTAATACTGACATACATTATAATACAGTACATGTTCTGGGGAGTAAAGCCAGCTGGTGTAATACTGACATACATTACATTACAGTACATGTTCTGGGAAGTAAAGCCGGCTGGTGTAATACTGACATACATTACATTACAGTACATGTTCTGGGGAGTAAAGCCGGCTGGTGTAATACTGACATACATTACATTACAGTACATGTTCTGGGGAGTAAAGCCGGCTGGTGTAATACTGACATACATTACAATACAGTACATGTTCTGGGGAGTAAAGCCAGCTGGTGTAATACTGACATACATTACATTACAGTACATGTTCTGGGGAGTAAAGCCGGCTGGTGTAATACTGACATACATTACATTACAGTACATGTTCTGGGGAGTAAAGCCGGCTGGTGTAATACTGACATACATTACATTACAGTACATGTTCTGGGGAGTAAAGCCGGCTGGTGTAATACTGACATACATTACATTACAGTACATGTTCTGGGGAGTAAAGCCGGCTGGTGTAATACTGACATACATTACATTACAGTACATGTTCTGGGGAGTAAAGCCGGCTGGTGTAATACTGACATACATTACATTACAGTACATGTTCTGGGGAGTAAAGCCGGCTGGTGTAATACTGACATACATTACATTACAGTACATGTTCTGGGGAGTAAAGCCGGCTGGTGTAATACTGACATACATTACATTACAGTACATGTTCTGGGAAGTAAAGCCGGCTGGTGTAATACTGACATACATTACATTACAGTACATGTTCTGGGGAGTAAAGCCGGCTGGTGTAATACTGACATACATTATATTACAGTACATGTTCTGGGGAGTAAAGCCAGCTGGTGTAATACTGACATACATTACATTACAGTACATGTTCTGGGAAGTAAAGCCGGCTGGTGTAATACTGACATACATTATAATACAGTACATGTTCTGGGGAGTAAAGCCAGCTGGTGTAATACTGACATACATTACATTACAGTACATGTTCTGGGAAGTAAAGCCGGCTGGTGTAATACTGACATACATTACATTACAGTACATGTTCTGGGGAGTAAAGCCGGCTGGTGTAATACTGACATACATTACATTACAGTACATGTTCTGGTGAGTAAAGCCGGCTGGTGTAATACTGACATACATTACATTACAGTACATGTTCTGGGGAGTAAAGCCGGCTGGTGTAATACTGACATACATTACATTACAGTACATGTTCTGGGGAGTAAAGCCGGCTGGTGTAATACTGACATACATTACATTACAGTACATGTTCTGGGGAGTAAAGCCGGCTGGTGTAATACTGACATACATTACATTACAGTACATGTTCTGGGGAGTAAAGCCGGCTGGTGTAATACTGACATACATTACATTACAGTACATGTTCTGGGGAGTAAAGCCGGCTGGTGTAATACTGACATACATTACATTACAGTACATGTTCTGGGGAGTAAAGCCGGCTGGTGTAATACTGACATACATTACATTACAGTACATGTTCTGGGGAGTAAAGCCGGCTGGTGTAATACTGACATACATTACATTACAGTACATGTTCTGGGGAGTAAAGCCGGCTGGTGTAATACTGACATACATTACATTACAGTACATGTTCTGGGGAGTAAAGCCGGCTGGTGTAATACTGACATACATTACATTACAGTACATGTTCTGGGGAGTAAAGCCGGCTGGTGTAATACTGACATACATTACATTACAGTACATGTTCTGGGGAGTAAAGCCGGCTGGTGTAATACTGACATACATTACATTACAGTACATGTTCTGGGGAGTAAAGCCGGCTGGTGTAATACTGACATACATTACATTACAGTACATGTTCTGGGGAGTAAAGCCGGCTGGTGTAATACTGACATACATTACATTACAGTACATGTTCTGGGGAGTAAAGCCGGCTGGTGTAATACTGACATACATTACATTACAGTACATGTTCTGGGGAGTAAAGCCGGCTGGTGTAATACTGACATACATTACATTACAGTACATGTTCTGGGGAGTAAAGCCGGCTGGTGTAATACTGACATACATTACATTACAGTACATGTTCTGGGGAGTAAAGCCGGCTGGTGTAATACTGACATACATTACATTACAGTACATGTTCTGGGGAGTAAAGCCGGCTGGTGTAATACTGACATACATTACATTACAGTACATGTTCTGGGGAGTAAAGCCGGCTGGTGTAATACTGACATACATTACATTACAGTACATGTTCTGGGGAGTAAAGCCGGCTGGTGTAATACTGACATACATTACATTACAGTACATGTTCTGGGAAGTAAAGCCGGCTGGTGTAATACTGACATACATTACATTACAGTACATGTTCTGGGGAGTAAAACCAGCTGGTGTAATACTGACATACATTACATTACAGTACATGTTCTGGGGAGTAAAGCCGGCTGGTGTAATACTGACATACATTACATTACAGTACATGTTCTGGGGAGTAAAGCCGGCTGGTGTAATACTGACATACATTACATTACAGTACATGTTCTGGGGAGTAAAGCCGGCTGGTGTAATACTGACATACATTACATTACAGTACATGTTCTGGGGAGTAAAGCCGGCTGGTGTAATACTGACATACATTACATTACAGTACATGTTCTGGGGAGTAAAGCCGGCTGGTGTAATACTGACATACATTATCCATTCAGTATAAATTGCTCTAAGAATATGAGACTAGCACCATGGCATGTAAATGGGTTCTTTACTTTTTACTTTTTATCAGTGCATGTACATGGTTTCAGTAACTGAAATATGAATATACCTATTGAAATACTGATACTTACATCCAGACACTGCCCATGTGTTACTGGGGCCTATGATGGAAGCAAAGAACAGTAACACTGTAATCCACCATGCCTGTTGTAAGAGGGTTGTAAGGAGGGTTGGCCTGAGACAGAGGGTTGGCCTGAGACTGGCTACCTCGTCCTGTAGAACACTTTAGCAATAACATCCAACCAATCATGAACCAGCCTACAAAGAGCTTAACATGAGATGGTTGAGTATCTACGCTTCATTGGGAGATGACAGGCAGCAGGAAGAAGAAGAAGAAGAAGAAGAAGAAGAAGAAGAAGAAGAAGAAGAAGAAGAAGAAGAAGAAGAAGAAGAAGAAGAAGAAAGCAGAAAGCAGACAGCAGACAGAAGACGAAGAAAGAAGAAGACGAAGAAGAAGAAGAAGAAGAAGAAGAAGAAGAAGAAGAAGAAGAAGAAGAAGAAGAAGAAGAAGAAGAAGAAGAAGAAGAAGAAGAAGAAGAAGAAGAGGAGGCGGCGGCGGTGGAGGAGGAGGAGGCATTAAAAAATATATTTCTTTAGGCTGATAAGTTAGAGGGACAGACTTATACATCAATAGACAAAAAAATAGTCACAGATATATAAATAAAGAAGAGTTAAAATAGGGTTAATATCCTAATTGTTTTATGAATCTGAGTTACATGCGAGAGAGTTAAGTTAGGGCTTGACTCAAAATACTTAGTCACCTTTAGCTTGATGAAGACAAAGATACTTACAATTAATCTCAAGGGAGCTGACTTTTACAATCAGACACAGATTCACCACCACCACACGACCACAATGTGCAATATTAAAGGGGAGAAAATGCCTAATTACAGTTAATTCATACTGATATTTATATTAAAAACTGTACCTGTATAGCTATCCCCATCTTGGCTTTCAAAACTCATTCTGGCAAGTTTTTTGAAGGTCTATGCTTCAATGGAAGACATGACCAAGGTTGACGTACCACACCAGGTATTACAGGTATAATGGTCCTTGAATGGGAAGATTAAAACAAAATAACTATACAATCTACAACAGGAAATATTAGAACTGATGTTAAGTATACTTAATATATCAACAGCCAAATGCACCTATCAAGCACACTTGTTCCCAGCTTCAATAAGAAGCACCTACTTATGATAGAAAGATTGAGATGATAGTACTAAGAATAAACACACTAAAAGTACAATCAAAGGAAGATAAATAACAATAATATACATACAGAAACATTACACAAGTAGCAGCACACAAGTAGCATCAGAACTCAAGCATGTACAGGTGAATATGCAAATAATGAAATAGAAAATTGAGGCAGAGGGATTCTAAAAATAGAACAAAGAAAACAAACAGTGGCTACTGACAAGTTCACAAGTAACTTAAGAGCCTTAGAAACTGCAGCAGAAATGTTGATGATACAACATACAGCAATGTTGCTGATGCAATGTTAGTAGTCTCAATACTGAAGAGCAAACACAGAGAAGAATTAACAGACCTAAAAGCACTATTTAGAGTTGTTAAGAACCGACATCACTGCACTCAGGACATTCCCATACATGCTCCATCCCCTCGTTCAACAGCCAGCGAAGTGTCACACTACTAATCGTTCCCACCGCTATCTGATTAAAAGTTCTCCTGGTCTTCCCTCTCAGTTTGAGATTCTTCCAGAACCTCTGCTGATCCCCCGCAATCTCATTCTTTCCACATATGGGTTCTCAATCTGTTCCTCTGCCTTCTCCACCTGGTCCCACAAGCGCACGACCACCTCCCCCCTGTCCATAGGCAAAATACCACCAAGAGGTGCATTCCCTGCTAGCCATCAGCCTGTTCATTCCCCGTACCCCCGCATGGCCAGGGCAAAATATCCATACAATTCTCACGATCTGTGACCTCTGAAGCAACGAGAGCCATTCCACATGAAACATTCCTTTCTCCACCTTGCTAAGCATACTGTTTGAATCCATAATTAATACAACATGTGTTGCAGTAGTCTCCTCTAGCCGCTGGCACTATTTAATAATTAATGAAATTTCCTTTTGGACAAAGGGCATAACAGACTACAATACCACTTGCTCAAGAAGCGAAAGACAGAAGATACTGATGGATGGAACTGGAGACTTGCAAAAATCATGGCTAAACATTTGCTACAATAGTTTCTATATAAGCAGAACAGAAAATTATTGTGGTCTACAGTCTACATCAGCTCCACTGGAGAACAAACTCTATGGAGATGACAAAATCCTGAAGTTGACTGCCATTTTCGTTAAATATAATCAAGCTGATGTCTGTAGGTGTACGAAGAAAAATCAAATCCTTCATTCGTCCTTGACTTGGGGTCATAAATCATAAGTACCTATGAGATTAGAGGGGGGGTCGCCTGATGGTGAGGGACACTAGAAAGCTAATCCACACGCAAAAATTCAGTCCAGTGAACTAAAGTAGTAGCAGCATTTAAATGGACTACACTTGAACTCAAACCAAGTGGAGAAAAAAAATATCCTTACTAATCGAATTTAATGTAAAATGCCAGCTTCGTGGCTTAGAGGTTATGACTTTTCTCCGTAATCTCGTATACTCTCGTAGGTGACGTGATGACGGTGAGAATCAGCAGTGGCTCGAATCGCATTGGTAACTTACGGGGTATGTGAGCCGGCCGCTCAGAAATCAATGGCAAACTACTGAGCGTAATCTTGCCAAGAAATCAACATACAGCTGAAAGATGCTGGTGTTGACAGCAATGTCCTGTAAAGGATATGCAAAAAAAAAAATATTATAGAATTGGTTGTTTCTGCATTAATTTTACATTTACATGTTGCAGACAGTAGGCAAAGTTGAAACGTTAGTACGGTAATGTTTAACCATTAGCGCCTAAGTGGTGCACCGTGTTTCCAGCCGTGATACCATTAGCAAGCATTTCACACAAATGGTGTCTCAAAAATACAAGTCTGCCATTCAGCAATTGAATAATTTATATTATTAATTATTTGTTGTACTGAAGTTCAGTGATCAATTAAATGACCCAAATTTATATTCATAGAGACTTAAATAGGCTACCGTATTTAATTCTGTCAGCACTATCTAGAAGATGTATTTTGGTAACCACTTTAAAAAGTGGAGTAATTTCATTAGACATCTATATATATATATATATATAAAAGAGACTGTATGTGGTTGGCAATGTATTGGATGCGTTCGATAACGGTACATCCGATTGAGATGAAATTTTCTACATGTCTTCCTTTCATTCCTGTGCAACCGACTGTAATAGTTTCTTAGTGTAAAATTAGCTACTTACTTAATAAAATTTAATATTTCATTTTTCATTATAATTTCTATATAGCAAGGGGACTTAACTCTAGAAAAGTTATTTCAAGGGGCATAACTTTTAATAACATTTCTATATACTTTATAGTCATATTGTTGCATGGTTTTCACAGATTTATAAACTCTTTGCCTATACTTATTTACAGGCATATGAGTTATAATAAATAATGATATAACTTAAAGAAGTTATCTACAGTCATGTAGGTGATTAAAAACAGTTTTCATTAAAAATAATGGATGGTGTGTGGAAGGACATTCTTTTAAGTTACTGTGTGAATTTAATGAGACGCTCCCCGCCAGCGAAGCCACGCCGGGTCAGATAGATAGACAGACAGATAGTCGGGAATGGGAGCTTATATGACTACTTATATGAATTAAATGAGATGCTCCCCACCAGGGACTGGGTGAAGCCGGGCCGGCACAGACAGACAGACAGACAGACAGACAGACAGACAGTCGGGAACTGGAGCTTATATGACTACGTATATGAATTAAATGAGATGCTCCCCACCAGGGACTGGGTGAAGCCGGGCCGGGGTGAAGCCGGGCCGGGGTGAAGCCGGGCCGGGTCAGACAGACAGACAGACAGACAGACAAACAAGCAGACAGACAGACAGACAGACTGATAGATAGATAGGTCCCCGCCGGGGCCTGGGCGAAGCCGGGCCGGGTCAGCTAGTTACACTATAAATTAACTTCTTAATTAAGTATAATTAACTTAATAACTATTGCAAACAAACATAAATAAGAGAAATTCGATTGTTTTTGTATACTTTCACATTGTCATGTCATTATATTGATACGTACAGAAATATTTCTGCAAGTTATGCAATGATTCCGCTATCAATATAAATTACCATACAGTAGGATCAACTGTATCTGGTATGCTTTTATGCTCAAACCTCTGTCTGTACTGTTTAACACATATAATCAGTATATAATAATAATATATCACATCAATTCTCAATCCTCAGCGACAGTTGGGTCCGTATTTTTCGAGCAGGGTGATTCCCCCTGAATAGATAACCCGGAAACAAATTATGAGAAGGGTCAGAGATCATCTCAGGGCACTTCAAACTATAGGTCCATCTGTGCTCATAACCTGTCTTCAGTATCTCCCTCAGCGTTAAGCGACTGATAATAATATTAGTCCTGTGCTGGTTGACTGTTTTTGTTTGACTTCACATTTGACGCTTTTCTCTAGCTTGACTCTGCTTAACTTTATTTTCATGCTGTCTGATCAGAGTGGCAACATCGACATCCAATTCATCCATCCATTACGGCATTAGTCATCTACTTGTCCTACTTCCCTAAGGATGTTCGAAATGCCAGCCTGTCCATTGCTCGTCCGCTCCCCTCAGCAGCAAACTCCGCAAAATTGTCTGTCTGCATGCCTGACACATAAATGAAAGCGATATTAATCAGTCTTGACCAGGGTTGCCACTGTTTTTTTACCAAAAGTATCTAGAAATGGCCCAAACAACATCCATAAATATCTAGATTTCGTTGGAAAGTATCTATGAAAAATATCCAGATTGAGAAAGTAAGAAATTACAAATGTATTGATGTGACTGCCGCTCTCTCTGGCGAAAAGTTTATGGCTATCGCCGTAATCCAGTGGCGTCACTGGGGTTGGTGTCACCCAGTGCGGTAAACTCTTGGTGTCACCCCTCTAGACTTTCACTATGGTTTTCTTCCGAGTGTTCCTGTACCATATATAATCGCATATAGTAATGTTTGTAAAATAAGTCAAAAAGTTAATAAAGACATAAGAAAGAAAACAAATTGAACAATATAACTTCAATACTTCAGGTAAAACATAAATAAAGAACTTCGACAAACTCGGACAAAGTTAAATTTTTGTTATTTAACATTAAAATTTATATATTGAGCACAACCCACTACTGGCAACGCCGATCGCATTCTGGTATGAACCTAAGGCCTATCCACGTCAATATGGAAGCACTATACTCGAGTTTCGCCCTCATTTGAGCTCGTCAGTAGTGCATATCCCTGACCGGATCCGGAAACAGTCCCGGATCACGCGTGTGAAGCGGGTGTGTAACCACGCGGCACACACTGGACACACCAAATTATCACAACAGAACATCACAACGCTACCCATCGTAGGCTATGCTCAAGATTGCCCAATCGCCGCGACCGACGTCCGTCAATCGATGGGACCCGAACGATCAGGACTTCTCACTGGCAAGGAACACCAGGCCTCCTAAATCCAGTGAGCAATAATACATTGATTATGTGGTTGTTTCGGGACTGTTTCCGGATCCGGTCAGGGATATGCACTACTGACGAGCTCAAATGAGGGCGAAACTCGAGTATAGTGCTTCCATATTGACGTGGATAAGCCTTAGGTTCATACCAGAATGCGATCGGCGTTGCCAGTAGTGGGTTGTGCTCAATATTTAAATTTCAAATCCCGAAACAACCACATAATTAAAATTTATGTTATTTAAAATTAAAAGTTTCCCATCCTGGTCTTCAAAGCTGCAAACCTGTCAATCACATCATCAAAATCAATATCTTTCACCATATCACTTTCAATTGATAATATAGCCAGATCAGAAAGTCTTGACTGTCCCATGGTTGATCGCAAATAGTTCTTTATAAGTTTCAGTTTTGAAAAGCTCCTCTCACATGAAGCCACAGACACACAGATCGTAAGAAATAGTTGTAGGCTTAGTGAGAGTATTGGGAGAGATTCAAGGAAATCCCAGTCAACTACGAATTTTAAAATATCAAATATTGACCAGTCTTTGGCTTTGTGGATATCAATATCTGCTGCCTTCAGGTGTCTTCTCAGTCTTGGTATTTCTTTTAAAAGCTCTACTTCGGATAGCTCATCATAGAAAGTGGTCAATTTTGGAACTGACACCAGCAACTCTTCTTCAGTTGCTGATAGAAGACTCTTGGCTTGAACAGCCACAAACATATTTGCTACTTCCTTGATCGCTGTTGATCTGGTCTGGAGTTCAGAATGAAAACGATCAATAGGCCTACACTCCAGCATCGCCCTATTGTTTTCTTCTTGCATAGTGAGTCCAGCATCTCTGAGTTGTTCCCCTGCCATTCTCTTCTTGAACCTTAATCTTCTCTCTACTGTTATTCCAAATTGGTCTGCTTTTAAAAGTGCCTGTTCAATTGCATGCTCCACTAAGTGACTGCGTTTCTCCTGCAGAAAAAGTCTTAATGCCTCTAACTTGGTCACTACTTTGTCAAGAGTTAAGCCTTTAGTCTGCAGATACTGCTGTGTCAAATTAACTTCCTCAAGTACAGCAGCCCAAAAGTAAAGGTAGCACAGAAACGTGAAATCACAGACAGCAGGTAAAAGACCTTGTGCTGCACCTCTTGTTTCCACATTTTCACGAGGATCACATAGAGCTTCAATCGCCGCCACACATTCATCAAACTTATCTTTCACCGGTTTAACAGCAGCATGATGTGCACTCCAGCGTGTTGTTGATAGCCTTTTAATCGACATTGCAGTGTGTTCAATTAAAACATCCCATCGATGGGTGGAAGCAGCAAAGAAGGAATACATTCTCTCAAGAGTTCCAAAAAATGTTACACATAAAGCATTTTCAGCAAAAGAGTGTTGACCACACAAGTTAAGCGAATGGTCCACGCATCCGTTAAAAATAGCTTTCTTAATCTTTCTTTTCAGAATGGCTTGAACACCTCCATGAATTCCAGACATTGTGGCAGCATTATCATAACATTGAGCTCTGCACATCATTATGTCAAGTCCATCACTTTCTAGATTTTTTTAAATGTCTGAACTGAGGTCATCAGCTTTTTTCCCCTTTAAAGGGAAAAATCCTAGAAACACTTCTCTCACTTCAACTTCCCCATTGTGGATTTTCACATATCTGATCACCTCAGACATCTGGTCAGTGTGTGATATGTCAGGTGTGCTGTCGAACATAATTCCAAAATACCTTGCAGCCTTTATATCATTTACAAGAATTTCCTTCACATGATTTGCCAGAACAGTTATAAATTCATTCTAAGTTTCTGGTGAAAGATAAGATACGGATGCTTTTACTGTTACAGATGTAGTTCGCTTTAATCTCATTCGGTGCTCTTCCAACACAGGGTCATATTTAGAAATGAAAACAGAGGTATAAACAGGAAGCAAGGACCACTTACTTCTGCTACGGTGATGTGAGGAGAAGAGCGCAAACCCTGACTGCGTAGGGCCAAAGAAGAAAATGAATAAAGAGAAAGAACCTCTCACCGTCCTCGGTTAACAAGAATAGAAAAGAATTAAGGTTTAAGAAGATCCCAGGGTGGGCCGACAGGGGATTAGAACAATATTCTCCAATCCCAGACAAAGAATTACTCCAAGGGCTGTTCTAACACCAATGACTATAACACTAGAGTCTATCAACTAAACAACAAAGTAAGGGTAACACAAGCATCATTTGTTTATTACACTTCTAAACTTCACAATAATATACAGACATGTAGCATCATCAAAGAAATTAGGATACAGCAAAAATCAAACAGCAAAGACACTAACCTAACAAACCAAATTCCTAAGTGTAGCAAAAACTTCTGATCCAGTAAAAGCTACAAATCTACGAAACACTAATCCACCAACAACTGATCCACTAAAACTAATTTAACAAAAACTTCTAGTCCACCAAAAAACCTCTAGTCTACTAAAAAACCTCTAGTCTACTGAAAACCCAGGAAAATCTAAAATCTAAAGCTAGAATTCTGGCTTTTCCACTGCAAAACTTCAGGGTCTAACTACTAAACACACAATAGAAATAGGCATTGGCGCCTTGTCACTCTGTGCGGTGGACTACGGAAAAAGGGCCAGTTCTACCTGTGCAGGGCCTTATATACTGGGGTCGTTCGGACCCCAGAGTTCCAGACCAATCAGACGCCCTCTTGCAGAATTCCACCATCATCGCGAGCCGAGTACAGAAAGCATCTCAACCATCTCAAGAAAGTTTCCTTTATTCAACGAAGATGCATCTTCCTTATGGCCACGAAATGCCAGATTTTGCTTAGCAAGAAACAATGTCATATCAAGCAACCTGTGCAAGATATCCCTCCATTTTTTTAATCCCTATCCATTACAGCAACACTGTCGGCATCAATTGTTTTGTGCAGCTTAAGGCCTGCTGCCAATGTTTTCCATTTTTCAAGGCAACCTAGATGGTCATCCGATATCTCATGATTATGTAATTTTGGGCTCAGCTTCCACCACTGCTGAAACCCAGTGACAAATTTTGATGTTTGTTCTGTTACATTAACAGCAAAGAGTCTGCAGCAAAAGCAGTATAATTTCTCACTGACGAGCGAGTAAACCATCCATGGCCGCAGTATTTTCTCACCATTTGGCATCGTCTTGTAGAACCATTCTTTTGACAGCTGGCGCACATCTCCTTTAGTCTTTGCACCTTGCCTTGTCACAGTACTGAAAGGCCCATCCTTGTTCTGAAAAGAACAACTTCCTCTTTTGATAATTTCAACTCGAAAATGATCTGGAACTGGTGCATTCCAGAAAGAAGCATCAGATAAAATATTCAAATTTTTCTCATCCACTTGACTCATCACATTTACAGTATCATGACGAGAATCATTTTCAGCATGCATTTCTGTTTCAACTTCATCCACTGGTATTTCATTATGTATTTCTGCATCAATCTCGTGATTCTCTTCAATTTCTGGCTCTAGTTGCTCTTTTTAAGAATGCATGCTGTCAGCATGGGAGGAATCCTTATCAATTGTAGATTGAGGAAGAACGTCTTTTGATGAACCTTGTCCATCACTTGGTCTCTTGACATATTGAAGCATGAATCCAGGTAGTGATTTTAGTGATTCACATCTTTTCTTCTTTGCTTTTCGCTGCTCGCATCCACTAGGCCTCTTTGATTTGTGCACTCCATGTGGCATGATGGAATATTCTAAAATAATAAATCTATAATAAATTAGGGACTTAAAAATATACAACTAAACAAAAAGATATAATATAAATATATAAAATCTGTATAAATAATTATAATCCAAACATTTATGATTTATTCATAATTTAATAAATATAGTTATTTAGGTTAAATTGCGTTGTTTACCGTAGAATTAAAATGTAATTAAAAAATGATTATGTACACTAAAAAGAACCGTCTAAAAAAGAAAACTTGTCATACAAAATATTAAATTTTTTTAAATATTGTCCATGGAAGTTACAACTTTTTTTATTTCATTGTAACAAGTTTGAGTGGATTGTAACTTTTTTACTGGCTAATGGAGTATTGAACATACCAACCTGCATACGATGCGGATGGCAAATGCTGCAAGGCACAATTAATGGATTCATATACAAATGTAACCGGCGGTCAACAATATTCGTTGAAACACTTCTTCTTAACTTTTATCAGGAAGTTTTGTCGCCAATGCACGACTGTCATTTCATGACATATATTTTATTATTTTATATTGCGAATTGCTGGCGAATGTCAGTAACCGCATCAATTATTGGGGGGATCTGCGTGTGGCAGTCTCAACAGTGACTCGTTGGTTCGAAAAATTACACAACCTTTATTTATTTTTCTATTTACATCTTTTTAATTAAAAAATTAAATTAAAAAATTAAAATATATATTTTTCAGACAGATAGAAAAACATGCGTATGCCGTAATTATTATTTTATTGTCGTAGTAAACTACTAGTATACTATAGTATAGTAATACTAACTTTTTTAAGTGGAAGTCTGCCGCTGTTTTTCTCCTTTAAAATGTATGCCCTGTCCTAATTAATTTACTTTAAAATATTTATATTTTAGTGATATTGATAAAATTATAAAATTTCGAAAATATAATTATTTACATAAAAAACGAACCTGTAAACAACGTCTGTCATTTTCTGCAACCACGTGACTCCACACGTCATTAATTGGCGCGTTTGCAAATGACCCACGATTCTACTCCGACTCCGAGGCTCCGAGCAGCTCTGAGCTCTGAGTCTTATTCATTTAAGCACCAGACGCTCTGCATGGTGGCACCCTGTGCCTGCTCATGTATTTAACAATGAACGGTTATGAAACCCGACTAGACAGAGCTATGTCTGCTTTGTCAAATTTGCAATTTTTTTATTTTGGTGTCACCCCTTGATGGTGTCACCCGGTGCGGCCCGCACCCCCCGCACGCCCCTAGTGACGCCCCTGCCGTAATCCCGTATATTCTCGTGAGTAACGCAGCTGCGCCCGAACCGACAGCGGTTCGAGCCGCGCTGGTAACTTACAGGGGTATGTGAGCCGGTCGCTCAGAAAGCAATGGCAAACTACTGAACGTAATCTTGCCTTGTACATCAACAGCAGCTGAAAAATTCTGATGTTGACTGCGCCATCCTATAACTATAAGGGATATGCAACATTAAAAAGAAAATTGATGTGACTTACCTATAGAATCATGTCCTCATCTTCACTGATGCCTGTCTCACAAGATGCACTTAGCTTGGATGATGAAGTTGAAGCTTCAGATTCAAAATGACTCTGGTATGCTTTAGCTGTTCCAATTCCTTTTAATTCACGATCAGGGAGCTGATAAGTTGAACAGCATTTTCCTGCTCTCATCAGGCCAAATCTTATTGTCAATATAGCATTTAAGAGATCAAGTTTCATCCTGTTTCTTTGTTTACATTTTGTATAATTCAAAGAGCTCACATGTTACCTGAGACATCTTTAAATTGTCTTACTTCACTCCAAAAAGCTTCAGTTTCTGTTTTGTTTGTCCAGTCAACCAAATTTATTTTTGTTAACTAATATTCTGCTTCCGCCACACTATTATCAGTAGCCCCTAAAAAATTAATAACTTGACAATATTTAGGTGTGTCCTTTACTGGCTGAGGTATGTTGTTAATAGAAAAGAGTGAAATATTTTTCAATACATCTAAATTTTCAGGAAGTCTCTGCTTCAGTTGATCGAATAATGAGACAAGAAAATCTTGACAGCGCTTTCTTAAGTTGTTCTCTTCATTTTCTGTTAACAGTCATTTTGTTTTTAAACCATCAATTTTTGATTCGATTTGGTATCCCAGGTATGGCTTGGGAGCCAAATAGCTCTCTATAGTGCAAGTGAACAAGTCAGCTTTACAAGTTGGCAATATAAGTCTTTTACTAATTGAGTGAAATAGCAAAGTGAGGTCGTCAAGTAATTTAACTTTATCAAAATTTTGAGATTCAAATATTTTATTAACTTTCTGCACTTCACTTAAAATGGGTTGTGAAAAGAGAAGGAATGCCAAATTTTTTTCATCACTGTACATTCCATATAGTATTTTAGCTGTGCAGCACTTTTCATTTTGTCTTGTTATTTCGAAGTGTGTCTTCAACTCCAACCATTGGTTCACAATTACTTCAACAGCTGGTTGAATTGATAACCATCTAGTTTTGCAATATGACAGATTTTCAGTGGTGAGGAACTATCATTTAATGCTTTATATAAATTATTATATTGCTGTTGTCTGACAGATGATTTGGAAAACCAGTTATGTGTTTCAGCAGTAAGGAATTCCAAATTACTTGGTAAACATTCTGACTGATGAGGCATGTGATAATGCTAGCTGCAAGGAATGACACGCACATTTTATGAGGATTAAAGATGGGATATCTTCCTTCAATTTTGCATACACGCCATGGCTGATACCGACCATTACCGATGCATTATCGGTTCCAATTGCAGCCAAATTCTTTAAGTTTAAATGTTTACTGACCAAAAGTTTCTTCAGTGCCTTTATGCGCCCTTTTACTCATTACCGGGGGGGGGGGGGGGGTTGCCAGATTGTTGAGCGTTGACCCAAGTCAGTTCAAAATTTAAATAATGGCAGTTACCATAATTTACGCGCATCCAGACCAAACATAAAATGGGTAAATGACACCAAAAGAAAAGAAAAATCTAGAAAGTATTCAAAATATCCGACTCCAAATGAAAAGTATCTAGAATTGCATCCAGCATCCAAACGTCAGAAAACGGTATCCAGACGATGGCAAAAACCCCTAGATCTGGATATAAAATATCTAGAATGGCAACTATGGTCTTGACCTCCTCATATATGCAAGCCATTTGCCTATTGACACAACCCATCTGAGATAGCAAGTTTTAAATATTGAGCACAACCCACTACTGGCAACGCCGATCGCATTCTGGTATGAACCTAAGGCCTATCCACGTCAATATGGAAGCAATATACTCGAGTTTCGCCCTCATTTGAGCTCGTCAGTAGTGCATATCCCTGACCGGATCCGGAAACAGTCCCGGATCACGCGTGTGAAGCGGGTGTGTAACCACGCGGCACACACTGGACACACCAAATTATCACAACAGAACATCACAACGCTACCCATCGTAGGCTATGCTCAAGATTGCCCAATCACCGCGACCGACGTCCGTCAATCGATGGGACCCGAACGATCAGGACTTCTCACTGGCAAGGAACACCAGGCCTCCTAAATCCAGTGAGCAATAATCAATTGATTATGTGGTTGTTTCGGGATTTGAAATTTAAATATTGAGCACAACCCACTACTGGCAACGCCGATCGCATTCTGGTATGAACCTAAGGCCTATCCACGTCAATATGGAAGCACTATACTCGAGTTTCGCCCTCATTTGAGCTCGTCAGTAGTGCATATCCCTGACCGGATCCGGAAACAGTCCCGGATCACGCGTGTGAAGCGGGTGTGTAACCACGCGGCACACACTGGACACACCAAATTATCACAACAGAACATCACAACGCTACCCATCGTAGGCTATGCTCAAGATTGCCCAATCGCCGCGACCGACGTCCGTCAATCGATGGGACCCGAACGATCAGGACTTCTCACTGGCAAGGAACACCAGGCCTCCTAAATCCAGTGAACAATAATCAATTGATTACGTGGATAGGCCTTAGGTTCATACCAGAATGCGATCGGCGTTGCCAGTAGTGGGTTGTGCTCAATATTTAAATTTCAAATCCCGAAACAACCACATAATCAATAGCAAGTTTTGTCAATGTGAGACGGTGGTGTAGAGTGATAACATCAACAGAGGCAGATCGAGAGTCCGCAGGATGACCTAAGACGGCGGTATCATAATGGAGGTATAACATCAACAGAATTTATCCAGAATACCGTCGACTGAGATCTGTGGCGATACTTGAAATCCTACGCCATTTTGGCAGAACGCATCATGATGATGATGATTCTGCGCAGACACCAGCTATTGGATGTTTGTAGTTTATTAATTGTTAGAACCTTTCCCCATGGTTTAGATCATACAGGAGTGCTGATTTGACAGTAGGAGTTACAATATTATAAGTGTGGTAATACATTCACTTTCTGTTGATTTCTATAATTTCTTATTGGTACGGAAGCTACTCGTGCCTGTGTACTCTTATTTCATTATTCTGTTTCCTCATTTTTGCCAGCATTTCTACCTAAATGTGTGTATGATTTCTTCTCTTGAAAAGAGTTTTCATCACCAGAGATTTGATTATTATAACCTTGATTTATTCTCGATATCCGACTTTCCCTTATATATGTCTTTATCTAATTATTGTGACCGCCCTTTAAGTGTGTGCTTGCCTCGTGGCGAAGATGTTACGGACGCATACCCGCGATCGAAACATAGCTGCGCGTCATTTGGCAGCAGACCATTGCGTTGCGTTGGTTTTTTACGAAATGGTATGGGTGCTGGTCGTTTCGAAAGCAATGGCAAACTACTGAACGTAAACTTGCCAAGAGATCATAACAGCAAACAATTCTGGTGTTGACTGCAACGTCCTGTAAAGTATATGCAACAAACTTCTACCTTCTTTAAGTGTGTATAATTAATGTTGTACCCGATGTCGTGTGTGGGGACAGTAGAGCACTATCATCAGCGAAGTCTAGATCTTCAAACTGAACTGTCAGGGTAAACTCAAATGCAATTCTGGACGTAAATAATATCTGCACAGTGCAGTCTATTGTCAATAAGAATAATAAAGGTGATAAAAAGGCATTTGTGTCGCACACATGTTCATATTTCAAAATTATCTGTTAGTTTTCTCTCATCATCATCATCAAGTGCCCTGCCAGCTGGCGTAGGCGTTCATGGCTCTCCACAGATCTCAGTCTTTAGTTTTCTGGATCAACTCTGCTGATATTCCTTCATGCCACCGTCTCAATCCATCCAGCATCATTTCTCTTGGTCTGCCTCTGCCTCTCTTCCCCTCGATCTTTCAGTTGTCACAATGTTCTCCATGCCTCTCTTCTCATCACGTGACCGAAGAAAGATGTTTGTCGCTTTCTTATTGTTGTATATAATGTTCTAGTTTCATTAGCCTGTTTCAGGCAATCGTTGTTAGTTACTCTGGCAGTCCAAGGAACTCGGAACATTCGTCTCAGGAGTTGAGCTGAGTTGAGTTGAGTCCAGAACCGACATCACTGCACTCAGGACATTCCCATACTGCTCCGTCCCCTCGTGCAACAGCCAGCGAAAAGTCATACCACTAATCGTTCCCACCGCTATCTGATTAAAAGTTCTCCTGGTAGGCCTATTCACTCTTAGTTTTGAGATTCTTCCAGACCCCGTGCCGATCCCCCGCAAACTCATTCTTCCCACATATGGGTTCTCAATTTGTTCCACCGCCTTCTCCACCTGGTCCCTCAAGCGCACGACCACCTCCCCCTTGTCCATAGGCAAAATTCTACCAAGAGGTGCATTCCCTGCTAGCCTATCAGTCAGTTCATTCCCCCGTACACCTGCATGGCCATGGCAAAATACCCATACAATTCTCACGATCTGTGACCTCTGAAGCGATGAGAGCCATTCCACATGAAATATACCTTTCTCCACCTTGTTAAGCATACTCTTTGAATCCGTAATGAATACAGCGTGTGTTGCAGTAGTCTCCTCTAGCCACCGGAATGCCGCTGTTACTGCCTCCACCTCCATTCTCATGCTGGAGACCTTAGTCTCATATGCCAGACTCTCCTTTTTCAAGACTCGCCCATTAGCCTTTGCAATAAAGCCCCAGCCACTACGTCTTTTTCTCACCATTGACCCATTAGTGTAGATGACTATGTCACCTTGATGTGTGTTGCTTTGGATCAGCTTTTGCACTTCAAACTCAGTGCGGCCCGCTGCCCATTCTCTGCACTCACGACCCAGTGTTATTATTACATTGTGCCAGTCCGTCATGTCTTCCGGAACTTCAGCCCACTCTCTTTCACGATTGATGGTCTCTAGATCACACACCTGACTTATAGAAAGTTCTGCCTGTGCCATCCAGGACCTGCCTCGTCTTAATCTATGACCCTTAACCATATCCATTGCTGCATGCAGCGGGAGATCCCTGTCTGCGGCAACTCTCAGGTGCCATTTTGCCTGAAGGACCCTATGCATATCCATTATTGTTGGTAGCGCCAGGATATGCCTCATGCATATAATTGGTGTGTCCTTTGTGCACCCCAGGATTAACCGCATGGCAGCATTCTGTATGCGCCCCAACCTTTCAAGCTGGCTCTTTGATACAGTCAGCAACCCCAGACCATACTCGATGACAGAAATTATTAACTGCTGAAAGAGCCTGTACAGCATCATCTGATCTACCTCGGTTGCTGCCATATCCCCCAATGCTTTAAGTCCCCTACCAGCCTTCACCACCTCCACATGATCCTTAACAGACAAACACCTGTCAAATGTGATTCCCAAGTACTTCAATTTACTCTCTTGACTAAGAGGACATCCATTCAACATAATATCTGGGACGTCTGCCTTGACGATCCGGTTATCCAAGGAGAACCACACAACCGATGCCTTGTCTGGGTTTATAATGGCCCCTGCGTCCCTGCACCACTCCGTCACCCTGTTTACCGCCACCTGTAAGTCTTTCGCCAGACTGGCGCTGTCCCTGCCCTGTCTGTAAACCAGCACATCATCTGCAAATGTCAAGATTCTACCCACACCTGGTGTCTCAATAGCTGCGATTTTGCTGGTGTAGACATTAAAGAGCACTGGGGACAAAGCAGATCCCTGCGGCAACCCAGGTGTAATAGTACAGGGGTCAGAAGTCCAGGAACCCATGCGCAGTGCAACCTTACGCTCATAAAGGACTGTCGCAACCCATCTAACAAGGCAAGGGCAGACCTCCATGTCCAACAGTGTGTGTATTAACCGATCATACCTAACCCTGTTATACGCATCCTCCAGGTTAAGAGCTACCGCCACTGTCTCCTGTTTATTCTGGAAGCCCTCGTAGACATCAAATGCAAAAGTTGAAGCATTGGCCCAGGTGTCCTTTCCAGGCCGGTAGCTCCCGAGTCCTTGGGGAAGCAGATTCGGACTTTCCAAATGTTGCTGGAGCCTGCGTGCTATTTTTTCGAGGACTTTGCCATACGTATTTTGCAGGGTTATGATTCGGTATCCATTAAGTCTGGGGTGATCCTTACCTGGCTTTGGGAGGGGGACCAGGTAGCTATGCAGCCAATTGTGGGGTATTTCCGCCGTATTGATGCTTAGGTTGAAACAAAGAGCCATCTCCTCTAAGTCCCCATCATTTAGTTCCTCAAATGGGAGTACCTCACCCCATCCGGACCTGGCGCTGTGTCTTTAGCCCACTTCAGTACCAGTCTTATTTCCTCCATTTTAATCTCACAGTCCTCCTTCCCAGTGACCCGTGACAAGGCTTTTCTGACGTTATCTCTAATAGCCCTATCTTGCTGATCCGTCTGTTTTTAAAAAAAAACCGAAAGAAAAGCCTCCCCTTTGTCCTTGTCAGTTGTCATAGTGTCGCTTGTCGTCCCGGGAGGAAAGTGAAATCAACAAGCACACCTTTAAGATCCTTATACTTGGGAATTATTGACAGACTTTTGTCTACACTTCTCCGTTCTGTCTTCTACTCACTATATCTCTCTCTTTCTCTCTCTCTCTCTTATTCCTTCATAACATACCCCGACAACAGTTTCCTCCAACAATTAATAAAATATTTATTGCTGAAAACTATGTCAGTTGTATGTATTGAATGTGTATATGTAATTTGTAGTGTCTTCTATTGTGAGTGCGAGATAGGACTCTGAATGTCTATGCTCCGTATCACATCTCTCATCTGCATACGGCTATGCAACAAGACATCACACATAAATGGACAGCTCTCACCCTGGATGCTCTGCTCCGCTTGAGTCTGGACGTAATCCAATATTGAAAAAAAGGTTCAACGTCTGATCACCATAAAATAATGCGATTATGATAAGTTTGAATTCAGCAGATTTCCCTTTTTTGGAAGTTAGTAAAATCCATCACGGAAACACATCACCACTGTCTAACACTGTCTGTATAAAGACTATATACGTTCGACACACTGTCTCTTAATTACTTAACAGTTTTTGTATACATGTAAACTGTTCTTGAGTTCTTCAATGTTTCTTTTAGGTTAGTACCCAATTCAAATATATTTAGCCTATGTCGCTCTGACTTTATAGAATGAAAGTCCTTTCCATGGTTTTCAAAACCTGGATCAGAGTTCACTTATTTTACATTCGTTATGTCGGCCCATGATTATTGAAGGGCGAGGTTGAAGTTGTTCTAGTGAAGTACTATCTCTGCACAAGTGAAGTAACTTTCTTATCTTCTCTGAGTATGTCAGGAGTTTTCGTGGAACCTGTGGGTGATATATAACCAGGTGATATTAGTCTGCTTCATACTAATTCTTATGTAAGAGCATGCTTCCAGCCGTACTCAGACGCTTCCGAAAGATACTCTGACATAAGACAGATGAGTTCACTAAAGTCTACACGATTAGCTAAAAGAAGGAAATGTTAACAGCAAAGCACAGACACCTAGTTCCCTATGCTAGACTATTAAGCTAAAGCTAGATTACCTTATATAATCTATGTTAGTCCATGAATCGAAATACACAAGCACATAAGCACCAATGTCCCATCGCCTTTAAACAATAAGGGACCTATATTTCTTTCCTAATTAAGGACGCATAGATCCATTCTCCGTCCAGTTTGTTAGAACACTAACCACAAAAACAAGTTTCCAACAATTTATACTAAGTTCCAAATCTCCGTTCTCTTTTGATGTCCCTACATCAACAATCTAATTTGCCGTGATTCCCCTCAAGGTTTGTGAAATCACGTATTCGTTCGTGGCCGCTCCGTTACGGCTACTTCGCTGATTCCCGCTTTCCCAAACTCTCGTACATCAATCAGTTTTAACGCTTTGATCCACGTCTTCGTGTTTTCTTCAACCTCCCTTCTCCGTGTTGTTTGTCCGATAAGATCGGCAGTCAATGACCCTTGATAACCACGGTATCTGTCGTCTATACCATTCGGTCAATAACCTTCACTTTGTCCTCACCTCAGACTGAAGTACTCGATTGTTATTCTGACTAACGGTCCATAATTTTCCATCCTCATACATTGCAAGTAATTTTATATTCCAGTTTATCGGGGAATCACTAAACTCGCAGTATCCCGTGACATAGGCCCCCTCTTAAGAGAGTTGACCGCGTCGACTCTTCCTCACTGGAGTTTTGATTCCTATGATCCACCAACCTATTCCTCTTCCTCTGGAGTTGGATGTCTAGATAGGAAATCCGCTCCTACATTCTCCTTACCAGGGATGTACTCCACTGTGAAATTGTACGGCTGCAGCAACAACGACCATCGCATCAACCGTGCGTTGAGCTTCTGCGAAGTAGCTAGGAACATCAAGGGTTGATGATCTGACTGTACCCTCACATGGATCACCTCCTCATCAAGTAGGCGATCTCACTGACAGCCTATTATACTACTCATGACCGACACTAGTGTTGGCTCATCGCCCCTGTACGTTCGGTCGACTTACTTTCGACTGGCGTAAGCGATGGCTCACAATACAGACGGATCGTCCCATCCTGACTGTAACACTGTTTCCATGTCCTCTTGGATTCCCCAAACTTTTCATCATGGGATTTGCGGTATCGTCCTCGTTGGACAGAATCGTCTTCCCCAAACCTCCTGGACTTTTGCTTCCAGGACCATCTCGGTCGATATTGGATCTGGTCAGCCAATCTTCGGTTGCAGTCCTGGGTATTTCTCGCCTTTCCCGACGTTACCCACCCTTCTGAACTTGGTTACTAGTGACGGTTACACTCTTGTCCTTTCCCTGACGTGTGATTTCCCTCCTCCCTTCGTTGGGTAAATCTGACCTATCACGTACTTTCCCATATGCCCTCCTATGTAGTACTGGTGATCTCTGGTCTTCGTCTGGACCTGTAACCTTTTTCTTAATGGCTGTCATCACCATAAGGTGTGAAGCTTTGCTCTCGGATCTCTCCTCATATTTCTTAATGAGATGCCTAGGGAGATTTTTCAGTTTTTCCCCGATCCGGATTTTGTAGATGTTTTTGCACACCACCTTTACCAAAGGATAAGGTCCTTTCCATCCTACTTGGAGTATATTAGTCTCTTCTGGACCCCATACTTCCACTTGGTCTTCCACCTTAAGAGCTATTTTACTCTTAGTCCGATTGTTGGGTGGTGCTTTCTGGCACTCTGAACAAGACTTCACTAACCGGCGTACATCTCCGGTCATTCCTGGCCAGCAATAATGGCCGGAAATCGTCTGCAATGTCTCTCTGACACCCATATGTCGATTTTCGGCTAAGGTGTGTCCACTCTGAAGAATGTGAGGACGGTGGGTCTCTGGAACCACCCACAGCTCGTGCAGGTTATCTCCTCTTCCAGCTCTCCTGTAAAGCCGCCGATTCCCTAGAAAGTACTGTCCCCGTGTTGGTGGCTCAGCACTTCTTTGCAGCTTCCTGTAGCAAGGACGCAACGTAGTATCCTTCCTCTGGGCAGTATGCAATTCCCCTATCACTGAGTTGTCGCATAGTGTCTCTGCCTCTTTTTCCTTCCCCTGAGATCCACTGGCTACTGCTCCCCTGTGGGCTGGCTGTTTGGGCACCCCCAAGAACACGTATTTTGTACCAATGATCACTGGAAATAGGGAGTCAGCTAATACAGCTGCAGGAATAATGCCCGTGACGTACCTGGTCTTTAGCTCCACCTTGGCGATTGGCAGCGTCATGGTAACAGCACTCCTCATGGCAGGCTGTATCTCAATGGTCTCCCCTGTAAGTTGGTCTGGGCGTACCAAGCTGGCGTCAATAACAGCTTCCCCATCCAAACCTGTATCGTAGAGATAAGTAACCTGCTGGCCATTGACTTCAATCAGTTCAACCACAGGTGACCTCTCTTGGTCCAGAATTCCTTCCACGACCTCGACCTTTTCCTTGAAATCCTCGATTGGTTCCTCAAGGCTTGTTGCGAAGTTGGCATCATTTGCCTTGCTTACTGCAGTCTGCAGTATTATGTGCTTTCGACCTGCAGTGTGTGCACCATTTTCCCTTCCAAGCTTTCCGTGTGCTTTCTTTGTTCAGAGCTTCTTCGCCGACCTCAGCCTTGTCTGTGATCACCTTCTTAGGAATCACTTGGCATGCCGCGAAGTGATAACTTTTCGGTTTCGATCTGGAGTCCTTTGTGTTGTGAGAGGGCGACTTGCAGATCGAACACCACTTCTCAGACCACTGTCGTGTCGGTTGAGAGTTGAGTGGGTTCTGTCTTCCCTCCTTCTTCCTCTCTGGACTCTTCTCTGTGTGCTTCATATAAGGTTCCACTTTTTCTCCTTCCCAGTTTTTAGATTTCTTTCGGTCTTGTTTCTCCTGACCTTTTGTGGTTGGTATATTGGTTTCTTTAGCTTCCCCATGGACTTCTACGAATCTTTCCGCCAGCTTATTCACAACATCAAGCCGTTCCGCCCCTTGTTCTCCTAAAAATGTCTTCAGTGGTTCTGACATTTGCTGGCGCATCTGGTCTACTACCATCATCTCTTCCAGACTCTCATAATCCCGCTTGAACTCTGCCAAATCCATTCATTTTTGGAGGTATGATTTCAGCCGTAAACTGTATGCGGCTAATAGCTCTCCCGGCTCTCTTCTTGCCGATCGAAACTTCTTCCGATACGTTTGTGCGGTGATCTCATAGCGTTTCATCAAAGCGGCTTTCAATTCTTCGTAGTTGTTTTCATGTCCTGGTGGTAGGCGTGTGTAAACCACGAAACCCGAACCTCGTAATCCCTGGGATAATTTAAGATTCCATCGGCTTCTATCCAGCCCCATAGCGACTGAAATGGCTTCAAAGCGATTCGCGTATTGGTCAAATCGTTCTTTAGACTCCTCATAAACAGCTAAGGGAAACTTCATTGCATGGTACCCATGTCCACTCATGTTGGTTGAACCATGTGAAGATAATCCTCCTTCTGCTACATCTATTTCTCCCTTAGTTTGTGTTTTGATTTCTAGCTCTCGCATGCGGTATTCATGTTCTCTTATCTTGTTTGCCTCTTCCGCTTCCAACTTGGCCTTTCGATCTTCCCTTTCTGCTTGGCAAAGTTCCCTCTCCCTCTCCTGTATGTAATCGGTTAGTGCCGAACCAGATAAACCAATTTCTTCCCCGTTTGCCTTAGTTCTGCTGTAGTTAATTTAGGAGTGGCCATAGTTAAAGAAGGTGAGTCAGCAGATTGCGCAAAGACACTTCAAGGAAGTAAGTACTTACTAACTATGTAAATTAAATATGTATTATAGATATTATTATCTATGTCAATATATATATTATCTATGAAACCACACAGTACACCACAACTACTCTCTCAACCACAAGAGGAGATTTAGGATAAAGACTTATGTAGACGTGTAAAGTGTGAACAGGTATGTACTGTGTCTGAACACCTATCCACATTCACCCTGTCTGGATCTTTATTTTCCCGACAATAATGTCCCCATATATCCAATGGACGTCCCTCCATTAAAAGTCATCAATATGTATACTCATATGTATATACCAATATGTAGGTACCAATATGCAGGTACCCCACTATGCATGTACACCACTGCTCCACCATTTAATGTCGCTTGTCGTCCCGGGGAGAAAGTGAAATCAACAAGCACACCTTTAAGATCCTTATACTTGGGAATTATTGACAGACTTTTGTCTACACTCCTCCGTTCTGTCTTCTGCTCACTATCTCTCTCTCTCTCTCTCTCTCTCTCTCTCTCTCTCTCTCTCTCTTATTCCTTCATAACATACCCCGACAACAGTTTCCTCCAACAATTAATAAAATATTTATTGCTGAAAACTATGTCAGTTGTATGTATTGAATGTGTATATGTAATTTGTAGTGTCTTCTATTGTGAGTGCGAGATAGGACTCTGAATGTCTATGCTCCGTATCACATCTCTCATCTGCATACGGCTATGCAACAAGACATCACACATAAATGGACAGCTCTCACCCTGGATGCTCTGCTCCGCTTGAGTCTGGACGTAATCCAATATTGAAAAAAAGGTTCAACGTCTGATCACCATAAAATAATGCGATTATGATAAGTTTGAATTCAGCAGATTTCCTTTTTTTGGAAGTTAGTAAAATCCATCACGGAAACACATCACCACTGTCTAATACTGTCTGTATAAAGACTATATATGTTCGACACACTGTCTCTTAATTACTTAACAGTTTTTGTATACATGTAAATCTTTTCTTGAGTTCTTCAATGTTTCTTTTAGGTTAGTCCCAATTCAAATATATTTAGCCTATGTCGCTCTGACTTTATAGAATGAAAGTCCTTTCCATGGTTTTCTAAACCTGGATACAGAGTTCACTTATTTTACATTCGTTATGTCGGCCCACGATTATTGAAGGGCGAGGTTGAAGTTGTTCTAGTGAAGTACTATCTCTGCACAAGTGAAGTAACTTTCTTATCTTCTCTGAGTATGTCAGGAGTTTTCGTGGAACCTGTGGGTGATATATAACCAGGTGATATTAGTCTGCTTCAGACTAATTCTTATGTAAGAGCATGCTTCCAGCCGTACTCATACGCTTCCGAAAGATACTCTGACATAAGACAAATGAGTTCAGTAAAGTCTACACGATTAGCTAAAAGAAGGAAATGTTAACAGCATAGCACAGACACCTAGTTCCCTATGCTAGACTATTAAGCTAAAGCTAGATTACCTTATATAATCTATGTTAGTCCATGAATCGAAATACACAAGCACATAAGCACCAATGTCCCATCGCCTTTAAACAATAAGGGACCTATATTTCTTTCCTAATTAAGGACGCATATATCCATTCTCCGTCCAGTTTGGTAGCACACTAACCACAAAAACAAGTTTCCAACAATTTATACTAAGTTCCAATTCTCCGTTATCTTTTGATGTCCCTACATCAACAATCTAATTTGCCGTGATTCCCCTCAAAGGTTTGTGAAATAACGTATTCGTTCGTGGCCGCTCCGTTACGACATCTCCGCTGATTCCCGCTTTCCCAAACTCTCGTACATCAATCAGTTTTAACGCTTTGATCCACGTCTTCGTGTTTTCCTCAACCTCCCTTCTCCGTGTTGTTTGTCCGATAAGATCGGCAGTCAATGACCCTTGATAACCACGGTATCTGTCGTCTATACCATTCGGTCAATAACCTTCACTTTGTCCTCACCTCAGACTGAAGTACTCGATTGTTATTCTGACTAACGGTCCATAATTTTCCATCCTCATACATTGCAAGTAATTTTATATTCCAGTTTATCGGGGAATCACTAAACTCGCAGTATTCCGTGACACATAGGTCGGTTGTTATCATCATAAACGGTGCCATGTGTGCCGTCTCAGGAACCACATCTCTGTTGCTTCTAATTTCTTCTTAATTTGTTCATTTACATTCCAAGATTCACTGCCATACAGCAAAACTGGCTTTACATAGCATTTCAGCACTCTCTTTCTTACATACAGTGATAGTGACTTATTGCATAAGATACTCTTCATTTTCTGAAATGCGGCTTTTGCTTGCCCTATTCTGCTCTTAATCTCTGTTGTACATCTTCCATCTGATATTATAAATGTCCCTAGGTATCTAATATTATCCACTTGGATAAGAATCTCTCCTTCAATTTCTGTGTACCATTGTGGTGTCACCATTTTCTTTGATATCACCATTGTTACTGTTTTCTTAATATTCAAGGATAGTCTTTTCCTTGCCCTCTCTGTTACTACAACAATTGTTGTAGGTCTGTTGATTTATCCACCACCAATACTGTGTCATCTGCATAGCGTATATTATTTATATTATAACCGCCAACTAGTATTTCTGGCATCTCTTTGATCTCTCCAATTCCAATTCCAATTTTCGAGAAAAAAAAATTCCAAATTCGGTCTCGTCTATCCTGCCTCCTCAGCTTTGGTTATTGTTGAGATCCGTGGTTTTTGTGGGTATTTTACCCTCTTTCTTGTCTTGTGCGCTCTTATGAGTAAGTCCTATCTCGGACTGTGTATGTAAGCGTTTGTGTCAGTGACGCCAGTTGGGGGAATGGTCGGCGGATGTCCTTTGTTCCCGTCTCCTCTGGGGGGTTTCTTTTATTAGTGAAGGCTACTGGCTTGCCTGGCTTGACTGGTTGCAGTCCTTGAAAGGACTTTTTATTTGGTCTTTTTGCCTCATTTTTTTTGGTGTATTTTCTGTAGAAGCTTTTCGGTGTTTTCATTTTTCTCCTTGTGCCTGTTTTCGGTGTCGAGATTGAGTATCTGCTGCCTTTCGATTTCTTCCTCCGTGGTCAGCCATGGGACGATTCACTGTCATCTATATAGTACTCGAAGTCGGTCTCACAGTCACAGTGTAAGACTGGGTATTCCATCGGTTTCCCCCTGAATTTCTTGGGCTTCTTCTTTTCTTTTTCTTCCTAGCGCCTTCTGAATTCCTTGCACTGGAGTTCCTCCCTGCTAGCCGATTCTTGGCACTCCACCAAGGTAGGTGGAAGTGGGTATTTTGTGCCACCTTTGTCGTCTGTGCCATATGTTCCACCTCTTGCTTGATGTTTTGCTGGATCTCCTTTATTTCAGCAAGCAGCTTTTCATTGTTGCTGGTCGGTGCCGGTGTTTGAAGTAGCTTGACTTTTTTTTTTTTTTTTTTCAACGCATCAATCTGGCTTTGTAGTTGTGCTCTTTCAGCTTGCAAGATGCACGTGGCTGTCTCGCACCTCCGCATTGCTTCCTTAGATGGTGCCTTTGTGGTAATGTCGAGCTTTAAGACGTCTCTGTGTCTTTGGAGGTACGGACAGCCCAAGTATCTTGCTCCTTGCTTGCCCAGGCAGTTGGCGCACTTTCTTTTGTTGTTGGGCGCTCGGAAGTCCGTGTCCAGATTGGCCAGCGGACACTCCTTGAAGGCGTGGTGATCGGTGCAGTACCGGCAAATTTCCGTCTTACTGCGACATACTGCTCTGCTGTGGCCGGCCTTCTGGCATCTGGAACATTGAGTAATCCTTGGTATGAATCCTTCAGGTTGTTGTATTTTCTTGTCTATCGATACCTGGCGTGGTATCTCGCTGCCCTCAGTCGACACCACCGCCAGCGTGGTAGGGATCTTTGAGAATGTCAGGATCCTCTCCGTCTTCAAGATTCGGATGTTAAGATTCTCTTCTTGTAGCTGCTTCATTATCTGTTTGTCTGACAGCTCCACTTGAATACGCTTGACAACCCATCGGACTGTTTTTGAGTCGGTGTTTCCGACTCTGGTGTCTTTCTTCTCCTTCTCAGCTGTGTTGGGTCCTATCTGTGGTGGGTTGTCATCGATATTCCTCGTGGTGGCTTCAGTAGTAACTGTAGTTTCAGGTTCTTTGTTTCAGCTCACGTGAATGTTCTCTCCGCCCGTCTTCTTTACATCTTTGTCGGCTCCCACGCTACACATCTTAGATATCACGTGTCTTTTCGTGTTCTTGCGACGTGCCATTTCCCCCCGTATTAGGCTTCTTGACTTGTTCATGTGACTTGTCTTGCTAGAGCTCGCTGTTGCGAATGACGACACACGCGAAATGCACGGCAATTGTTCTCTCTCATTATTACATTGCTATATAGGAAAAAGAGATCGGGTGACAAGACACACCCCTGTTGTACTCCTAGCTTTATCTGTTCGAACCTACCCTCTTTATTTCCCATTTTAATTGCTGCTACGTGGTTCCAGTAAATATTCTTTATTATTCTTAAATCTTTCCCATCAATGTTGATATCTTCCAACATTTTTATCAGTGCATCATGTTTTACTTTATCAAATGCCTTAGTATAATCTATGAAGCATAAATATATGTCTCTCTGTTTCTCTATTGATCTTTCTATTAGTGTTCGTAATATATATATTGCATTGTTTGTACCCTTTCCTTCCATAAAACCATACTGTTCTTCACTAATTTCCATTTTTATTTTCTTTCTTGTTCTTCTCATTATAATTCTGAGTAGAAGCTTAGTGACATGGTTTATGAGGTTAATTGTACGAAAATCTTCGCATTCAAGTGCTCCTTGTCTCTTTGGTATTGCTATAAATACAGATTTCAGCATATCGCTCGGTAAATATCCACTGTTGTAAATATCCTTCAGCATTTTGGTTAATATATCTACCCCAAATTCTCCCAATACTTCTAATTCTTCTACTGTGATTTCATCTGGCCCAGCTGTTTTTCCTTTCTTCATATGTTTCATAGCGTCAGCGACTTCTTCTTTTAGAATAGGTGGGCCTTCTAAGTTACTTTCTTCTGTTAATTCTTCCCTTTCTCCATTATATAATTCTCTTATATACTCATTCCACCTCTTCATTATAGCACCTTCCTCCAATAAAACCTGTCCTGTTTTTGATTTCAAACACCCTGTATTTATTCTTATTTTTCTTCCTGTGAGCTCGCTGATTTGTCTGTGCATACTTTTTTGATCTTTAATGGAATTTAATTCAATTTGTCTGCATTGCTCGTTTAACCAACTTTCTTTTGCCTTCACACATTTATCTCTTATTTCTTTATTTATCTTATCATACTCTTGTTTGTCATTTTTATTCTGTTTCCTTTTGTCCATCAGCCTTAAGATTTCTTCATTCATCCATTTTTTCTTAGCTTTTTGGCTTCTCTCCGGTAATATGTAATATTTCTTTGCTAGTTTGATGAATGGAGTCTCTTAACATTTCCCATTGTTCATCTATACTCTGTATTTTAGCTATTGCATTGTACCTATTTTTCACAGTCACTCTGTATTGTTCTTGAATTTCTTTATCTACTTTCAGAACCTCTTTATTAAGTCTCAAGTTTTAAATCATTTTTTCCCCTCTCTTTAATCTTACTTTTATTTGTCCACATAGTGGTACATGATCACTGTTACTGTCAGCCCCAGGCATTGTCTTTACATTAATTAATGCATTTCTAAATCTTTTATTAATAAGTATGTAGTCAATTTGGTTGCGTATTTTCATATTAGGGCTTTTCCATGTGTATAGTCGTCTTTTATGGTGTTTAAACCATGTGTTTCTAATTATCATTTCATTAATATTTGCCCATTCTATTAGTTTCTCTCCTCTTTCATTTCTTGTACCTAAACCGTAATTCCCCACTATATCCTCTATTTTTCCCTTTCCTACTTTTGCATTAAAATCCCCCAGTATTATTTTTATTTCTTGTGATCCAATTTGGGCTATTGCCATTTCAACTTCATCGTAAAAGTTTTGTATATCTTCATCACTACTCTTTGTTGTTGGTGCATATACTTGTATAATATTTATATCTATTGGTTTGCCTTTGATTTTGACCATTATAACTCTATCTGAAATGCACCAGTATCCAGTCATAGATTTGGCTGTATTTTCATCAAATATTATTCCTACACCTTTTTCATGTGTGTCCCCTCCAGAATAAATTATTGTGTGTTTGTCGGTTATAATTTTGCCAGATCCCTTCCATCTCATCTCACTTATGCCTAGTATATTCATTTTCATGTTTTCCATTTCTCTTAGAACATTGTTTAACTTTCCTAGCTCATTTAATGTCCTAACATTCCATGTTCCTACTCTAAATTTATTTAGTTTAGTTATTGTTTTAGTTTTGCCATCAGTAGCTGGATGACGGTCTGGTGTCACCTGTGACTCATGACTGTCCCTACCGGACGAGGATGTCATAAGACAGCTATTAACGTCGATCACTATTTCTGAAATTTGTGTCGCCATGAAATCTTGGGAAGATAGTGTGGTGGTTTCCCCTTGCCTTCCACATTCGCATGGTGGTCTTTTAACTCTGCCTCTGACAGCCATTTCCGACTGTCAGGACAAGTGAGTGCCCTACTCTGCTCAGCTGCAGAGTTGTTCACTTATTCCGGTGGATACTCGGTCCCCAGAGCTGTGTTAGCCAAACCGTGGTGTGTTTCCATCCTCTACCACGGGGAGGTGCAGTTGGGATTTTCCCTTCCTAAAGTTATGGTCTATGACCAAAACTCTCCAGTACTTTTTAGAGGACAGTCAGTCATAGATGTAATAAATAGGACTGTCAGATCAATGACACTACTAACTTTATTTTATCCTTTTTTCACTTCCAGTACATCAGTGACAGCGATCAAGTAATCATTCATAACTGACAATGGGAAGAATTGATATCATTGCTGTTGACGGCAGCCCACAGTCCCGTTATGCATTTGACTGTAAGTTTATTCATAAATATACCAGTGTATCATCATCTCACATTATTCTTATCATTATTTATCAGAGCGACCTGGCTTTTTGTTGACAGCCAATTGTTATAATGTGGTAAAAACTCAGTATGGAGCAAGCACAATAGGAGGCTTCCAGTTATCAGCAGCAGTCGCCCCCCCCCTCCCCCTCCTCAACGAATGTTTCGGCTTCTTCACCTTCCATATACTATCAGGGGGTGGGCCTGCCTGGGTCTTGACTCCTTGGTGTTTTTCTCCTGTAGTGTGTTATCCCACATTGATATCGCTATGTGTGTCTGCCTAGAAGTCATCCCACCCTCTCAGAGTGAACATTCTGCACCTGGTGAATCTGCCATTATCACTGCATCTTAACTAACTGCGAGAAAGCCAGCTTCTTTCTCCAGCCATTTGCCTCTGTCTTCAGCTCCACCTCGGTGGTTAGCTATGACCCATAGATGTTGCAGCCATGTTGCCTTCTTCATACGCCATTCACAGCTTAAGGATCTGCCCTCCTGCACACGTTCAGCGGAAGTCAACTCCTCTTCTTATTCTACCACAAGCGTTCATTGCCATCGCTCATTAGCAGAGGTCCAACTTTGGACGATATTTCCGGTCCAGATGATAGCTACATTGTGGTATGTTATACCCAGTGTTTTGCACAATGTGTTATGCCCATAGTAACTTAGCAACTTATGTTATAGTTTTTGATGCAGTTTAAAAATGTGTACCTCAACAGGTCTTGTAGAATGTCAGTATTTTTCTTCTTCTTGATCTACACTATTCCAAGAATTGTTCTGTAACATTTTCAGAAGACTTGATTTTCATCTTTAGTGGTTGTGCAATGGCCCATGATTCACATCCACATGTTGCCAGAGGCAAGATGCATCTTCTCAACATCTTTACTGGTATTTATTTGCTGGTGTCCTGCCTGAGGATTCTGTCACTGTTATGGCCAATTCTGACTTCTTTGAGCAGTTTCCATTGTTGTTAATTAAGGAGCCAAGATATTTAAAGTTTTGACATTGAATTTGACAGTAGTCATGTTAAAATGAATGCTAACCATTAAAGAGTTGTTAGATGTCCTAATAATTTACCCTTGTGAATTGTTATAGAGAACACCCTAAAATACTGTGACAGTAATAGGTGTACACATGCACAGAATAACATGGAGAACAACCACAACAATTATAAAGAGACTACAAACATTCATTAATTGTTGCCGGCGCAGAATGGAAGGACTAAAATGGCATGACAGAATCACCAATGTGGAGCCCATGGAGAGAACTAAACAAATTCCAGTGAATGAAGAGGTGAGGGAAAGACTCGGTGCTGGGTGTGACTCACTTTGGGAAAACATGTGAATTGTATGAGTAGACAGTTCTTTGAAATTTCCATGGCAATGAATACCTACAGACAGATGGAGAAGAGAATTAGAGACACAAGTTAATAATATGGGAAGACATGAATGGAGCTGCATGAGATAATAAAAGATAGGATGGCTTGGTCTGAATTGGTTGATGACCTATGCCCCAATGGGGGATAAAATGAAAAAAGGAGAGAAAAAGAAATGGCACAGAATATTCAGAGATGTGGACGGTGAAACAGTTTTGTAATATGTATTATGTAACTAATATTGTTATTTCCTGCAGGGTACCTGGACAACTTGTACAGAGAGGGGAACACTGTGGTGTTAGTTCATGTGATGGAGTATAGCATTAACATTGGTTTGCGTGAGTAGTCTTCTAGTTTCCTTTATCTTATTCACACAAGAATTGTTTGATCTGTATGTTTGTTACACCTTATGTTGCAACATTTTACTGCAACCATCTTTCTTGTTCACATATGTTTTTATATTTATCGCAGAAAGAGAAAAAACATTATAGTACTATTCATTTTCTTGCACTCTGCAATTAAATCTGTTTGTAAAATTGTAATTATTTTTTCTACTGGATTTAAAATTATACCATTATAATACTCATTTGCTCTCTACCTAAGTGGATAGGTAACATTTCATACTTTCCATTCCTGTCTGAATAATGACTAGCAGTGGCAAAGAGGTTGTGCATCTGCCACTGACTTTAACAGTAAATAAGTAAAGGACCTTAGTAACTAAAACAGTAAATGCCCTCAGTAACTAAAACAGTAAAGGACCACAGTAACTAAAACAGTAAAGGACCTCAGTAACTAAAACAAAGGACCTCAGTAACTAAAACAGTCAAGGACCTCAGTAACTAAAACATTAAAGGACCCCAGTAACTAAAACAGTAAAGGACCTCAGTAACTAAAACATTAAAGGACCCCAGTAACTAAAACAGTCAAGGAACTCAGTAACTAAAACATTAAAGGACCCCAGTAACTAAAACAGTAAAGGACCTCAGTAACTAAAACAGTCGAGGACCTCAGTAACTAAAACAGTGAAGGACTTCTTAAACACCTTAAGACACACTGGGCAATGGTGCTGGACCTATATGTGTATAGACCAGCTGGCGCTCAGTGGCTGACGTGGTCAGAGTCACGCCTTCATGTCTAAGACATTTCCTGGTACTCATTTTAAGCTGGGTTGTAATTTTTAAAAACTCCGCCGCAGAGCAAATGCGGCAGGGGGCTTCTGATCGTCAAAACCATAGCCCCTTCCCCAAGTGTTTCGACCCATTCTACCCTTAACACTCTCTAGGGGCAGGTCTATCCGGGTCATGACTCCGGGCATCTTTCCCCTACCATGCGATAAGTTCGGTCGATTTCGTTGTTCTTGTTGTTGTGCTTGTCCCTTCACTGTTACCATGTCCATTCTCAAGCCTCCCCTCCCTCGGTGAGGAGAGTCCATGCAGCCTGTGCTTGCCCCTTAGCATGTGTGGTCATGGGGAGCCAGCTTCTTCCCCAACCACGGTCTCTATTGTCTCCATTTGACTCCGTTGCCGTGTTCCTTCCTCGTGCCCAGTTCACGGCGCCGTATTCTACTAGGAAGCCAGTTCTTCCTTTACGTTTGACCCTTTTATTTATTGACTTATTTTTTTAAATTTTTTTTTTGTAAAAGTGCTTGGCTCAATCCCACTTGACAGCAATACTCTTGTAACATTGTTTTCCACAGAGATCTTATTATGCCTCTCCCTCAACCCTCTAATGTTTATATAGTGGATCATATGCCTTGTCTTCTAGAGAGAGGGCATAAAGTAGGTTTGGTTTCCACCTTGCACACTTTAAAGTTCCCTTGACAGTTGTAAATCTTAAATAGTATGTCATGCAGATTGCTACCCTGGAAACATTTCCACTTTATGAAGCCTGCTCACGACAAAATATTTATAGTGTGGAAGCGGTGTCATAAGTTACCCTTCCTTACTTAAGTGTCGTCCCTGGGGTGAGGGGAATCAACACCCACATTTTTATTAACCCAATACTATTGTCCTAGAGAAACCACCAGACTCCGTCCACCAACTCCACCAGTGTGTAGATACCTCTTTCTTACTCTCACTCACCCCTGGATCATGCCCCCTCTCACTCTTCCCCAACATAACATACTCAATAACTCTAGCCTCAACAAATAAATACTAAGAATTTATTAAAGCAGAGAGTATGTGGGTGTGAGAAGTGTGTGTGTGTGTGTAATGGGTAGAATGTATGTCGAATTCTAGTGTCTCTGTAGACTCAAAGCAGCAGATCAGGAGCCAGGTCAGATGATCATCACAGCAAGGGTACGCCACAGCATGATAGCTTAGTATGTGAACACCTCACCGATTGAAGCGTCTCTTCTTCCAGACGTTGACTTTCTCCCGTATCCACTGGGTCGACTAGATGTATGATCCATCAAGAATAGTTATTGTAAAACCCTAATCATGGATCTGTCACTCCCTGTAAAGACTAAGGTCCCTATAACTTAAATAGGTACGGATCCATGTACTGTGAAAACTAGATTTCAATGTCATGTGTGTCACGTTTGTTCGAAGCCATGTTCATAGATTGTCACACACAAACTGTTCTAAAGTACTTCTTCGCTGTACTTAATTATTCCACGAGAACTTCATGTCCAAATGTCTTTCTCTAGATTCTATTGTTCAGTGGTATGTGGTGAAGAAACTAGTGTCACCCGACCTGGGTGAATCCCTATTGTAATTGCCAGAGTCTCACCCGGAGTTACAACGCGCTGTCTGTACCATCGCCCGACAATGCAACGCTGAACTATGATAAACACTACAGTTATAACGCGGCGTCGTCGACAACGCCAGGCACTCAATACTGAACGATGCTAAGCAGTCGGGGGTCAGCAAGAACACAGCGTGAACATTGGGGGTCACGCAAGCTGACTCGAGCACAACTGACGCGTGTGCTAAAAGGCGAGTTAGACTGGGCTTGGGCGCCGTACTGAACAGACGTGTGAATGCGGCCTGAGAGTTTGTGCATGTATTGAGAGCTAGCCTGTATGACCGTTGGAGATGGAACGCCTGTGTGTTTGACTTGTAAGTGGAGTGCATTGATGTATTATTATATTGATGTATTGATTGCTTGTATTTATGATCTATTTGATATTGTGAATTGTGATTGCGCGACGCCTGTATTGTTTCTGATGTGTGCAGTGCGCGAATAAAGAGTGCGAATTATATCATCGAGTATTCGCGTCGCTTTATTTGATAATCATATTTAGTATCACACTTGTCAAGAAACGAGCCACATTTCTTGCTCTACGCAAGACTCAGACAAGTGCGAACGTGGGATCTTCGTCCTCATTGGATTTGAACCGTTAAATACGAACAGTACAGTGTTAAATAAGTGCGAACGTGGTGACTGTTGTCGGGGTTTTTTTTTTTTTTTTTTTTTTTTTTAATCAATTGTTTGTATAAAGTGCGAGTTTTGAACAAATGCGAGCGTGTAGGTAATAAATTAACAGATAAATACTATCTTTCAGGTTGGTTTATTGAAAACATAAGTGCGTCTTTGGACTTAGGAAATTTCAACCGATTTAGTGAAGTAGATAAAAACAAAAATGGCGGCCATGTCCTTGAATGTCATTGAGTAGAAGTAGTGTAAGCGGAAGGTCTGGAAAGTGAGGAAAGAGAGTTGTTGAGTGTGGTGAAACGACTAACAACAATACTTGACGACATACAACCTACAAAAACTTAAGTGACATTCCATACACCACACACGTGCACATGTTCTAATTTCTCTTGTTCCAAAAACAACAGGTTGTTTGGTGTCATCTACACCTGTCCCTCGTAAACTCCGAAATTTTTGTCGACCTGAATTAAAAACCAGTGTGGTTTCGGGCAGTACTGTTCAGCCATTGTCCGGCACATTGCCTCAGGAGTACTTGAGTATAAAATTTTTTTTCTCTTCCTTATAATTTCGTTCATCAGGCCTAAACATAAGCTGTAATATTAAGTACTGTAAACTTTTGAACTTAAATTACTAACAACACTATTAATTTTGTGTCTATATATTTCATCATACATTTTGTTCATCATGTCTAGTTTAAACGAGTACATCGAAATGGGTTTAAAGATAAACCTTTCTGGTGAAGAGTTAAGGGCTTGGAGCGAGAAAAAGTTTGCAGAATACCTCCTACTACAGGAGAAGGTTAATGAACGCGATGAAAGAGCAGCCGAAAGATCTTTTAAACAGGCAGAATCAGAAGCTGCTTTACAACTTAAGCAAGCAGAAACAGATCCAGAAATAAGAAAAGCTGAAATTGTAGCTCAGAGCAAAAGAGAGGAACTTGAAGTACAGCTAAAAATTGAACAGCTGAAAGCAGAAACTTCCAAAGAAAAGGAAGATAGAAAACCTGACAAAGATCAGCCATACAAGAAATACCAAGAGCTGATTAAAAGTTACACCACAGGTGATTGCATAGCAGCCTTTACTCAAAATTTGAATGTATTATGGATCGTTACCAGATCCCAAAGTCAGAATGGAGTATAATATACATGAGAAGTCTTTCTGGGGAACCTCTGAAAGTGATAGAGTCTATTCCAAATGACCTGAAGAAAGATTATCAGTATATTAAGACCAAAATTATGTCTCATTTTCTGCTAGATGAAGCAGGCTACAGAGAACAGTTTATTAAATTGTCTCCTAAACCAACACAAACGTTCTCTGATTACATCTCGGAAATACAGAATGTTTTTTTCTAAGTGGCTGTCAGCAGCCAAAGTGAATGGTAATTTTGATAGATTGACAGATCTTATTTTGAGAGATAAAATTATTACATCTCTCCCACCTCCATTTTCAAAATTTCTATTGGAATGTCAGTGTGAAAGTGTACAACAGATTGAAAGTCGTGGCTCAAGTTATTTTTCAGCCAATAAACAATGTTTCATTACTGGTCTGACTAGTACAGACTTTGTAGCAGCCGCTACATATGATAGATCTAAGTCAGTGCCCTACAACAAACAAAAGCCCTATAGGCAATCTGCTGAACAGGTTAATCAATGCAAATATTGCCACTTATCACACAACGAAAGTGAAATGTGTGACCAACATCCTGGATACATGTCTTACCTACAAAACTACATAGCGAAGCAAGACAAAGAAAGAAAGGTCTACAGACGTGTCACCAAATGCTTCCTTTGTAAGGCGTACGGCCATTGGCGGAAAGATTGTAAAGCCAAAGCTATGTCCAGAAAGGCTAATGCAGCCATGATTGATAGTTCTTCCTCAGAAGATGAAAGTGTAGAAGATCACCCTATAAACGCAGCACATTCTATTGATGTGTTTCAACACGACAAATGTACTATCTGTGATCAATTTCATGAGGATGGCATTTTGACATGCAGCCATTCCATACCTGTTACAAATGAGGAAGCCAATTTAGTAGTCAACTCCCAAGGTAAATTAAATATCCACCATGGGTATATTAATGGTAGAGCTACCACCGTTTTACGTGATAGCGGCAGTGCCCTCATTGGCATTAAGAGAGACTATATCTTACCATCACAATATAGTGGTAAATATGTTACATGCAGAACTTTCTCCGGTAACATCGAGAGATACCCGCTGGCATGGGCATACATAAGTACACCATTTCTTACAGGAAAGGTCAAATGCGCAGCATTAACCAATCCTTGTTGCGATGTCATCATTGGTAACCTTCCTGAGGTAAATGATATGCCACATGACAGTATTATATCCACTGTCACTTGTAACATTGATAATACCATTTCACCTTCATCACAAATCACCATTCATGATGTATTACCACCTGTAAATGAATGTATGTATGCCAATTCGGCAACGCCAGCACATGAATGTAGTTGTTTGAATGTAACACCAAGTTGTAATGTAAATGATAACCTTGATATTACAAATGCAGTAACCAGATCTACTGCTCAAATGCAAGATCGAATCGATCATACAGAGGCTTTACAGCTAATAAGCCCAGTTGTAACATCTCCTGAAACAACCAGGGAGAAATTTATAACAGCTCAAAAAGCCGATCGATCGTTGCAAAAGTATTTTAAACTAATAGGCCAAAAGCCACGAGTAGCAAAGAACGCTAAATGGTATTTTGCTCTGAAAAACGGAATTCTGACACGGTACTATACCAAAGGTTCTAGCACTACAGAACAAACGGTGCTACCTTCAGAAAACTGCAAACAAGCATTACAGCTAGCGCATGACATACCCTTTGCAGGGCATATGGTGTATGCTAAAACACGAGCAAGGTTACTTACTCAATTATATTGGCCTAAATTTTGCAGTGATACCAAACTGTATTGCAGATCGTGTGACATCTGCCAAAAGCTTGTTAAAAAGGGGAAACACCCGCAAGCAGAACTGCAAATCACTGATTTGGCAAGTAGACCGTTTGAAAAGATCTCGGTCGATATAGTTGGTCCTCTTAACCACATAACATCAAGAGGAAACAAATATATTGTAACAATAATTGATTTATGTAGTCGGTGGCCAGAAGCCATTCCGATGAAGAACATAACTTCCAAAGACATCATGGAAGTATTCTTCCATATTTTTGCAAGGGTAGGATTCCCTGATACCATCCTTTCAGATCGGGGTAGTCAGTTTATTGCCGCAGCTACACAAGCCTTTACTAAGATGTTGGGGGTGAAGCAATGTTTTAACAGCCCGTACCACCCACACTCCACGGGTATCATAGAAAAGATTAACGGCGATCTTAAATATATGCTCTCAAAAGTAACCCAAGAACATCCCGAAGATTGGGACACGTATCTACCTGCTATTTTATTTGCATATAGGGAAGTGCCACATTCCAGCACTGGATTCTCACCATTTGAAATTGTATATGGTGCCAAACCACGCGGCCCATTATCTTTGTACCAGTCTATGCTGACTGAAAGTAAAACTGTATCTACACCCATTTCATCGTATGAACATGTAACATCATTGCGCGATAGAATCATGAGATCATGTGTGTTAGCGAAAGAAGCACTACAAAAATCTGGTGCTATCTACCGACGATACGCTAACATAGGAAATAGAACAATTACTCTGACGCCAGGACACGACGTTCTTCTTCTATTGCCAAGTGACAGACATCTTCTCACAGACTCATGACAAGGACTGTTTAAAGTGTTACGACAAATTTCGACAGTAGATTACGAAATTGCAATTAGGGACAAACACAAGATTTTTCACATTAACATGCTTAAACCATATTACCACAGGGACGACGAACAAGTAGAGACTACAGCAAGCACAACAATAGTGGACCAGACAGACGACAACGATACTGACGAGATACCAACACAAGTACTGGACACGACAACCAACCTACAGGACATAAAGGTAAATCCCAAGCTGACGCAGACACAGACCGACAGTTGCAGACAAGTGTTACAAGAATACAGTACAATTTTTTCTAACAACCCAGGACAGACAGACTTAGTGCATCATCATATTATTTTGACGTCTGACATCCCAATAAAATGCAGACCGTATTCCATTCCTATACACTACAAAGACAAATTCTTCTTCTTCTTCTTCTTCTTCAGCGTTCCGAGCCATTGAGGTTCTTTGCTGCAAATACAATCCGTCTCCATTCGTCTCTCTGGTGGACCTTCTCTTGCCAGTCGTTGATTCCAAGTGCTTGTAGGTCTGTACATGTATTATCTCTCCACCGCCTTCTTGGTCTACCTCGGGGTCTATGGTCATTTATTTCCTGAGTGTAAGCGAGTTTTGTTTCCCTATTATCTTCCATTCTTTCTATATGCCCCAGCCATTGTAGTCTATTAGCCTTCATGATACCAGTGATTAGCGGGGACTTAAACAGATCATAAATGTCTTTGTTACTTCTTCTTTTCCACTCTCCACTTTGTGTATCCCTAATGGGTCCAAAGATGCGTCTTAAAATTTTGTTCTCAAAGGTTTGTAACAAGGCTTCGTCTCCTTTCGTTGTACTCCAGGTTTCAGAGCCATACAGCACAACTGGTCTGATCAGTGTTTTGTATATTGTGATTTTGGTGTTACGAGATAGCGCCTTTGATTTTAGTAGATGTTGTAGTGCATAGTATATCTTATTTCCAGAGTTGATTCTAGTTTGTATTTCTTCCCTTATGATGTTGGAGCAGTTGAAGATTGTACCCAGGTATTTGTATGTTTCCGTTCTTTTAATGGTCATATTATCTATTTGTATGTGGCCAGAGTTTCTAGCCATTCCGTCTCTTGAAATTACCATATATTCTGTCTTATCTTGGTTGATAACCAGCCCCATCTGTTGGGCTTTTCCCTTTAAGTGAGTCAATATTTCCAATGTCTTTTGTTCACTTTGCCCTATAATATCTATATCATCTGCATAACCAAGCAGCTTGGATGTTCCTCCAATATCACATTCCTCCTTTACCTTCCTTACAACTTTCTCTAGAGCCAGATTGAAGAGTAGCGGCGATAGTGCATCACCCTGTTTCAAGCCAGATGTTATTTGGAAGGGGTACAAAGACAAATTACACAAAGAAATTATTGATTTAGAAGCAAACCATATCATCCGACGTTCACAATCACATTTTTGTTCACCGATTGTCATTGTGAGAAAAAAGAACAACACAATAAGACTCTGTGTTGACTATAGGAAACTCAACAGCATTACACAGTTGGATTTAGAACCAATGAGAAACTGTGAAGACATACTAACTGAACTGACTGACTCACGTTACTTTACTAAACTTGACATGACAAAAGGTTACTGGCAAATACCTGTACACACTGACAGCATATATCTGACAGCATTTGCCACACCCTGGGGACTATACGAATGGTGCAAGTTGCCATTCGGGCTAGTTAATGCTCCAGCAACATTTGTCAGAATGACACGACGACTTTTGACAGGCATTTCTAACATCATTTGGTACATGGACGACATTTGCATACATACAAAGAACATGACAGACCACATAACAGCACTACAGCAGACATTCGACAGGATTAGACAACACGGACTGACAATAAAACCATCCAAAGTTGATATAGCCTTTCAAGAAAATTCATTTTTGGGCTATAAGATCTCAAATGGCTTTATATCAACTGACGATAACATCATGTCTAGAATTTTGAAATTGTCGCTTCCGACAACCAAGAAAGAGTTGCGAAGTGTGTTAGGTCTTTTGAATTATTATAGACAATTTATCCCTCATTTTGCTGAATTGACCAAATGTTTCACTGATTTACTAACAAACAAACATCCTAATGTCATTGTAAACAGCGAATGTTTAAGGTCTGCATTTGCGAAAGTACTATCTTATTTTTCCAGTGAACCTATTCTAAAATTACCCGATCTTAGCACTATTTTCAGGCTAAGATGCGATGCGAGCTCCGTAGCCATTGGAGGGGTACTGCTTCAAGAGCACGACCAAATATTGTACCATGTATACTACGTCTCTCGAAAATTGAACACCAGTGAACTAAATTACAGCACGCCGGAACTTGAAGCCCTCGCTCTTGTGTTCTCGGTACGTAAACTTTCAAAATTTCTTTTAGGTAAACACTTCATTATAGAAACAGACAATATTCCGTTGACATTTATCACCAGTGGAACCCCAAGTAACCACAGAGTGGCAACATGGGCCCTTCTTCTGCAGGATTATAGCTTCGAAATCAGACATATAAGAGGCTCACATAACTCACTGGCCGATCTTCTATCTAGATGTCCATACGACTCACCCAATAGCCAGGTAACACCCGAGCACATTGCAGATGGTGTATAAACTGCAAATTAAATGGTGCTCAACACCACAGCCAATTGTGACTTCTTGTCAGTTACGCTGTGAAGAACGGTGTGAAAGGGAAGATTTAATCTCCCATTGTAAATAAATTGTGTACATACTATTATTATTATGTGAATGAATGTGTCGTATAATTGTGAGAGATGAGAAAGAATGCCATTAGTATTGTAAATATGTAATATTATAAGAAATAGGCACCACAAGTGTCACAGGACAGTACTACAGAACCAAAAGACTTACCGAGCTTGAACAGCGTCAAGTAATCCTGAGTACATCTACAGAGATGGGCCACGACGTTTTAACAAGTACGAATGATGATCATGACAACCTAATCCGAGAATAAGACGGAAGAAACTATCCAACAGCTGATGACAACAACTGGTTGCTCCGTATATTTAAAGTCCATCTAGAACGGAAGACCTTGATGTGAATGTCAACATAACACATGTGTGCAACAACACAGCTCTACACTTCCGTTATATTTGCATATTAATTTGAAAGTTAGCAGACGATACTAAAATGTTTATAAATTTATGACAATTGTATGAAAATTTGGGTATGAAACATTTCCATATACGAAATTGTATATGTCGAGTTTTGCTAGATGTAATCTCAGCATCGTAACTTGATTTACTTTTTCACAATAGTGACCTTTTGTGCACTTTTGTCAATAAGTATCAAATTATGACACTAAGAAAGGAAATGTTGCTTGTAATTTATTTTGTTGAAAGCATGATAAAATCATTGTCCCTAACTTTTGTACAATAACCAAGGGAGATAACTAAAAATGGTTGGTGATGTGTAAATATGTATTGAAATTACCATGTTTGCCTAATGAGTAACACGTCAATGTGACGTCATGTGTATATGGGGAAACTTGCCAAAACTGAAGACCTTCATTGGGTATTCTATGAGATAAGGGTAGATGTCCAATGTCGGAGTTATCTTATAGGTAGATACTCACAGGCTAACCTGATTATTTGTAATTTTTGTTTTTGGTTGAGAGGTAGGGGCAAGTTAGCCGTAACCTACCGGACTGGCTGTGTCTCAGCGAGGTAAAATCCATGGAATTGATTGTACTTGACAAGAATGCTTGATGGGTAGGCATGGAGATTGTATGCATATTGTTTACTAATCACCTGTACATATTAAGAAAAACCAAAGATTTACGTCAGATGAAGTGCAAAGTTCGATTCTGACAAGATAAAGAACTGCTATATAGAGTACATGAAAGGAAAACCTTTCATGAGAAAAGAGGGGGGGGGGGGGGAAATGTCAGAGTCTCACCCGGAGTTACAACGCGTTGTCTGTACCACCGCCCGACAATGCAACGCTGAACTATGATAAACACTACAGTTATAACACGGCGTCGTCGACAACGCCAGGCACTCAATACTGAACGATGCTAAGCAGTCGGGGGTCAGCAAGAACACAGCGTGAACATTGGGGGTCACGCAAGCTGACTCGAGCACAACTGACGCGTGTGCTAAAAGGCGAGTTAGACTGGGCTTGGGCGCCGTACTGAACAGACGTGTGAATGCGGCCTGAGAGTTTGTGCATGTATTGAGAGCTAGGCTGTATGACCGTTGGAGATGGAACGCCTGTGTGTTTGACTTGTAAGTGGAGTGCATTGATGTATTATTATATTGATGTATCAATTGCTTGTATTTATGATCTATTTGATATTGTGAATTGTGATTGCGCGACGCCTGTATTGTTTCTGATGTGTGCAGTGCGCGAATAAAGAGTGCGAATTATATCATCGGGTATTCGCGTCGCGTTATTTGATAATCATATTTAGTATCACACTTGTCAAGAAACGAGCCATATTTCTTGCTCTACGCAAGACTCTGACAGTAATGGGGTTGGTTATAATGTTTCTCTCACGTGAGCCCAGTTCGTATGAACCCTCTGGATTCTAGGCCCAGCATAAACAGTGCTGATTGTACTTTCTTCTGGGTATTTATTCCTCTTATAAACATAACCTGGATGCTCTTTGAATGTTCTTCTTACTGAGAGTTGACATCCATCAAACCCCGTGTGGAGCCTCCTCATAGACGTAGGGGAACCTGTTAGAGAAAGAGACAACATCGGGTGAAGGCCGCCTGATACTAATACCTACTAGCTGAATGTAGGCCTACTGCCTTGCTCAGAGATTTATCAGTGAACTAAACTCTGTCAAGGATCAGAGTGGCTCATTACCTCAATATGAATCAGGTTAAGACAAAAAAAAAAAAGACCAATAACCGAGTGCAGAACCCCAGTGGGTAATTCACTGAAAGATCCCACTATTTAACTCTTTTCCCCTCTCCCAACCGATCCCTAATCTTTCTAAATATCACCCCACTACACGATTCTCCCTAGCAGAGCCAATTCTCACTTCATTACTCTAGCTAGTTTTACCGAGGCTACTACTTATATTAATTAGGCCTAAATATACTATATTTGTTACCTTATGTAAACCCGCATTGATCCTGGATGACATCTATAACTTGCCATTAAGGCATATGTTATTTAATGTTACTTAAATCTAACACAATAGATGCTCTCCGAATTTCCTAACTGCAGCACACACAAAAACACATCAAGCCTAGCCAATTTTCTGGTCTACACTAATGTACCCCAGTCTTGTTTATTCACAGCGCTAGGAGTGTTCCCGAGAAGTCTTTGATGTTCCGCGGGTGTCGCTCAAGGGCCCTAACTAAGTCCAAAATCTTAGCTCCCTTTTGGGTAATCCATGCCAGAGTCGCCTTTCCTGTTTCAACACCCCAACCAACATACAACAAATGGTTTCAGGGGCACTAACTATCTCAGCCAAGTTCTTATCTCCCTTGGTGTAAATCAACGTCCCTAGTTATCTGCTCCTGCCCTGACACTAAAACAAGCGCGTGTGTTACAACCACCTGTTTACAATTCCCCGACATATCTTCTGTCTATCCAAGACTTCTCAAGGTCAGCGGTGTCTTTTGATCTAACTGGTAAACAACTGCAGCTGCAAATCATACTGTCCTTGTTATTTTTGACATCGGATTGTAACCTTGGAGTGAATTCATGACAAGCGGGAAAGTCACATTGGCCAGTTAAAAATTATTGTCTTTGCCAAAATGTGTAAAAGGTGTCTTAACAGATTCTGTACCAAACAAAAGGTAGGTTTGGACTTGACAAAAATGGATGGTGGAAAATTGGAAGTAGGGATGTGTCACAGTTATGCTTAAAAGTTGTTAATATGGTAGCAGACATGTTTTATTATAATGCAGTCACAACATTTCAGCACTATATAAGTCCATGGCAGATACAGTGAGTCGATTAATCATCCTGTGTCACTGAATCTATACATAGACACTATACATGGACACTATACATAGACACTATACATGGACACTATACATGGACACTATACATGGACACTATACATGGACACTATACATGGACACTGTACATGGACACTATACATGGACACTATACATGGACACTATACATGGACACGTCACAGCTATACATGGACTTGTACATATACATGCACACATACATGAAACTATACATGAACACATCACAGCCAGCAGCTTTTTCGCAGCCAACAGAGTGGATGGATGAATAATCTTTGCATGAACTGATGCTATGTATGTAAAGAATGCTGCTGTCCTCATCTGCCACAGCTGTACACAGTGGAGGCTACAATAATCTGTAGCTTTGACATCTGAGTTTACAGCTGCAGAACAGCTGTTTTGACTTGATGTGTCACAGCTGTTACTGGATGTGTTACTGTATGTGTTGGTATGAGAGCTGAAGGCATGCAGTCATCCTGCAGCACTATTAGTGCATGTGTTGCATCATCCCCATTCAAAATGTGAGAAAATAAATGAGTGCTATTCCTGTTGATAGACAGAAGTGTTGCTGAGAAACTTTATAAAATAAATGTACTTTTCTGTGGTAAAAACAACACAAAATAAAGCTGTAATAAAAACTGTGGGGATAATAGAACATTGATTACAGAATAAAATAAATGTTTATTTATGCGTTTTCTAGGCCAGAATGTAGAAACTTATTTGATTAGACTTCAGTTATCATTAAGTGCGTTTCTTCTATGTCATGTTCTGGTTACCTCACTTCATGCTCTGGTTATCTCACTTCTTGCTCTGGTTACCTAATTTCATGGTCTGGTTACCACCTTTCATGTTCTGGTTACCTTACTTGTTCTGGTTGCCTCACTTCTTGTTCTGGTTACCTTACTTCCTGTTCTGGTTATCTATTTTTTTTTGTTCTGGTTACCTTACTTGTTCTGGTTACCTCACTTCCTGTTCTGGTTACCTAATTTTTTTTGTTCTGGTTACCACCCTTCATGTTATAGGTTCCACCCTTCATATTTTGGTTACCACTCTTTATGTTCTAGTTACCATTTTACATCAAGATGTTAACATCATGAATACTGCAGATGCCATTGCCTAGCATTTTGCCAAAGGACAACAGCCCAATTGCTGCCGAATTGTTGACATCCTTAGTATACCCTACAATTGGAGAACAGAGCGACTATACAAAATTACAATTACAAAAAAAAAAAAAAAAAAAGATGTTTTGGTGACAAACCTTCATCAGCAAACAATAACAAAAAACACAACACAAAAAATTACTCTAAAATACCTACATTAAGTTAGTTAGTTACATACCATTTAGAGGACATAGCAGTCAACCCCAGCATTTTTTGTCTGTTTGTGATTCCTGGGCAATTTTATGTTAAGTAGCTTGCCATTAATGTCTGAACGACCAGGACCCATACTATTTCATTAAAAAACCCAACGCAAGGCGGTCAGCTGCCAAATCACCCCAGGCTGTGTTTTGAAACGTGGTATGCAAGGTTACTAGCTGAGTCTGAAACTCCTTCGCCGCGGAGCCAGTCATTACATTAAGTCATCATAATATGGAATCATGTGAAATGAAACAGGAGTAAGCAGAACAGAATGAAATATGTGGTACTTAGCTCAGAGACTCCAAATATGAAAAGGATTCATTCTAGCAGAATTCACAATTTGTGTAGGTGGTTCTATTACATCAAGGAAGAAGAGAACACAACCCAGTGAGAGCTTATGAAAATTTAGCAGGGAGGGGTGAGGAGTAGTCAGTTAGGGGCAGAACAAACCAGAGAGAGGCAAGAGAAGTGGAAATATGGAGAAGGAGGAAGAAAAAGTGAGTATGCCCTAAAATGATTTAAATGACTCATTATGTTTTACAAATGTGAGAAATCCATCACACGATGTCTCAATAGTATAACTGATTCATGTCACTGCCATTGGCATGTGTATTAATAGTCTGAATAATTTTATGTTGAGACACATTGTGAAGTTTAATTTGAGACATTGATCCTTGACAGCTGGTGTTGCCGCAGACATCGAGGCAATCTGTGCATCTGTGAAGAAGAGAAAAGATAGAGTATCAGCAATGACTGATGAGTTTTTGAGTGCCCTCGGAGCAAGAAAAGTAAGTGCTCACATTTCACAGCTTTCTGCGTTATTACTCTTTTAGACTAAAATATATTTCCATTCCGTTTACTTTTTTTTTTAACTCTTTACAGTTTTAAATAACACTATACTTCAGTATTGTTTCCTTGTATTTTCAAATTATTTAGGGGTTTTTAAAAAGAAAGTATAACTATTTTATGTACTGTATAGAAATCCACATGAACATGAGGCTGAAATGAGTGCCTTATTGTAATATTGATCCCCATGAACATGAGGCTGAAATGAGTGCCTTATTGTAATATTGATCCCCATGAACATGAGGCTGAAATGAGTGCCTTATTGTAATATTGATCCTCATTTTTCAGAGGATTTTACAAATACTTTAAGAAGACATTAAATGACTTTTCAAAATTGATTAATTACAAGTGTCATAAATGAGAAGTTCTGGATATTTTGTAATAAAATCTGGTCATGTTGATGAATGAAGAGAATTAGAAACAGAGAAGAGTGTGGGAAACAAAGGGAGGGATCTGCAAGAAAAGGCCCAAGTTAAAAAGCTATAAGAAAAATCTTGACTGCCGTAGGGTATGAAATAAAAGAATAGAAATGAGATAAACAGCCAGGACTTGGCGTGAGATGTTTGAGGACCTGGATTTGAAATCAGCCACAGGAGATTTGAGAACAAGTCACCTTGAATTAAGTTTGATGTTATGAGTGTGGGCCATTCAGAAAGCAATGGCAAACTACTGAATGTAAAATTGCCTAGTAAATGGCAAACAGCCAGTAAATGATTGCAATGTCCTGTAAAAAATACATGCAGCTCACAGTTGTATAACATTCTGTAGCTACCAGGTTATAACATTCTGTAGCTACCAGATTTTATAACATTCTGTAGCTACCAGGTTATAACATTCTGTAGCTACCAGATTTTATAACATTCTGTAGCTACCAGATTTTATAACATTCTGTAGCTATCAGGTTATAACATTCTGTAGCTACCAGGTTATAACATTCTGTAGCTACCAGGTTATAACATTCTGTAGCTACCAGGTTATAACATTCTGTAGCTACCAGATTTTATAACATTCTGTAGCTACATGGTTATAACATTCTGTAGCTACCAGGTTATAACATTCTGTAGCTACCAGGTTATAACATTCTGTAGCTACCAGATTTTATAACATTCTGTAGCTACATGGTTATAACATTCTGTAGCTACCAGATTTTATAACATTCTGTAGCTACCAGATTTTATAACATTCTGTAGCTACCAGGTTATAACATTCTGTAGCTACCAGATTTTATAACATTATGTAGCTACCAGATTTTATAACAATCTGTAGCTACCAGATTTTATAACATTCTGTAGCTATCAGGTTATAACATTCTGTAGCTATCAGGTTATAACATTCTGTAGCTACCAGATTTTATAACATTCTGTAGCTACTAGATTTTATAACAATCTGTAGCTACCAGATATTATAACATTCTGTAGCTACCAGGTTATAATATTCTGTAGCTACCAGGTTATAACATTCTGTAGCTACCAGGTTATAACATTCTGTAGCTAACAGGTTATAACATTCTGTAGCTACCAGGTCATAACAATCTGTAGCTCCCAGGTTATAACATTCTGTAGCTACCAGGTTATAACATTCTGTAGCTACCAGGTTATAACATTCTGTAGCTACCAGATTTTATAACAATCTGTAGCTACCAGATTTTATAACATTCTGTAGCTACCAGGTTATAACATTCTGTAGCTATCAGATTTTATAACATTCTGTAGCTATCAGATTTTATAACATTCTGTAGCTACCAGGTTATAACATTCTGTAGCTACCAGATTTTATAACAATCTGTAGCTACCAGGTTATAACATTCTGTAGCTACCAGATTTTATAACATTCTGTAGCTACCAGATTTTATAACATTCTGTAGCTACCAGATTTTATAACATTCTGTAGCTACCAGATTTTATAACATTCTGTAGCTACCAGGATATAACATTCTATAGCTACCAGATTTTATAACATTCTGTAGCTATCAGGTTATAACATTCTGTAGCTACCAGCTTTTATAACATTCTGTAGCTACCAGGTTATAACATTCTGTAGCTACCAGATTTTATAACATTCTGTAGCTACCAGGTTATAACATTCTGTAGCTACCAGATTTTATAACATTCTGTAGCTACCAGATTTTATAACATTCTGTAGCTATCAGGTTATAACATTCTGTAGCTATCAGGTTATAACATTCTGTAGCTACCAGATTTTATAACATTCTGTAGCTACTAGATTTTATAACAATCTGTAGCTACCAGATATTATAACATTCTGTAGCTACCAGGTTATAATATTCTGTAGCTACCAGGTTATAACATTCTGTAGCTACCAGGTTATAACATTCTGTAGCTACCAGGTTATAACATTCTGTAGCTACCAGGTCATAACAATCTGTAGCTACCAGGTTATAACATTCTGTAGCTATCAGGTTATAACATTCTGTAGCTACCAGGTTATAACATTCTGTAGCTACCAGATTTTATAACAATCTGTAGCTACCAGATTTTATAACATTCTGTAGCTACCAGGTTATAACATTCTGTAGCTATCAGATTTTATAACATTCTGTAGCTATCAGATTTTATAACATTCTGTAGCTACCAGGTTATAACATTCTGTAGCTACCAGATTTTATAACAATCTGTAGCTACCAGGTTATAACATTCTGTAGCTACCAGATTTTATAACATTCTGTAGCTACCAGATTTTATAACATTCTGTAGCTACTAGATTTTATAACATTCTGTAGCTATCAGGTTATAACATTGTGTAGCTATCAGGTTATAACAGTCTGTAGCTACCAGATTTTATAACATTCTGTAGCTACTAGATTTTATAACAATCTGTAGCTACCAGATATTATAACATTCTGTAGCTACCAGGTTATAATATTCTGTAGCTACCAGGTTATAACATTCTGAGCTACCAGGTTATAACATTCTGTAGCTACCAGGTTATAACATTCTGTAGCTACCAGGTCATAACAATCTGTAGCTACCAGGTTATAACATTCTGTAGCTATCAGGTTATAACATTCTGTAGCTACCAGGTTATAACATTCTGTAGCTACCAGATTTTATAACAATCTGTAGCTACCAGATTTTATAACATTCTGTAGCTACCAGGTTATAATATTCTGTAGCTATCAGATTTTATAACATTCTGTAGCTATCAGATTTTATAACATTCTGTAGCTACCAGGTTATAACATTCTGTAGCTACCAGATTTTATAACAATCTGTAGCTACCAGGTTATAACATTCTGTAGCTACCAGATTTTATAACATTCTGTAGCTACCAGATTTTATAACATTCTGTAGCTACTAGATTTTATAACATTCTGTAGCTACCAGATTTTATAACATTCTGTAGCTACCAGGATATAACATTCTATAGCTACCAGATTTTATAACATTCTGTAGCTATCAGGTTATAACATTCTGTAGCTACCAGATTTTATAACATTCTGTAGCTACCAGGTTATAACATTCTGTAGCTACCAGATTTTATAACATTCTGTAGCTACCAGGTTATAACATTCTGTAGCTACCAGATTTTATAACATTCTGTAGCTACCAGATTTTATAACATTCTGTAGCTACCAGATTTTATAACATTCTGTAGCTACCAGATTTTATAACATTCTGTAGCTACCAGGATATAACATTCTATAGCTACCAGATTTTATAACATTCTGTAGCTATCAGGTTATAACATTCTGTAGCTACCAGCTTTTATAACATTCTGTAGCTACCAGGTTATAACATTCTGTAGCTACCAGATTTTATAACATTCTGTAGCTACCAGGTTATAACATTCTGTAGCTACCAGATTTTATAACATTCTGTAGCTACTAGATTTTATAACATTCTGTAGCTACCAGATTTTATAACATTCTGTAGCTACCAGGATATAACATTCTATAGCTACCAGATTTTATAACATTCTGTAGCTATCAGGTTATAACATTCTGTAGCTACCAGATTTTATAACATTCTGTAGCTACCAGGTTATAACATTCTGTAGCTACCAGATTTTATAACATTCTGTAGCTACCAGGTTATAACATTCTGTAGCTACCAGATTTTATAACATTCTGTAGCTACCAGATTTTATAACATTCTGTAGCTACCAGATTTTATAACATTCTGTAGCTACCAGATTTTATAACATTCTGTAGCTACCAGGATATAACATTCTATAGCTACCAGATTTTATAACATTCTGTAGCTATCAGGTTATAACATTCTGTAGCTACCAGCTTTTATAACATTCTGTAGCTACCAGGTTATAACATTCTGTAGCTACCAGATTTTATAACATTCTGTAGCTACCAGGTTATAACATTCTGTAGCTACCAGATTTTATAACATTCTGTAGCTACCAGATTTTATAACATTCTGTAGCTATCAGGTTATAACATTCTGTAGCTATCAGGTTATAACATTCTGTAGCTACCAGATTTTATAACATTCTGTAGCTACTAGATTTTATAACAATCTGTAGCTACCAGATATTATAACATTCTGTAGCTACCAGGTTATAATATTCTGTAGCTACCAGGTTATAACATTCTGTAGCTACCAGGTTATAACATTCTGTAGCTACCAGGTTATAACATTCTGTAGCTACCAGGTCATAACAATCTGTAGCTACCAGGTTATAACATTCTGTAGCTATCAGGTTATAACATTCTGTAGCTACCAGGTTATAACATTCTGTAGCTACCAGATTTTATAACAATCTGTAGCTACCAGATTTTATAACATTCTGTAGCTACCAGGTTATAACATTCTGTAGCTATCAGATTTTATAACATTCTGTAGCTATCAGATTTTATAACATTCTGTAGCTACCAGGTTATAACATTCTGTAGCTACCAGATTTTATAACAATCTGTAGCTACCAGGTTATAACATTCTGTAGCTACCAGATTTTATAACATTCTGTAGCTACCAGATTTTATAACATTCTGTAGCTACTAGATTTTATAACATTCTGTAGCTATCAGGTTATAACATTGTGTAGCTATCAGGTTATAACATTCTGTAGCTACCAGATTTTATAACATTCTGTAGCTACTAGATTTTATAACAATCTGTAGCTACCAGATATTATAACATTCTGTAGCTACCAGGTTATAATATTCTGTAGCTACCAGGTTATAACATTCTGTAGCTACCAGGTTATAACATTCTGTAGCTACCAGGTTATAACATTCTGTAGCTACCAGGTCATAACATTCTGTAGCTACCAGGTTATAACATTCTGTAGCTATCAGGTTATAACATTCTGTAGCTACCAGGTTATAACATTCTGTAGCTACCAGATTTTATAACAATCTGTAGCTACCAGATTTTATAACATTCTGTAGCTACCAGGTTATAACATTATGTAGCTATCAGATTTTATAACATTCTGTAGCTATCAGATTTTATAACATTCTGTAGCTACCAGGTTATAACATTCTGTAGCTACCAGATTTTATAACAATCTGTAGCTACCAGGTTATAACATTCTGTAGCTACCAGATTTTATAACATTCTGTAGCTACCAGATTTTATAACATTCTGTAGCTACTAGATTTTATAACATTCTGTAGCTACCAGATTTTATAACATTCTGTAGCTACCAGGATATAACATTCTATAGCTACCAGATTTTATAACATTCTGTAGCTATCAGGTTATAACATTCTGTAGCTACCAGATTTTATAACATTCTGTAGCTACCAGATTTTATAACATTCTGTAGCTACCAGATTTTATAACATTCTGTAGCTACCAGATTTTATAACATTCTGTAGCTACCAGGTTATAACATTCTGTAGCTACCAGATTTTATAACATTTTGTAGCTACCAGATTTTATAACATTCTGTAGCTACCAGATTTTATAACATTCTGTAGCTATCAGATTTTATAACATTCTGTAGCTACCAGGTTATAACATTCTGTAGCTACCAGATTTTATAACAATCTGTAGCTACCAGGTTATAACATTCTGTAGCTACCAGATTTTATAACATTCTGTAGCTACCAGATTTTATAACATTCTGTAGCTACCAGATTTTATAACATTCTGTAGCTATCAGGTTATAACATTCTGTAGCTATCAGGTTATAACATTCTGTAGCTTCCAGATTTTATAACATTCTGTAGCTACTAGATTTTATAACAATCTGTAGCTACCAGATATTATAACATTCTGTAGCTACCAGGTTATAATATTCTGTAGCTACCAGGTTATAACATTCTGTAGCTACCAGGTTATAACATTCTGTAGCTACCAGGTTATAACATTCTGTAGCTACCAGGTCATAACATTCTGTAGCTACCAGGTTATAACATTCTGTAGCTACCAGATTTTATAACAATCTGTAGCTACCAGATTTTATAACATTCTGTAGCTACCAGGTTATAACATTCTGTAGCTATCAGATTTTATAACATTCTGTAGCTATCAGATTTTATAACATTCTGTAGCTACCAGGTTATAACATTCTGTAGCTACCAGATTTTATAACATTTTGTAGCTACCAGATTTTATAACATTTTGTAGCTACCAGATTTTATAACATTTTGTAGCTACCAGATTTTATAACATTCTGTAGCTACCAGATTTTATAACATTCTGTAGCTACTAGATTTTATAACATTCTGTAGCTACCAGATTTTATAACATTCTGTAGCTACCAGATTTCTTCAATGGCTACTTTTCCTTGTGAGTTTTGGGGATGGTATGCGTGATAAAGCTTTTCTCGGGAGCAAAGCAGTAGTACTCAATGTGATCGTTAGAATATAATACCTTTTTGTCAACATTAGGAGACAGATAGTACTTCAAGAGACAAATTGTGTGTGTGTGGGTGGGTGGGTGGGTGGGTGGGGGGGGGGGAGGAGAGAGAGCGAGATAGAGTATTTACATAAGTTACACTGACAATTACATGAGGGCAGTCCGGTGAGGGTTTGATGCCTGCACTTACCATTCAATACAGGAAGAAAAGACAGACCATCTCTTCCTCCCTGGACTCTGGCCTACTAAATGTGATGATGTACTAAATGTGATCGTCTACTAAATGTGATGGCCTACTAAATGTGATGGCCTACTAAATGTGATGGCCTACTAAATGTGATGGTCTACTAAATGTGATGGTCTACTAAATGTGATGGCCTACTAAATGTGATGGTCTAACACTCGCATACACACAGTAGGTACCTGCTAAGGAAATACGAAAGAAAGAAAATATCATAACTATCTATTAATATTAGCCTAGAAGCATAAACTGTAAATGTTTACAACTCTGTTGCTTTAGATACCTGCTAAAAGTGTGATACTGTTCGGGGACAAGCCTGGAGAAGAGATTGTGAAAGCGGCAGCTGATGAGAAAGCAGGCTTAATTGTCATGGGCACTCGTGGCCTGGGGAGGATCAGACGCACCGTTACTGGGCAGTGTCAGTGAATATACGGTGCATCACGCCAACTGTCCGGTGACAATAGTTCGACAGAGTGAGCAGGCCTCACCGTGATAAGTTGCTGTTACATGTGATAACTTCTCATATAACAAGTTCCTTTTCTATCTCACTTTGATGTTGTGGTTTATGTTTACACATAGAGTCAACCATTTGACCATAATTGATGTTAAAATAGGGGATAAGTGTCATTTATTATTTATAATTATATTAGTACTTTGTAATAGTTTTTTTTAATACAAAATATATATGTTTCCTATACATTTTTTGTGTTTTGGTTTTTTTACAAGCAAATTTGTTTTGCTTATATTATATGCCTATCTATGCAGCAATGCTTTTAATAGTTTTCTTACATATTTTGTTGTTAAACAAAGAAGAGACAAGCAAAAGATTCACAGTTAATTGTCTGGCATATTTCATTTTAATCAATTGTGCAGTCTGTTGCTTGTGTTTTGTTTGTTCAAAAAGTTTAAAGAGGAACAAGCTTTGATATGTTCTGTTGCATATTTTAACAGGAAAAACTGTTTGCTTTATATACAAGTCAGTTGTAAAACTTACCTATTACGGGAAAATCTATTTTATTTATGTGTAAGACAGTTGGAACACTGACTTTTATAGGGCAATCTGTCTGGTTTATGTGTAAGACCGTTGGAACACTAACTTTTATAGGGTAATCTGTCTGATTTATGTAAAGGACAGCTGGAACACTACACTCTTTTAATGACAGTTATAGTGCTTCTTGTCAGAATTAGTTGTGATGACATAGTGGGTAGTGTGCTAGCTTGCTAACCGGTACCAATGCACTTCAACAGTTCTGACCACTATAGCGTGGCGGACATACAGGTCACGGCGCTCAAATCGTGCGCATCTCACGAACGTGATCGTAAGACACTGGAAAACCGCCTCATCTTCCAGTTGAGTTCACTCTCCCCTCACGGCCTCAATGTCCAACATAGTTTCACTTAACTTCCATTTTCCCCTCCCCCCTTTTTCTATCCATGCAGTTATATAGCCCACTAGAATAACGGGTTAGCGTATCCTTTACAGGGCATTGCAATCCACCACAGCATTACTTTTGCCGTTGGTGATTTCTTGGCGAGTTTGCGTTCAGTGACTTGTCATTGCCGTCTGAGTGACCTGCACTCATGCAGTCCTATGCTAACCAACACAGAGCGTACTGCATTCCAAGCGCCCACTAGCTGTGTTCCTACTGGGTATGCGGAACTGTGAACTAAAACCTTTGCCACAGAGCCGGCTATAGTTCACTGCTTATTCGCTTTTCATCCCCCCCCCCCTTCCCAGGCGGCTTAGTCAATCCCTGTTACCCATCGACCCGCCGTTTCAAACCAAACATCCGGTCCTTTCTACTCTCATCAAACATTTAGCGCTCAAGATGCATTCAACCAAGACAGAATTCAGATAAGTAACATCTGTATTGTCATGTCATGTTCCTTGATTAGTTTTGTGTCTGTTTGTGTTGTTTTGTTCTGTGCTGACGAAGGCTTCGGCCACAACGTCCATTTTGTCTTTTTTATTCGTGTTCTAGTAAAGCTCATAATCTACTTCTCGTGGGTTTTTTTTTTTTTTTTTGGGTGATTCATTCATTAGCTTGCTAACTAGAGGCCCAGATGAGTTCTCCAGTAGGAGAGGAGTTATTTCTCTGGCCATATGTAGTTCTGAAGCTGACCCAGCCTCATCAAATGTTTACCATAGGTTTCTCTGGGATTGATTGATTGATTGATTTAGGAACCCACATCACAGCATTCGTGACATTCCCATAAGCGCTCCGTCCCCATCCTCAGCAACCAGCGAAGAGTTCCAACACTAATATTTCCAGTAGCAATCTGATTATATGTCCGTCTCGCCTTTCCTCTGAGCGTCGAGCGTCGGCCAGATCCCCTCGTCACTCCTCGCTGCCTCATTCTAATCAGACCATGGTGATCCATTTGCTCCTCCGAGGTGTACACATGCTCCCACAAGGTCGCAACCACGTCTGCCTTATCATGCATCAATACTCCACCAAGTTTTGCCGAGCCAGCCAATCTGTCCGCCTGTTCATTCCCCAGCACACCGGCATGCCCTGGAAAAAAGATCCAGGTGATGCTTGCTACCCGTGACCTCCGAAGCGAAGCAAGCCACTCTGCACGAAGCTTGCCTGTTCTCATTCTTCTCAGCATGCTTTCTGAGTCAGTTACAATCACAATGTGTATATGTATCGTGTTTTCTATCCAGCGGAAAGCTGCACTGACCGCCTCCACCTCCATTCTTAAGCTATATGTAGTGTCATCATACGCCAGGCTCTCCTGCACAAGACGCCGACCATTAGTTTTTGCCAAGAACCCCCAGGCACTTCTCCTACCTCTCAACACCGACCCATCCGTGTAGATAATCACATCACCCGGGCGAGAATTTTCCTGAATTAGTTGCTGAATTTCCACTTCCGTGGCCCCTGCTGGCCACTCCCTGCACTCCCTGCTCAATGTGATTATAACTCTGCATAAGTCTGACTGCTCCGCTGGCACTCTGACCCACTCCTCTCCTCGCCAGATGTTCTCCAAGGGGCACACCTGTCTGATCGTATCCTCCGCCTGAGCCATCCATGATTTCCCTCTTATCAGTCTCTGACCCTTAACTACGTCCAGCGCCTCATGCAACGGGTGATCTGTGTCTGCAGCTACTCTGAGGTATGCCTTCGCTTGCATCAACTTGTGCCTATGTCAACGTCTCAAAGACCTAGGAAACAAGACTCAGGTTCAGACAGGCAACAAACTCCATACTGTCGTTTGATACCCTACTTTATTATCATTACTTTGACTAATAATGATTTAGCAATTCATTACAATATCACAGTATCTTATTGGTACATTTAACAAAGCATCATACACATGGCTATCACATCTATCAACTATAAAACAATCTCTCTCTTAAGCTAGTTTCTGTGTAGCTAGTCCCCCTAAGCTAAACCCTGCTTCGTGTTCGGTGTCCAGTCGCCGTCTGGCCCTCGACGTGCGTCGGGCGGACACGGAGTGTGACTCCTCACGAGCTTCTCGTGAGAGTGGTCTCTGCACACTTCAGGCGGGCTCCACCTGGGTTAACAACGCAGTAGGCAAACTGACCCCTGCGTTCTAGAATGCTCTGTGGTGGTTAGTTCCCATCAGGGGTTTCTGTCTCTGTATTGTATCCCCTGATATATCTCCTATCTATGTATGCCTATGCCTCATGTGAGATCCTGACAGGGTTCCCCCTGCCCTCCATCCTTGTGGGTTACTGTACATTAATTAGTCTGAACTAATTATGTCAAGGGATCACATGGATGCATAACAAGTTGCAGTTTAGTGGATGGGAACTCAGTAATATGTATCCTTGCACTTTGAACTCATGTATTTTCTGATACAACATTCCAGGGTGATTGCTGAAGAACTCAACTCTTTTCCATATTCCTAAACCTGCTATCTGACCGAAGTTCCCTCACGCTTCCTGTTGTATTTACAACTGCGCCCTTCTCAAGTATCCATATGATACCCAGACAATGAACTCTTTATTAGAGAGTTACATCAAGACAAATTGTCTTGGCTTATTTAAGAACACATGCACATCTTTTCCCTGTGTGTATTTTGATACACTTTTACTTCCGTTTGTTCTATATAGTGCTCAATAAATAATCACTTTGTTTTCACCAAGTAACTACTGTTGTTCTTGTTTGCCTGTTAGTGTGTCTACTCCCTTTTTACTTGCTGTAATAACGTGTATGTGCTTTACTTGTTAGTGTTTAATTTTGTGAGTGTATGTTTTACCTAATGTATTTAATGTATGTTGTGTGTGTGGGTGTGTGGGTGTGTGGGGGTGTCTGTGTGTTTGTGCATGCGTGCGTGTGCGTGCGTGCGCGCGCGCGTGCGTGCGTGCGTGTGTGCGTGTGTGTGTGTGTGTGTGTGTGTGTGTGTGAGATATATATATATATCTTTTCCAAGCGTCACAAGCTGGAATCTCCTTTATCATGAATTAGGCTCTTTTCGTAAGGCATGATCTGGATATTCGAGCAGTGATTCTTGGAATAATTGTATTCTAATTGTTTTCTTTTTAACATTAAACATGTATAAAATATTTAGACAAGTGTTACATTTTACATCAAACGCAGACAAATTAAAACTGACTAATCTTTGCGTACAATTTTTGTCCTCTAAGTATATTGCTCCATCATTTAATTCATTCACGCCCTGATTCATACATCTTTCATACAATATAATTTTCTTGTTAAAATATATAAGTTAAGTTAAGGTAAGTGTTGTCGCCCTTAGAAAAAATTATTTGGCGATATATTGAAACACCAAGTACTACTTGTACTGGTGGCAACAGAATGGTTTATAATTTAAAATGAAATAGTTCGCAAAAGAAAATTTCGAAATTGGATGATAATGTTTATGAAATATATGATAGAAAAATGAAAAATTGCCATGTTCACATATTTTATGCATATAATAATACATTAATTTATTAACTATGTAATTACTAATTAAATCCATCGACGATCCGTGTGTTGTTGTTCTTTGTCCATGTGTGTATATGTTACTGTTACAGTTGATTGGTAACGTGTTACTGTCAAAGTTTCGTGTTGTTGGTTCGCACATGTCGTAATAGTAGTGACATGTTCTAATGTATAGTTCCGTTCGTTGGTAAAGTCAATTCTCCTTCAATAGTAGGCAAAGTTCAGAATGGTTACGGTGTAACGGCTTTGCTAATTTCTGCAGTGGGTGAAGTAAATGTAGTCTTTGGTAGGCACAGTTCAGAATGTTCATACTGCCTCATTAATTAACACTGTGGCATGATATACTGTTAATGGTCCTTTACTTTTAATAAATTACTATTCAGCGTTTGCTGTCGGTATTTATATAGTTCTGCGGCAGTGTAGCGTACACTGATTGTCATGCATCAAAATAAAATATCACAGATTACAATATGATGGCAAAATAGAGTGGTAAGTGTCACTCTGCTGGGGCGTTTGGTACTCTTGATAAAATATTAGGAATTAAGTTATCTATGCCTTTAATATGGTGAATTTCAAAATCATAATCTTGTAACAAAAGACACCATCTGGCCAATCTGTTGTTCCTGGGATTACCTTTTTTAATAACCATCAAAGGCGAATTATCTGTAAGGACATCGAAGTGGGCGCCAAGGAGAAACTTACGTAGTCGTAGAACACAGAAAACCAAACTTGAAGCTTCCAATTCCGCTGTGGAGTATCTGGTCTCCGCTGCCTTCAATTTGCGACTTACATACAGGACTGGGTGTTTTACCCCATCATATTCCTGCATTAGACATCCTCCGATCGCGATGGCACTTGAATCTGTGGTTAATATAAATTGTAAATTTATGTTTGGTAATCTGAGGATGGGTGGATTGGAAAAAATAGATTTCAATTTGCAAATTGTATCTTCTAAACTGATACCCTTACAATTCCAAATAATATACAATTGTATGATTATAGATGAAATAATAGTCCTAAACAATGTAAGAGTAGATATGAATTTACAATAGACATGTATCAGAATTATATCAACAATTTTGCACCCATAGGAGTTAATGAACTGTATCATGGTTTTTTTCCCTTTCAATATGGCGCAATGTTGACTGATATATGAGTGAGATGGTAATTATGATGGATAATTGGTTTGTTCTCAAGATTGTGGTCAGAGATATATTTTGAAAGATAGGCAGTGTTATTGCAAGTTGTGTCGATAGCAAAAGTAGCAAGAGTGTCAGTAGTTTGCTTATGTAAGTTCTACTATTTGGTGAATGTGAGTGTTTAGTCTTGTTGGTTGAGTTTTGTGTTTCAGAGAAATTGCTGTATTTGTCTGCCACACTGGTAGAAGGTGATTTCATTTTGTTGCTAGCTTTTGTACTGATGGATTTTGACAAGTATCGTTTGCTGTTTCTGTTCATGCAATAAAGCGGTTTGTTTGTAAGCAATCGATTCTGATTTTGATATTGTGTGAAGTTCAATGTTTGTTTTTGTTTATTTGCATACTGTTTGCTTGCATCATTGTTGTTTGATGATGTTATTTCAGTGTCTGCATAACTTTCTGCAGGTTTCTGTGTTGTTTCCGTTTTTGTTTTATGTGTCATTGAATGGTGATAGATATGGGATGAACACATATGATGAAACTTGTTTATGGTTAGTATTTCTTTGTTAGTAATCGTGTCCCTTGGGGATCTTTGTATGTCTCGATGTTGTATGTCTCCCTATGATTCTTGTAATTAATGACGTCACTGTTTCTTGTTTCCAGAGAAACAAATTGTTTCGACTCATAGAGTTGGAAATTATGAGTTCTCCCAGTTGCTGGTTTGGTAAATGCGTTTTTGTCTTCAAGAAAAATTGTCGCTAATGTGAAGTTGTCTTCATTGTCTTTGTTTGTAGTAGTGTCGTTAAGATGTACTGTCGGTGCTGTGCTTCTGTCTTTGTTGTCGTTCTGGTCAGTGTTGTTTTTGTTAGTCTGGTTAGCGTTCTCTGTTCTCTCTGTAATTTGTAATAATTCGTTAAACTGCTCGTTGTGGGTTTTCTGAGTCGTCTGTCTAGTCACTACGTTCGCGTCTTCTGTTTGGTGTTGCACACTTGCAGGTTTAGGGTTTGGTTGTTTGCAGGCATCCTCGGTTCGAGGTTTTTTGTTAGTGGTATGCTCGAAACATTCCACTGCCCCTGTGTTGTGCTCCTCTGTAAATTCTTTTCGAATTTCGTCATTGGTTGTGTCCCTTAAGCTTTTGGCAGTTGGGGACATAAAATTATGTTCATTTGTCGTGGGATTACAGCTTGGTTTTAGAATGCAGTTTTCAAGCTCCCATTTTTGGATCTCTTCTTGTGAACATGATTTTACGTTGGGGATGTTTCCAACAATAATATCTGCGCACGGGTTGTCTAAAACGGCACACAGTATTTGTCCTGACACAAATGGTGTTTGAATTTCGGCCAGTGCTAAGGGGTATCTTTCAATGGTACCTGCGAATGTGCGACATGTCACATGGTCGTTTGTATAGTCACTGTCTTTAATTAGTGTCTTTTTAATGCCAACCAGAGTCGAGCCGCTGTCAAGCATGACTTTACAAAGTTGGTTATTTACAAGGCCTTTTACAAATTGCAATTTGCCTTTTGATGCCAAGGCTGCATTGGCCATTTCGTTGGATATAGGAATGGTATGGCCACACTGGAGAGTGGTATCTAATTGAAACTTTTTGCATATGTTACAGGTGTTATAGTCATTGGTGTTAATGACTTCTAGGGCATTCACTGATTCATTCTCACTTTCATTCTTGATGTCAGACTGATTGACATCATCCATTTCTTCATCACTAGATGTGTCTACCAACACTGCTTTGGCTTGTTTGAGCATCTTACGGCCCTCACAAAGACCGCTATAGTGGCCATACGCCCGACAAAAATAACATTTAACTGCTCTTCTGAAGGTGTTTCTCTTGTTTTTCTGCTTCTCTACCATCATTTGAAGGTGTTGACGGTAGGATGGCGATTTGTCGCACATAGCATTCTGTTCGTGGGTCGATTGACAATAATGACAATGAGCTGGCCTTGAAAATCTAGCCCGTGGTTTAAATTTATTATCTGTTGGTTTTGAGTATTTCGTGTTGGTGACAGCTGCTACCTCATTTTGAGTAGTATTTAATCGAAAAATGTCACGATTTGCTGTATTGTAGGCACTCCCTTTTTGTTCGACCTCTTGAATTGTTCTACAATCACTCTGTTTTAGAAATTTAGAGAAAGAGGTGGGTAGTGAATTTATAATTTTATCAATTATGATCAGATCTCTTAATTTCTCATAGTTGTTATTTGTTTTAGCTGATTTAATCCATTTATTAAATATATCTTGGACTGAAGAGACATAGTCTATGAACGTTTGGTTGGGTGATGGTGAAAGTTTTGAGAATTGTAATTGGTAACCTGCTGTGTCTAAAGAGAAATGTTGCATGATTCTATGTTTTAGATAGTCATAGTCCTTTCTCATGTCTTGTGGGATGGTTTCAATTACTTTTAGAGGTTCCAATGCTAAATTTCTCATAAAGACCATAGCCCAGTCGGTTTTTGGAATGCTATGATAGGACATTAAACACTCAAAGTTCTCACACCGGGCACTTATGGAATCTCCGGAACAGAAGGGTTTGACTAGGCCCTTGTATTTGTTATACTTATGTTCCTCTTCCTTACTTCTTAATTTGTTTACAGAGATTTCCATATTGGAATCAATCTCCATTTGTTTGACCTTTAGTTGTGTCTGTGTTTCTATTTCTTTTTGTTTTAAAGCAGCTTCTATCTCTAACTTTTTGGTTTCTGCAGCAGTCTCAATTTCAAGTTTCTTATTTTCAGATTCCATTCTCTTCTGTTCTTGTTCTATTTCCAGCAGTTTTTGTTCTCTTTCGGCTTCCATTTCCAGCCGTTTCTGTTCTCGTTCGGCTTCTAGCCGTTTCTGTTCTCGTTCGGCTTCTAGCCATTTCTGTTCTCTTTCGGCTGCCCGGTCTTCTCTCGCTACATTTTCTGCATGTGTTTTTTTTCGCCCATTCCGACAGTTTGTCTGCAGTATAACCTAATTTCAATCCCAGTTCAATACACTGTTCCAGTGTTGACATTTTGTAAATTTAAATAAATTTAACTTTATAGAATTTAATTCCCTTTGAAAAATATTGGGAGTACAACAATTGATTATGTCCCTTAATGTTTACATATATATTTCATATAAGCAATTTCAAATGGACATAAAATTTACATATACATATAATAAATCGAAATGCATAGAAAAATGTTACATATAGAAAAATGAGTATCGTTTAGAGATACAATAAGTATGAAATCAATGGGACTTATCTGATTTAGTAGTGGTTTCTTTGCTGTACTATTGATGGTTGGTTCTCCGGTTCTTTCACTGCTGTAGAGGAACAATTTTAATACACAACTTTCTCGGGGAACAATCTGTCGTTGGAATGAAAAAGATTAGTATCTTGTCACAGTTATTGTCCAGTCATGTCAATGTTAATATGCAATATGAAATAAGCATGGTTTTACTAATTCTCTTAGAGGGACAAAGAAGTTTATGATAAGATAGAAGCTGTGATATATAGACTTTGTCGTGTATGATTTGCAATAGTATTTTTACTTGGCAAAGCCAAGAACTGTCAATAATTTTAAGTTTTAATAGTCTTGAGCTAGCCAAAACGGTTTGGCCCCCAAATAGCCTGTCAACGTCTCAAAGACCTAGGAAACAAGACTCAGGTTCAGAGAGGCAACAAACTCCATACTGTCGTTTGATACCCTACTTTATTATCATTACTTTGACTAATAATGATTTAGCAATTCATTACAATATCACAGTATCTTATTGGTACATTTAACAAAGCATCATACACATGGCTATCACATCTATCAACTATCAAACAATCTCTCTCTTAAGCTAGTTTCTGTGTAGCTAGTCCCCCCAAGATAAACTCTGCTTCGTGTTTGGTGTCCAGTCGCAGTCTGGCCCTCGACGTGCGTCGGGCGGACACGGAGTGTGACTCCTCACGAGCTTCTCGTGAGAGTGGTCCCTGCACACTTCAGGCGGGCTCCACCTGGGTTCACAACGCAGTAGGCAAACTGACCCCTGCGTTCTAGAATGCTCTGTGGTGGTTAGTTCCCTTCAGGGGTTTCTGTCTCTGTATTGTATCCCCTGATATATCTCCTATCAATCTATGTAGAGATGTGGTTTCTGAGGAAAATGCAAAGAATACCATGGACAGCCAGAAAGACCAATGAACAAGTTCTTCAAGAAACAAATGAAGATCGTAAATTGATTAGAGAAATTAGACGTAGACAGTCAAAAAATTTTGGGCATGTTATGAGAAGAAATGGATTGGAGAACTTGGTGACAACTGGTAAGATCAAGGGGAAGACATAGAAGCAAGTACCTGGATGGCTTGGCCTTGTGGCATGGTTGAGACAGAAACACGGAGCTGATCCACGACTCTAGTGATCGAGTGAGATGGCAGAACATGACCGCCCACGCTTACCGGCATGACACATGATGGATGGATGATCTGACATAAACGTGTTTGTAAAATGTGTATAGATTGTTTAAAATAATCAACAGGCATTTACTTTCTGAAAACCAAATAGTTTGCCAGAATTAAAATGTTGTGAGTGACATGTTTGTTTCTTGAAAGCAGCAATATATATAAATTAAATTTAGATGGGTATGGTCGCATTGACAGAGATGTCACTTCAAATAGTGTGCAATACAGGCATGAGACCGACTGAAGATCCATGGCAGTCAACATTTGATGCAGAAATGCCACTACTTAAAGAACAATGAACATTCTGTACATAACAAATCGCAGCATGTCTCAAGAATTTTGGTTTTTCTGATATATAAAAACTACTTCAGATAATTTCTTCCATGTGCTGCTCTAAAAAAGAGTCATTCTAATGAAAATGTTAAAGAAATAAAATGTAAAGGTAGTTTCGTAGCAGCACATATTCTAGGCCAATATATATATATATATATATATATATATATATATATATATATATATATATATATATATATATATATATATATAGGGTGAGATTGTCAGGTCCCTTCCTCACAACCATTCCTCCCCAAACACTTTCGAGAAGATTCTGAACATTGTCTGGAACCCGATGTATGAGGCTGGCTTGCCCTTAGAGCTGCATTGGTGGAAACAATCGTCCTGCCCCTGCTTGTGATTGAACCAAGACCACTGGTCAGAAACAATCATGCAGCCTCTGCTTGTGATTGAACCAAGACCACTGTCGAGGCAGACAGATACACTAACCACTATGCCTCCATGGCTTCTAACATGCTAAAACCACACATTTGACAGGCCCTGTGATTGTCAAATAAAGATAGCACATGCTAAAACCACACATTAGACTGGCCCTGTGGTTGTCAAATTAAGATAGCACATGCTAAAACCACACATTAGACAGGCCCTGTGATTGTCAAATAAAGATAGCACATGCTAAAACCACACATTAGACAGGCGCTGTGATTGTAAAATATAGCACATGCTAAAATTACACATTATACTGGCCCTGTGATTGTCAAATAAAGATAGCACATGCTAAAACGACACACTAGACTGGCCCTTTTAACATGAGTGTCTATGTCTGCAGTGTGAATACAGATATCATCCATATATGTAGTGACGTTAGAAATGCCATGAATTAATTTTCTCATCATGCGCATAAATGTACTGTGTGCCTTTTGTAAACTGAATGGAAGGTATGCCCATTCATATAGACCTAATGGAGTGTTAAATGCTGTTATATGCATGGAATGTTCATCCATTGGGATTTGCCAATATCCCTTGGTAAGATCAATCTTTGAAAAGAGTTTAGCGTTTGCCATGCCTTCGATCAATTCATCAATATTTGGCATTGGTTCTGCATCAAGTAGTGTCAATGCGTTTACTTTTCTGTAATCAATGCACAGACGCAATGAACCATCTTTTTTTTTCACTATAACCACTGGAGAACAGTAGTTAGAAATAGACTTCTTAATGATACCACTTTTATCCAGTTCAGATATTTCAGCAATGACCTTCTCCAGATAATGTATCGGAATCGGATAAGGTTTCACTTTTACAGTAATATCGGAAAGCAATGTAATTTTGTGTTTGATAAGCAATGTCTGTCCTGGCTTATCAGAAAAAAATTGAACTAAATTCCTGTATTGCTGAATTAAGTTTCTCTTTATCTTGACAAATTCTGATTTATTTGTATGGATTGCCAATCACTGTCGCTATTAACTGTTGGAGTTGGTATTTGTTGTGTAATAGCGTCTTCTTGTTGTTCGTTAATTACCCAACATGCTGCTGCTACTCTATGTGGTATTTGTTGTATCACCTGTGATGTGTCAGTGTCCCGTACAATGTATGGTTTTAACATATTAATGTGAAAAATCATATGTTTACCCTTCACATCAATAAGATAATCAACATCACTGACTTTTCTGATAACCTTAAATGGACCCTGCCATGAAGTAACTAAACAATCGCAAGGGTCAGGTAGTAATAACCAAACTTCGTCTTCTTCTTTCAAGACTATTGTCTTGGCGTTTCTGTTGTATTACTGTCTGTATTTTCTCCAGCCTTTTCGAGTGCTGATTTTGCAATTTGACAAGCCATTATGATTTTGTCTCGTAATTGCGTAACCATTTCATAGGCTTCTCTTTTCGGGTGGTCATATGTTTTGCTTGTAAGCATGTCGTTGTATAACATCAACGGACCATGCGGATCAGCGCCGTATACCAGCTCGAATGGAGAAAACCCCGTACTAGATTGTGGTACCTCACGGTATGCAAATAGTACTGCAGGCAATAAAATATCCCAGTCCTTAGGTTGCTCAGTTGCGACTTTTGCTAGAGTTCGTTTGAGGACTCAGTTGTAGTTTTCGTTGACACCGTTTGTCATTGGGTGCCAAGTTGAACTAAAGACTTGTGGAATACCCAGAATTTTCATTGCCGCTTGGGTAGCCGCGGATATGAATTGACTACCTCTATCAGACAATATGCATCGTGGAAATCATGTCCTGCTAACAATTAATAATAATGAATCTATGATGGATCTACTGGTGATGTATGTAAGTGGAATAGCCTCTGGCCAGCGAGTACAGAGGTCAATCATGGTTAATATGAACCTATTACCACGATCAGTAGTAGTGTTCAGTTGACCCACAATATCTACAGCAATCTTCTGAAATGGTCGTGATGCCAAATCAGTTTTCTGAACATGAGCTTTGGGTTGTTTGCCTTTTTGTGTGGTTCTTTGGCACAATGTACATGAACGCACATATGTGGTGATATCTTTGATATACCCAGGCCAATAAAATTGAGCTAACATACTGTTAGTGGTTTTAGTAATACCCATATGCCCTGCAAATGGTGAATCATGCGCAAGCTTCAGTGCTTCACTGCGATATTTGGTTGGCAATACTGTTTGCAATAGCAGAGTTGTGCCTTTGTTGTACCGTCTAAATAAAATATTATTATCTACGATAAATTGCCAATTACCATGTTTAGCTTGTTTAGACGGTTCTTGTATGCTTTTAAAACAAGTTTGCAATGTAGGATCTTGTTTTTGTTCATTAGGTAATTCAGCTGTCAATGTGATAATGTTTTGAGTATTGTCATTCTCAGTCTTTTTGTCGCTGCTCTTGAGCTCTGGTGACCGCATTCGTTTGATTGTGGTCAATCTCCCATTGAATTGCCTCTTCATGAGTGTAATCATTAGCATTGGGTACATTCCCAATGAGTAAACCAGCACAAGGGTTAGGCAGTACAGCTCCATTTACTGTGCCTTCAAAATATGGAGATTTTATCGTAATAGTGGCAATCTTATACCTTTCTATCGTGCCTCCAGAAGTTCTGCAGGCAACAGTTTTGCCTGTGTAATCTTCTTCTTTTATTAACTTTTTGTCGACTCCAATAATTGAAGCTCCTGAATCACGAATGCACGTAGTAGATTCACCATTCATCCATGCCTGGTGAACTTTGAGAGTGCCATTCTGAATATTTGCAGCATTGGCTTCATGGATGGTTTCTAACCATTCGTCAACAGGGCTGTCTTTTTCAGTCTTGTCTGCTTTGTCACTGTAATGTTGTATGAAAGCTGCACGTGTTTCTTCTATGTCATCAGAATCGCTACTAGAGAAAACATACGCGGTACTTGCTTCTTTCCACGTATTTCTCATCGGGCATAACTTGCTGGTATGGCCGTACGCCCTACAAGAAAAACATTTAACGCTTCTCTTGTAGGAGTCATACTTACTTCTTTTCTTGGATGTGATTTCTCTCAAGTAAGCAGGATACCCAGGATGTTGATCACACATCTCTAGAGATCCGTGAGAAAGTTTGCAGTGCTGACAACGTGTGAAGTTACCTTTTCTAGGTCTGTCTACATCTCTGTTAGTGTTCTGGTATGGTTTTTTTGTTTCTATGTGTAAATTTCTTAAACTTACCCTTACCTTTGTGATTTTAGATTGAGCAACCACCCAACCACCCGCTGTTTCAATGAAATGACGACTTGGCCATCGATAACTAATTTGTATATTACGTATGCACTTGATTAAATAACAATCAACATAACCAATAAAAATTTATACTGGCCTTATGTCCTTGCTATACGTAGACCAAGAAAATTGACGTGATATCTGATACTTAGAGATACCAACGGTGGTCGGTCTGGTTAACAACAGTGTGATAATATCTTGACGTATATGCGTAGGTGAGTATCCGTCCTGTCCTGTAGAAGTATGATACGTGTGCGTTGCTTTCAAGAACTGAGGCAGTGACCCACACCGAATATCTGGTTACGGTATGCAAATGTGGCACGTGCCCGCTTTATCGGACGAATTCACGTTAATAGCGGCGACGTCACTAATAAGGTGTGGACCTTATACGCCGAACCTTGAGCTGCGCCAGTTCGCATGGTGGAATGTCCATATAACTCTTCATGCTGATATCGTGTGTACAATGGTGTATATGTCTATATGTGTCCAGTCCAACGATGTCCAATCCTGTGTGCGACGACGTCCAATCGTGTGTTGGTGTTCGGTCAACAGTTTTGGTCGTAGTGCAGATACCTTCTCCTGTAAGCTTCGGTAACAATGTCCAATACGTGTATAATTATTGTCCAGTTCCTTTGCGAATGACGAAAATGGAGGAACGTGTCGGTGGAAGTTACATCTACAATGTCGTGTCGGATCGATCTTAGCATCTGAGTTAATGATAATATCCATATTGTTTCCAACAAAATAGTCAATGTCCCTTTATAAATTTGGTGGTTTCTTCAGACAATGAATGGTAAGTGATCCACTTCATTGTCAAATGTAAATGTTGGTGTCCATGGTGTCCAATTTCTCGTAATGTAATGGCGAGTATGAATAAATGTCTGTCTTATGTCTTAATGTAGTTGTTGGTGGCAGATATAATGTTCTCTTCACGTCCACAAATATGCACAGACATCCTAAATTACCTCTCTGGCGTTGCGGTGTTATGGCAGTTCTGGCGTATATAACAAATGGCTCAACTGTGGCTAAATATAGCTAGTATTCCCCGGAACGAGGCCACACGTGCCTTAATGCTGATTCCATTATTAACATAATATGATGAATCAACAGTAGGTCGATATTGTGTTTCACGGCTCAAACGTAACAGGACTCATAACTGCACTGGATCCATAACGGTAAATGAAGGATACAGTATACGATTTGTTGAGTAATGAGAAAACCATTGCTGTTTATTATCCAGCGATATTCACTGGCACAGTAACGGAGCATAATGGGGACAACCCGTTGCTATGAGGTTGGAACTATGACTAACTAACTAACTAACTAACTAACTATCCAGCTAAATCTACAGTCAGAGTACTGATATCAAATAGTTCTCTACCTGGCCTGTGATACCAAGCCGGCGGTAGACTAAATAAATATCTATTTATGATTCTGTACCAACTGTTCTTTTTCCTCAAGTCTTCGTCACCTGTATTCCTCCTTCCGTCTGCCCATCCGTTATAACGCTGTACGAATTAATGTGTCTAGGCGGTCTCTGTTCATAGTGGTTTCAGTTGACGGCGGCATTCCTCGACATGATCGGTTCCTCATTGCTAGATCTATTCATGTCATATATCTGCTGATGTTCTATCCGCACGGTTCTTCACTTTATCCTTGTAACGCCAGTTCGAAAATCTAAACACTAGATTCCAGCCAAAACTCCTGGTAGCTCAGTGACGTCAGAGACTGACGTTTTTGCGTTTACCGTCCCGTCTCCTGGATTCCATACGCATTTGGTTCCAGGCTTCCTTCTCTGCTCTTGTTGACGTCAATAGCGGGTGCGTGTGCCCCATGGCATCCATATTCTGGAGTAGAAGCTCGGTGTCATTCGCTTTGTTGAGTCTATTTCCCAGTCCTCCACTTCATCTCCTCTTTTGTCAGTATCTGGGTATCCCCATCTTTCTGAACGGCTTTTAAAGTCTCCGACAGTAATGCAATTTGTGTCAGTTATTTTCATGTTTGAGAGTGTAAGATCCTTATCTGTCGGGCTATACAGATTGTAAATTCTTATTTTCACGTCCTTTATCATTATATCAACACCTATAATTTCCGTTTGGTTGTCAGAGATCACAGATACTTCGCTGCAAGGTATTGTATTTCATGTAAGTATTAGAACTCCTCCTTTGTGTCCTTCGCGGTCGAAACGTATGGCTTGATATCCTCTGACTGAGAATTTGTGAATGGCGTTGAGGTGTGTCTCTTGAATGCATGCCACATCTATTCTATCTTTATGAAGACGCTGTGTTAGGGAGACTTTCTTGTTATAAACTCCTTCGGCATTCCACTGTAGTATGTTGAGTGTCCGGAGTGTTTGGTCAATAGCTTTTAACCTATTCCTCTGTGCCTTGACTCCACAGCACAGGGGAAGGTGACCACCAGTAGTCATGGGTGGACCTCCTCGAGGCAGGGGGCCCGGCACTATCACCGCCTGATGTGACTTCGCGGGATTAGCACCATAACGATTACTTTTAATTTGTGACATCGTGAATTAAGTTACGTTGTACTGCTTTGTCAAGCCTGTGGCTCAGTACATCCGATTTCGACAAGCATTTGTTCGGGGTGCTCTCCCTAGCCTTTGACTGTCCCCAGTCTACCTACAAGCCGTCTGACTCAGGCTCCGAAGGTTGTGTGTTCGATTCCATGCCGCGTCCTTCATTTCACGAGTGCATTTTTTCGGAGACTCCCGAGAGTCGTCGCTGGAGCTAAGGAGTTCATGCTTTGTGCTACGCGCGGAAAGAGGATGAGTCATATGGGATAAAAACCCGGTGCAATGCAGTCGACCTTGTCGACTTTTAAGCGACTTTTTTTTATTGCACCCACTCCCATACGAATCTGGCTACGCCTTGTACTTGTGTCGTTAACCGAAATGACGTACTTTACTGTAAAGCTAGTTTGTTAGCATGAATTCACTACATTTTCACCAAAACATCAAAGAAATGTCGCCGCTTTCGATGATTTAAGTTGCCTTTGGACCTATCAACGACATATTCCTTGGGTTGGGGTAAATATAAGACGGCAGGAAAACTTTCATAATGATGCAACTGACAGTTTTCATAAAAATTGATCGTAAATAAAGGCATTCTTTTCTGAACAGACTATAGCACCTGTGGCCGTGGGATGCCAGCTTCTTCCCTGGCACCTTACCTTGTCGCCTCCGCGCCAGCCAATCGCTATACACCGGCGTTCGTCTTCGTAGCCATGTTTTGTTTTCCTTCGTAACCAATTCATGGATCAGGGAGCCGCATTCTGGGAAGCCGGCGCTTCCCATATGCTACTTGTCTGTGAATTGTGTTCCTCGATCCCTCTCCTGGCCTCTGCTGCAGAGTGCGCTCCTCGCGAAACGACAACCACCACCACTGAATGGGGGTTGGACTTCGGCCAACATTTCACTGACTTCGGTGACCGCTACCGCGCGGCGTTTCCCCACACCTTAGAGTCCCGTTTTGAGATTCACAGCCTTCGCTCGGAGAGATGGCTACAGAGTCGACACGAGACAGTACAAGTTCTAGATTTTAGTTGAGAGCTTGGTTGGTTTTAATGTTAGTTGCACTGCAATTGCCGACAGAAATACTACTAACCACATTATTACTGCAGGGACTTGTCCCACTCCAGGTTCCGATTGTTCTACAGCCAGCACTAGCATATTTCGGCTGCTTCACCAAGTTGTTTCTGTTCCCGTGTTCTTGCCTGTCCCTTGATGCCCAACTGCTTGAGAACGTTATACGTGGAGTGGGAGATTATACCTCTTGCGCCTACATCTACGACGAATAGCCTGACATTGTATCCTTTCTGTCCCAGACGCACGACCATGTCATTGTACTTCTCCATCTTGCTGCTCCTCGATTCTCAACTCACATGGAACAGTCAGCTCAATCAGCGTTAACTGACGAGGAGTGCAGCACAAATGGCAGGTCGCAATCGAAACTGTTAGATCACTGCCGGATATGCGCCACAGCCCTTCAGGTCAACAATCAACAATCGAGGATGGACGGTAAGACAGCAGCGCAGTCCTCCTTGTCTCTAAGTTTCTGCCCAGCTCTGACGAAGTAAATCTTCACTGGCCTCAGACCTCTCTGTTGGCCCGCATCCTGGCTTCATCCACTATGGCCACCAGTTCAGAGAGCACTTTACTGTGGCGTCACGTGAATCGGTCTTAGCAAAGGGCTACTTGGCACGCAGACAGCGCGTGCTCCTCTATCTGGACTTTCTCCTTACAGAAGGGACAAGACGGATCGGTGGCTTTATCCCCACTTGACCAGGTTGGCAGCTGATGACAGGACATCATAGTTCATAGAGTGATCGTAGCGTACTACGAAACTTAGGCGAAATGGCGCCAGATCTCATTCCATGTCAGGGACTTCTGTAGTACCCTTTCCCGTGACATCCACTGGCACTGCTGCGACTGTTGGGCAGCATTTGCTCTCTCTTCGTCCTCTCTTTCGCGGATCCCCTGGACCACCATGCCTCTTAGTTCCATGGCCGTAGGCTTAATAGTATGTCAGGTCCTAACTACGTCGATTTTGGAGTTGGCAACCTCAATTTTTTTTACTACAACCGCAAGCAAAACGTCATATTTTACGACCTCAATTTCAAGGGATGCAACCCATGAATAAATAATCGAACGTAGATTTGCACTGTTACTTCCCTTTTTATGTTGCAAATTTTATATTTGTAAATTTAATAATTGCTGATAGTATTAGTTGTAGTGAGTGAGACTATCAGCCAACGATTGATGGTGGTAAGGTTACAGTGCTCTTCCTCCTCTGTTTCTTTTTTGTTCCGTCTTCTTTCTTTATCTGGGTCGGGCATAACACTATCATCATTCTATTGGTGCTGTGTAAGGCTTAGGGTTTATCTAAATACCACTCTAAATACCACTAATAACTGCTACCCACCCTTACCAACGAATTTCACTAAGCTATATCCGCTACAATCAATATTATCGGCCATCTTTACTTTCTAAGGTTTTCATTTGTCACCTGTATGATGATAGTGTTTACACCACTACGACACTCTACGGACCACTACTAGCCGCTACCCACCCCTTACCAACAAATTTCACTACGTTGAACCGGCTACAATCAATAATATCGGCCATCTTTACTTTTTAAGGTTTTCATTTGTAACCCGTATAATGATAGTGTTTATGCTACTACGACACTCTACAGATCTTTAATAGCCGCTACCCACCCCTTACCAACAAATTTCACTAAGATATACCCACTAAAATCAATAATATCGACCATTTTTACTTTTTTACGGTTTTCATTTGTAACCTTATGATGATAGTAATCAAGCCACCGTGACACTCTATAGATCACTAACACCCGCTACCCACCCCTTACCAACGAATTTCACTAAGCTATACCAGCTACATTAAATAATATCGGCCATTTTTATTTTTTAAGGTTTTCACTTGTAACCCGTATGATGGTAGTGTTTACACTACCACGACCCTCTACAGATCATATACCTGTCATATTTAAATTTTTTACTTATAAGTTTTTTCATATGGCACCCGCCGCGGTTTGAGGTTCGAACCACCTAGCCCTACCCCACACGCCGACACCCGCGCCCCACCCCTGCGCCTCTATCCCCACGCCCGCCCGCCCCTAGAACACCCCGAGGAAATTCACTGTAACCCTAAGCCTTACACAGCACCAATAGAATGATGATAGTGTTATGCCCGACCCAGATAAAGAAAGAAGACGGAACAAAAAAGAAACAGAGGAGGAAGAGCACTGTAACCTTACCACCATCAATCGTTGGCTGATAGTCTCACTCACTACAACTAATACTATCAGCAATTATTAAATTTACAAATATAAAATTCGCAACATAAAAAGGGAAGTAACAGTGCAAATCTACGTTCGATTATTTATTCATGGGTTGCATCCCTTGAAATTGAGGTCTTAAAATATGACGTTTTGCTTGCGGTTGTAGACTTTTTATATAGTAAAAAAATTGAGGTTGCCAACCCCAAAATCGACGTAGTTAGGACCTGACATACTACTAGCCTTTGACCAAATCTGAGCTATGCCATGGTGCCCGAACCCCTTCTATCCGATTGGGTGTGTTCCATGACTTCCTTTAGTTTAAGTCATGCTTGGGCAGCTTCGACTGCACTGTCGACCTTGCACTTTCTTCCTGTTTTGAGCGCGGATTGTGAGCTGCTGACTGTTTCATCCGGAAATTCGCGCAGCATTATCGCGGGTCTGGCTTTTCCGACTTTGTATTCCTCCAAGATAATGCATACAGATAAAACTACTATAGAAAAAGAAATATATGTTAATGAGGAAAGATTGGAGGTGATGGAAAATGTTGAATATGTTGATTACCAACAACGGTGACACAATTAAAGAAATTAAACGACGACTAACAATTGATCTTCAAAGACTAAAACAACTTAATAAAGTATGGAGTGGGACGGATAGAACTACAAAAATTAGATTTTTAAGAGCATGCATCTTTCCTATTGCAACATACACCTGTGAGACCTGGACACTTACTAAACAAGCTGAACAGCACATAAATGCCTTTTAATATAAATTTTATAGACGGGTTCTAAGAATATCTTGGGTAAAGAAAAAAACAAACAAATGCATCCACACTTCAAGGGCTGAATATTGAAGAAGGTTGGCTATTAAAGACGATAAAACAAAGAAAATTGAAATATTTTGGTCACTTGAAATGTCATGAAAGTTTGGAGATAACAATAATGACGGATTATACACCTGGGAAGAGAGGAAGAGGAAGGTCAAAGAGAAGATAGGTGCAGGATGTGGCTGATGATCTCCAGATGGGTGTCTCAGACGCGGGACATCTTGCTTATGATCGAGAGGTTTTCCGGAGGTTGATATGGCAGCGAGGTTCTGCAAAGGACATGCTACTGAATGAATGAATGAATTCCTCCAAGACGCACTTGAAAGGGACGACGAGCTTTGCTTTTTTTCGACAGACATAACGGTACTCCAAACCATTTCCTTATGCACTAGATTATCTTCATCTTCATGCCCCCCACCGCACCCGTGCCAAAGTATATCAGCAGGGTCCATACGAGTTTTGGAATCAGCACGAGATCTTGAATTTGCCCATCAGTCTGCTTTTCTGATTAGCACACAGGCCACGCACAGTTGTCTCATATATCAGCAGTACTGCATTCTTGTCCGTTAGGGTGGCATCGTTTGTTTTTTCTTCTATCATTACTCCTACCCCGTTCAATCTCAAAGAGAAGTTATATTACTGTCCATAACCGGCTCAAATTGATATCCCGTGACTGGGTCAGCCGCAAAAGCCTATTTACCCTCACAAGCTTATTAATTGAAGGCAATTGTTGTCCATAACGGATAATTGTTTAGGTCAGTGGTTCTCAACCGGTGGTGAATGTTAGGATTTCCGGTGGTTAGGTGGGGGTGGTGTGGGGGGGGGGGGGGGGGGAATTAAGATTATTTCAAGATCGTGTTAATACAAGAATCGATTACTTGATATTGTTTTCCCCTCCATACTTTACGGTTCTGTACTTCTCGCCCTTCTAAAATTCGTTTTATAACTAAGCAGATCCGCATATAACGTTTTATGTAGACGTCTAGACTTGTTCTCTTATGTGTTATTAAATTTAACTTCCATTTTTACGTATACTGTGTAGTAGCGGGAGAATTTATAGGGAGGAAATACGAAAGGGGGGGGGGGGTTGACATTCTGAACATATGGTAAAGGGGTGTCTGGGCCAAAAAAGGTTGAGAACCACTGGTGTGGGTGATATGGTATATGGTACACAGGCCAAGACTGTTCACGGATTCCTCTGTCACGGTCATAGTTGCCATTCTAGATATTCTATATCCAGATCTAGAGGTTTTTGCCGGCATCTGGATACCTTTTTCTGACGTTTGGATGCTGGGTGCAATTCTAGATACTGTTTATTTGGAGTCGGATATTTTGAATACTTTCTAGATTTTACTTTTCTTTCGGTGTCATTTACCCATTTTATGTTTGGTCTGGACGCGCGCAAATTATGGTAACTGCCATTATTTAAACTTTGAACTGACTTGGGTCAACGCTCAACAATCTGGCAACCCCCTGGTAATGAGTAAAACGGCGCATAAATTATAATAACATTATTTGAACTGTGAACACACTGTGCTGCGACTTACTGCTGTAATGCCGACTTTGTGATTCTTTTCACGTGAATTTGGCTGCAACTGGTACAGATAATGCCTCGATAATGGTTGATATCAACCATAGCGTTTATATAAAATTTAAGGAAGATATCCCATCTTTAATCCTCATAAAATGTGCGTGTCATTCCTTGCAGCTAGCATTATCACATGCCTCATCAGAATGTTTACTAATGAATTTGCAATTCCTTATTGCTGAAACACATAACTGGTTCTCCAAATCATCTGTCAGACAATAGCAATAACAATTTATATAAAGCATTAAATGATAGTTCCCCACCACTGAAAATTCTGTCATATTGCAAAACTAGATGGTTATCAATTCAACCAGCTGTTGAAGTAACTGTGAACCAATGGTTGGAGTTGAAGACGCACTTCGAAATAACAAGACAAAGTGAAAAATGCTACACAGCTGAAATACTATATGGAATGTATAGTGATGAAAAAAAATTGGCATTCCTTCTCTTTTTACAACCCATTTTAAGTGAAGTGCAAAGAGTTAATAAACTATTTGAATCTCAAAATGTTGATAAAGTTAAATTACTTGACGACCTCATTTTGCTATTTCACTCAATTGGTAAAAGACTTATATTGCCAACTTTTAAAGCTGACTTGTTCACTTGCACTATAGATATAGAGAGCTATTTGGCTCCTAAGCCATACCTAGGATACCAAATCGAATAAAAGATTGATGGTTTAAAAACAAAATGACTGTTAACAGAAAATGAAGAGAACAACTTAAGAAAGCGCTGTCAAGATTTTGTCTCATTATTCGATCAACTGAAGCAGAGACTTCATGAAAATTTAGATGTATTGAAAAATATTTCACTCTTTTCTATTAACAACATATCTCAGCCAGTAAAGGACATACCTAAATATTGTCAAGTTATTAAATTTTTAAGGGCTACTGATAATAGTGTGGCGGAAGCAAAATATTAGTTAACCAAAATAAATTTGGTTGACTGGACAAACAAAACAGAAACTGAAGCTTTTTGGAGTGAAGTAAGACAATTTAAAGATGCCTCAGGAAACAGTCCATTCTGTAAGCTCTTTGAATATGCGATGTCTGCCATGATACTACCCCATTCAAATGCTGATGCGGAAAGAGTTTTCAGTACTGTGAATTATACAAAATGTAAACTAAGAAACAGGATGAAACTTGACCTCTTAAATGCTATCTTGACAATAAGATTTGGCCTGATGAGAGCAGTTCATCTTATCAGCTCCCTGATCGTGTATTAAAAGAAATTGGAGCAGCTAAAGCATACCAGAGTCATTTTGAATCTGAAGCTTCAACTTCATCATCCAAACAAAGTACATCTTGTGAGAGTGCATCATCAGTGAAGATGAGGACATGATTCTATAGGTAAGTCACATCAATTTTTTTTTTTATGTTGCATATCCGTTACAGGACGTTGCAGTCAACATCAGAATTTTTTCAGCTGCTGTTGATGTACTAGGCAAGATTATGCTCAGTAGTTTGCGATTGCTTTCTGAGCGACCGGTTCACATACTCCTTAAATTACCAGCGCGGCTCGAACCGCTGCCGGTTCGGGTGCAGCTGCGTTACTCACGAGAATATACGGGATTACGGCGACAGTCGTAAACTCTTCGCCACGGATACGGCAGTGACATCAATACATATGTAATTTCTTACTTTCTCAATCTGGATATTTTTCCGAGATACTTTCCAACGAAATTTAGATATTTATGGATGTTGTTTGGGCCATTTCTAGATACTTTTGGTCCAAAAAAAAAGTGGCAACCCTGTGGCGAAAGCATCGTAGAAAGCACAAGAGTCTCAGAGTCTCAGACAAAGATGCACTTGACTTATAAGACTTTTTGTTATGATATGCTGTGACCTAATTGCTAGTTAAAAATAGCTGCACATTTATTATATTAATTAAATGTCATGTGAAATGTTCGTCGTTAGTGAAAGAACAATTCATGAAAATGTATCATATTGTCTTAATGTACTAACTGCATTGCAACAGCTTTCTTTTGTTGACTAAATATTATAAACATTATTAATGTAAGTAACTAAGTTTGCGACTGCTGCACAAATTAAGCAGCAGTTAATTAATTATTAAGATATTAAATAATAAAAAAATTAAAATATTAAATATTAAAATAATTAACTGTTCACTAAAAATTGATTTCTACCTTCTGCTCTACAATTACAGCACACTGTTCTGTATCTAATAATTAATTAATAGTCAGCAATTAAAAATTAAATACTAACTTATTTAAAACATATAACTTATTTTACAGTACTGTATTTAAATTTAAATAATTAAGTGCTGCAAGAAAAAAAGTACTCCTTACTTAACACCTTACAAGTTTACAGACGGGTCTGAAAACTGGCTTTGAAAATTATTTTCAGTCATGTAAAATGCTGAAATATTATGCAAGTACACAGATACATTACTGCTACACATGACATTTGTATTCTGTTTAATGTTAGTACTTAAATTACCAGTTCTAATTGTAAATAAATACAGGTCCGCTATAGTTTATTGTATCGGCGCCGCAATCGGAGTATGAGTATGACGGCCGGCCGTGGCCATGTCACTAAATATTTTGTCCTGAACGTCTGCAAACACCTGGAATGTTGAAACTCTTCATATTTATGTAAAATTGAACGGGGAATTCAAATATGGAAGAAAAAATGAAGGGAATTTTCAAATACACGAGTTATAAGACAGATTACCTTACTAATCGTGAAAAGAACCAAATACAATCCAGATAAATCGTTTTTTTGGTTTAATAACTTGGCGGCTAGCTATCAGAACCAGTTCTAAATATATGAGAATAACTTCCCCTTTGATCGTACCACACTGCTTTCGTTTTTTTTTGGTCTTATAGCAGTCCATGTCAAACCGGAAGTCATCGTGCGAAGACGCAGGAAAAAGTTCGGGAAAATACAAAATAAAAAAGAGGAGAGCGCCGAAAAGGGCGATAATTCTGAAATTGCTAATATAATTTCAATATATGATGATGTTGTTGTTGTGGTTTGGTGTCTGCTGCGCACGCCCGTTCCCTGGCAATGTAGCACAACGGACAAATCTACAGGTGCTCAGTCTCCCTGTGAAACCGCCACAACACCATGTGTTGCAGGCCTTCTAATGTTCTTTGTCAACCCCTTGAAATTTAGTGTTAAGTCTGGGTTTCTAAAAACCGTAGCCCACCGGACAAACCCGCAAGTGCTCAGTCTCACCCACACAAAACACTTGAAAACAGACAAGACACTAGACAGATAGCGAACTCTGGTGCACTCAGGAACATGGTTAAACTGATGCCAATATATAGGGCACCCCAGCTGTCACGGCTTTAAGAGCATGCGCGTGCATGAAGAGTCCATGAGCCCATAGAGTCAGAGGCGGCCTAATCCTGCAGAAATGACCCACCACAGCGCTGTTGTTCCATCTCAGAAGTAAAGCCATGCCCCCCTTCATCAGGGGGAAAGATTCCGTCGGCTAAGGCCCCGTTCACTTCACGGCTTTAGTCAGGAAGAACGCCAGACACCATGACGTATTTCATCAAGATTGAAGCGGGCGCTGGCCACTACGGGACTCCCTCTCCACGAAGGAGCGGTCCTTCTCTCCAAGTCATGTCAGCTAAGGCGGGGGCCCGATGGGCTCCCATTCCCACCAGGTTAATCAGTTAATCCGCCGGACCTCCGAGAAAACTGTGCCAGTACAAGATAATGTCTGGAAGCTGGCTCTTCACACGGACCTCCGAGAAAACTGTGCCAGTACAAGATCATGTCTAGAAGCTGGTTGTCCACGCGGACCTCCGAGAGGTGTCTGCAGGCAATAAGCACCGCTGACATGGTCTCTATAATTTATTAATAATTTATATAATTCTTATGTAAGAGCATCCTTCCAGCCGTACTCAGATGCTTCCGAAAGATACTCTGACATAAGACAGATGAGTTCACTAAAGTCTACAGGATTAGCTAAAAGAAGGAAATGTTAACAGCAAAGCACAGACACATAGTTCCCTATGCTAGACTATTAAGCTAAAGCGAGATTACCTTATATAATCTATGTTAGTCCATGAATCGAAATACACAAGCACATAAGCACCAATGTCCCATCGCCTTTAAACAATAAGGGACCTATATTTCTTTCCTAATTAAGGACGCATAGATCCATTCTCCGCCCAGTTTGGTAGCACACTAACCACAAAAACAAGTTTCCAACAATTTATACTAAGTTCCAATTCTCCGTTCTCTTTTGATGTCCCTACATCAGCAATCTAATTTGTCGTGATTCCCCTCAAAGGTTTGTGAAATCATGTATTCGTTCGTGGGCACTCCGTTACGGCTACTTCGCTGATTCCCGCTTTCCCAAACTCTCGTACATCAATCAGTTTTAACGCTTTGATCCACGTCTTCGTGTTTTCCTCAACCTCCCTTCTCCATGTTGTTTGTCCGATAAGATCGGCAGCCAATGACCCTTGATAATAACGGTATTTGTCGTCTATACAATTCGGTCAATAACCTTCACTTTGTCCTCACCTCAGACTGAAGTACTCGATTGTTATTCTGACTGGTCCATAATTTTCCATCCTCATACATTGCAAGTAATTTTATATTCCAGTTTATCTGGGAATCACTAAACTCGCAGTATCCCGTGACATAGGCCCCCCCTTAAGAGAGTTGACCTCGTTGACTCTTCCTCACTGGAGTTTTGATTCCTATGATCCACCAACCTATTCCTCTTCCTCTGGAGTTGGATGTCTAGATAGGAAATCCGCTCCTACATTCTCCTTACCAGGGATGTACTCCACTGTGAAATTGTACGGCTGCAGCAACAACGACCGTCGCATCAACCGTGTGTTGAGCTTCTGCGAAGTAGCTAGGAACATCAAGGGTTGATGATCTGACTGCACCCTCACATGGATCACCTCCTCATCAAGTAGGCGATCTCACTGACAGCCTATTATACTACTCATGACCGACACTAGTGTTGGCTCATCGCCCCTGTACGTTCGGTCGACCTACTTTCGACTGGCGTAAGCGACGGCTCACAATACAGACGGATCGTCCCATCCTGACTGTAACACTGTTTCCATGTCCTCTTGGTTTCCCCAAACTTTTCATCCTAGGATTTGCGGTATCGTCCTCGTTGGACAGAATCGTCTTCCCCAAACCTCCTGGACTTTTGCTTCCAGGACCATCTCGGTCGATATTGGATCTGGTCAGCCAATCTTCGGTTGCAGTCCTGGGTATTTCTCGCCGTTCCCGACGTTACCCACCCCGTCTGAACTTGGTTACTAGTGACGGTTACACTCTTGTCCTTTCCCTGACGTGTGATTTCCCTCCTCCCTTCGTTGGGTAAATCTGACCTATCACGTATTTTCCCATATGCCCTCCTATGTAGTACTGGTGATCTCTGGTCTTCGTCTGGACCTGTAACCTTTTTCTTAATGGCTGTCATCACCATAAGGTGCGAAGCTTCGCTCTCGGATCTCTCCTCATATTTCTTAATGAGATGCCTAGGGAGATTTTTCAGTTCTTCCCCGATCCGGATTTTGTAGATGTTTTTGCACACCACCTTTACCACAGGATAAGGTCCTTTCCATCCTACTTGGAGTATATTAGTCTCTTCTAGGACCCCATACTTCCACTTGGTCTTCCACCTTAAGAGCTATTTTACTCTTAGTCCGATTGTTGGGTGGTGCTTTCTGGCACTCTTAACAAGACTTCACTAACCGGCATACATCTCCGGTCATTCCTGGCCAGCAATAATGGCCGGAAATCTTCTGCAATGTCTCTCTGACACCCATATGTCGATTCTCGGCTATGGTGTGTCCATTCTGAAGAATGTGAGGACGGTGGGTCTCTGGAACCACCCACTGCTCATGCAGGTTATCTCCTCTTCCAGCTCTCCTGTAAAGCCGCCGATTCCTCAGAAAGTACTGTCCCCGTTTTGGTGGCTCAGCACTTCTTTGCAGCTTCCTGTAGCAAGGACGCAACGTAGTATCCTTCCTCTGGGCAGTATGCAATTCCCCTATCACTGAGTTGTCGCATAGTGTCTCTGCCTCTTTTTCCTTCCCTTGAGATCCACTGGCTACTGCTCCCCTGTGGGCTGGCTGTTTGTGCACCCCCAAGAACACGTATTTTGTACCAATGATCACTGGAAATAGGGAGTCAGCTAATACAGCTGCAGAAATAATGCCCGTGACGTACCTGGACTTAATCTCCACCTTGGCGATTGGCAGCATCATGGTAACAGCACTCCTCATGGCAAGCTGTATCTCAATGGTCTCCCCTGTAAGTTGGTCTCGGCGTACCAAGCTGGCATCAATAACAGCTTCCCCGTCCAAACCTGTATCGTAGAGACAAGTAACCTGCTGGCCATTGACTTCAATCAGTTCAAACACAGGTGGCCTCTCTTGGTCCATAATTCCTTCCACGACCTCGACCTTTTCCTTGAAATCCTCGATTGGTTCCTCAAGGCTTGTTGCGAAGTTGGCATCATTTGCCTTGCTTCTGCAGTCTGCAGTATTATGTGCATTCGACCTGCAGTGTGTGCACCATTTTCCCTTCCAAGCTTTCCGTGTGCTTTCTTTGTTCAGAGCTTCTTCGTCGACCTCAGCCTTGTCTGTGATCACCTTCTTAGGAATCACTTGGCATGCCGCGAAGTGATAACTTTTCGGTTTCGATCTGCAGTCCTTTGTGTTGTGAGAGGGCGACTTGCAGATCGAACACCACTTCTCAGACCACTGTCGTGTCGGTTGAGAGTTGAGTGGGCTCTGTCTTCCCTCCTTCTTCCTCTCTGGACTCTTTTCTGTGTGCTTCATATAAGGTTCCACTTTTTCTCCTTCCCAGTTTTTAGATTTCTTTCGGTCTTGTTTCTCCTGACCTTTTGTGGTTGGTATATTGGTTTCTTTAGCTTCCCCATGGACTTCTACGAATCTTTCCGGCAGCTTATTCACAACATCAAGCCGTTCCGCCCCTTGTTCTCCTAAAAATGTCTTCAGTGGTTCTGACATTTGCTGGCGCATCTGGTCTACTACCATCAGCTCTTCCAGACTCTCATAATCCCGCTTGAACTCTGCCAAATCCATCCATTTTTGGAGGTATGATTTCAGCCTTAAACTGTATGCGGCGAATAGCTCTCCCGGCTCTCTTCTTGCCGTTCGAAACTTCTTTCGATATGTTTGTGCGGTTATCTCATAGTGTTTCATCAAAGCGGCTTTCAATTCTTCGTAGTTGTTTTCATGTCCTGGTGGTAGGCGTGTGTAAACCTCGAAACCCGAACCTCGTAATCCCTGGGATAATTTAAGATTCCATCGGCTTTTATCCAGCCCCACAGCGACTGACATGGCTTCAAAGCAATTCGCGTATTGGTCAAATCGTTCTTTAGACTCCTCATAAACAGCTAAGGGAAACTTCATTGCATGGTACCCATGTCCACTCATGTTGGTTGAACAATGTGAAGATAATCCTCCTTCTGCTACATCTATTTCTCCCTTAGTTTGTGTTTTGATTTCTAGCTCTCGCATGCGGTATTCATGTTCTCTTATCTTGTTTGCCTCTTCCGCTTCCAACTTGGCCTTTCGATCTTCCCTTTCTGCTTGGCGAAGTTCCCTCTCCTTCTCCTGTATGTAATCGGTTAGTGCCGAACCAGATAAACAAATTTCTTCCCCGTTTGCCCTTAGTTCTGCTGTAGTTAATTTAGGAGTGGCCATAGTTAAAGAAGGTGAGTCAGCAGATTGAGCAAAGACACTTCAAGGCAGTAAGTACTTACTATCTAAATTAAATATGTATTATAGATATTATCTATGTCAATATATATATTATCTATTACACCACACAGTACACCACAACTACTCTCTCAACCACAAGAGGAGATTTAGGATAAAGACTTATGTAGACGTGTAAAGTGTGAACAGGTATGTACTGTGTCTGAACACCTATCCACATTCACCCTGTCTGGATCTTTATTTTCCCGACAATAATGTCCCCATATATCCAATGGACGTCCCTCCATTAAAAGTCATCAATATGTATACTCATATGTATATACCAATATGTAGGTACCAATATGCAGGTACCCCACTATGCATGTACCACGCTGCTCCACCATTTAATGTCGCTTGTCGTCCCGTGTGGAATGTGAAATCAACAAGCACACCTTTAAGATCCTTATACTTGGGAATTATTGACAGACTTTTGTCTACACTCCTCCGCTCTGTCTTCTGCTCACTATCTCTCTCTCTTTCTCTCTCTCTTATTCCTTCATAACATACCCCGACAACAGTTTCCTCCAACAATTAATAAAATATTTATTGCTGAAAACTATGTCAGTTGTATGTATTGAATGTGTATATGTAATTTGTAGTGTCTTCTATTGTGAGTGTGAGATAGGACTCTGAATGTCTATGCTCCGTATCACATCTCTCATCTGCATACGGCCATGCAACAAGACATCACACATATATGGACAGCTCTCACCCTGGATGCTCTGCTCCGCTTGAGTCTGGACGTAATCCAATATTGAAAAAAAGGTTCAACGACTGATCACCATAAAATAATGCGATTATGATAAGTTTGAATTCAGCAGATTTCCCTTTTTTGGAAGTTAGTAAAATCCATCACGGAAACACATCACCACTGTCTAACACTGTCTGTATAAAGACTATATGTTCGACACACTGTCTCTTAATTACTTAACAGTTTTTGTATACATGTAAACTGTTCTTGAGTTCTTCAATGTTTCTTTTAGGTTAGTACCCAATTAAAATATATTTAGCCTATGTCGCTCTGACTTTATAGAATGAAAGTCCTTTCCATGGTTTTCAAAACCTGGATACAGAGTTCACTTATTTTACATTCGTTATGTCGGCCCACAATTATTGAAGGGCGAGGCTGAAGTTGTTCTAGTGAAGTACTATCTCTGCACAAGTGAAGTAACTTTCTTATCTTCTCTGAGTATGTCAGGGGTGGTCGTGGAACCTGTGGGTGATATATAACCAGGTGATATTAGTCTGCTTCAGACTAATTCTTATGTAAGAGCATGCTTCCAGCCGTACTTAGACGCTTCTAAAAGATACTCTGACATAAGACAAATGAGTTCACTAAAGTCTACACGATTAGCTAAAAGAAGGAAATGTTAACAGCAAAGCACAGACACCTAGTTCCCTATTAAGCTAAAGCTAGATTACCTTATATAATCTATGTTAGTCCATGAATCGAAATACACAAGCACAAAAGCACCAATGTCCCACCGCCTTTAAACAATAAGGGACCTATATTTCTTTCCTAATTAAGGACGCATAGATCCATGTCCGTCCAGTTTGGTAGCACACTAACCACAAAAACAAGTTTCCAACAATTTATACTAAGTTCCAATTCTCCGTTCTCTTTTGATGTCCCTACATCAACAATCTAATTTGCCGTGATTCCCCTCAAAGGTTTGTGAAATCACGTATTCGTTCGTGGCCGCTCCGTTACGGCATCTCCGCTGATTCCCGCTTTCCCAAACTCTCGTACATCAATCAGTTTTAACACTTTGATCCACGTCTTCGTGTTTTCCTCAACCTCCCTTCTCCGTGTTGTTTGTCCGATAAGATCGGCAGTCAATGACCCTTGATAACCACGGTATCTGTCGTCTATACCATTCTGTCAATAACCTTCACTTTGTCCTCACCTCAGACTGAAGTACTCGATTGTTATTCTGACTAACGGTCCATAATTTTCCATCCTCATACATTGCAAGTAATTTTATATTCCAGTTTATCGGGGAATCACTAAACTCGCAGTATTCCGTGACACAAAGGTCGGTTGTTATAATCATAAACGGTGCCATGTGTGCCGTCTCAGGAACCACATCTCTGTTGCTTCTAATTTCTTCTTAATTTGTTCATTTACATTCCAAGATTCACTGCCATACAGCAAAACTGGCTTTCCGTAGCATTTCAGCACTCTCTTTCTTACATACAGTGATAGTGACTTATAAGATACTCTTCATTTTCTGAAATGCGGCTTTTGCTTGCCCTATTCTGCTCTTAATCTCTGTTGTACATCTTCCATCTGATATTATAAATGTCCCTAGGTATCTAATATTATCCACTTGGATAAGAATCTCTCATTCGATTTCTGTGTACCATTGTGGTGTCACCATTTTCTTTGATATCACCATTGTTACTGTTTTCTTAATATTCAAGGATAGTCCTTTCCTTGCCCTCTCTGTTACTACAACAATTGTTGTAGGTCTGTTGATTTATCCGCCACCAATACTGTGTCATCTGCATAGCGTATATTATTTATATTATAACCGCCAACTAATATTTCTGGCATCTCTTTGATCTCTCCAATTCCAATTCCAATTTTCGAGGGAAAAAAATTCCAAATTCGGTCTCGTCTAACCTGCCTCCTCAGCTTTGGTTATTGTTGAGATCCGTGGTTTTTGTGGGTATTTTACCCTCTTTCTTGTCTTGTGCGCTCTTATGAGTAAGTCCTATCTCGGACTGTGTATGTAAGCGTTTGTGTCAGTGACGCCAGTTGGGGGAATGGTCGGCGGATGTCCTTTGTTCCCGTCTCCTCTGGGGGGGGGGGGGTTCTTTTATTAGGGAAGGCTACTAGCTTGACTGGTTGCAGTCCTTAAAAGGACTTTTTATTTGGTCTTTCTGCCTCATTTTTTGTGTATTTTCTGTAGAAGCTTTTCGGTGTTTTCATTTTTCTCCTTGTGCCTGTTTTCGGTGTAGAGTTTGAGTATCTGCTGCCTTTCGATTTCTTCCTCCGAGTCAGCCATGGGACGATTCAATCAATCAATCATGTGCCATGCCGGAAAGCGTGGGCGGTCATGACTCGCCATTTCACTTGATCACCAGTGTCGTGGATCAGTTCAGTGTTCCTGTCTCGTCCATGCCATGTGGCCAAGCCATCCAGGTATTTTCCTTTCGGTCTTCCTCTTGGTCTGTTCCCCTCGATCTTGCCAGTTGTCACTAAGTTCTCCAATCCATTTCTTCTCATAACGTGTCCAAAAAATTTTGACTGTCTACGTCTAATTTCTCTAATCAGTTTACGATGTTCATTTGTCTCCTGTAGTACTTGGTCATTGGTTTTTCTGTCTGTCCATGGTATTCTTTGCATTTTCCTCAGAAACCACAGTTCTGCAGCCATCAGATGCTTTTCAGCTTGACTGCTCATTGTCCAAGTTTCTCATCCATACAAAGGAACAGGCTCTATGTATCCCCTCAACACTCTTTTTCTCGTTTCAATTGACATCTTCTTAATGGTCAGAATGTTTTTCATCTTGCTAAAGGCTACTTTCGCCATGGCGATTCTTGTTCTAGTCTCTTCAAGGCATCTCCCATCAGATGTTATAACTGTTCCAAGATAATTGTACCGATTCACTTGTTGAAGAATATTTCCATTTACTTGTATATTACATTGTGGCACTTCTTCCTTCCTACTGACGACCATAACCTGAGTCTTTTTACAATTTAATTCTAACCCCAGTTGCTCACTGTGTACAACAACCGCATCTACTAATTGTTGCAGGTCCTGCTCATTGTCTGCAATTAATACTGTATCATCTGCATATCTAATGTTATTGATGTTTCGTCCTCCAATGCTGATTCCATTTATATCCTCTACATTTCTGAAAATATTTTCACTGTACAGGGAAAAAAGATCTGGAGACATCACACATCCCTGCCTAACACCTCTCTTAATTGGCTGATACTGTACCACTTCATTATCAATCCTTATTGCAGCTTGTTGTTTCCAATATATGTTTTTTATAAGTCTAATGTCTTTCCCATCAATTTGTAGATCTGCAAGCATATCCACCATGCTGACATGTCTAACGCTATCAAAAGCCTTTGTATAGTATATGGGACGATTCACTGTCATCTATATAGTACTCGAAGTCGGTCTCACAGTCATAGTGTAAGACTGGGTATTCCATCGGTTTCCCCCTGAATTTCATGGGCTTCTTCTTTTCTTTTTCTTCCCAGCGCCTTCTGAATTTCTTGCGCTGGAGTTCCTCCCTGCTAGCCGATTCTTGGCACTCCACCAAGGTAGGTGGAAGTGGGTATTTTGTGCCACCTTTGTCGTCTGTGCCATATGTTCCACCTCTTGCTTGATGTTTTGCTGGATCTCCTTTATTTCAGCAAGCAGCTTTTCATTGTTGCTGGTCGGTGCCGGTGTTTGAAGTAGCTTGACTTGTTTTTTTTTTTTTTTTTCAACTCATCAATCTGGCTTTGTAGTTGTGCTCTTTCAGCTTGCAAGATGCACGTGGCTGTCTCGCACCTCCGCATTGCTTCCTTATATGGTGCCTTTGTGGTAATGTCGAGCTTTAAGACGTCTCTGTGTCTTTGGAGATACGGACAGCCCAAGTATCTTGCTCCTTGCTTGCCCAGGCAGTTGGCGCACTTTCTTTTGTTGTTGGGCGCTCGGAAGTCCGTGTCCAGATTGGCCAGCGGGCACTCCTTGAAGGCGTGGTGATCGGTGCAGTACCGGCAAATTTCCGTCTTACTGCGACATACTGCTCTGCTGTGGCCTGCCTTCTGGCATCTGGAACATTGAGTAATCCTTGGTATGAATCCTTCAGGTTGTTGTATTTTCTTGTCTATCGATACCTGGCGTGGTATCTCGCTGCCCTCAGTCGACACCACCGCCAGCGTGGTAGGGATCTTTGAGAATGTCAGGATCCACTCCGTCTTCAAGATTCGGATGTTAAGATTCTCTTCTTGTAGCTGCTTCATTATCTGTTCGTCTGACAGCTCCACTTGAATACGCTTGACAACCCATCTGACTGTTTTTGAGTCGGTGTTTCCGACTCTGGTGTCTTTCTTCTCCTTCTCAGCTGTGTTGGCTCTTGTCTGTGGTGGGTTGTCATCGATATTCCTCGTGGTGGCTTCAGTAGTAACTGTAGTTTCAGGTTCTTTGTTTCAGCTCACAAGAAAGTTCTCTCCGCCCGTCTTCTTTACGGCTTTGTCGGCTCCCACGCTACACATCTTAGATATCACGTGTCTTTTCGTGTTCTTGCGACGTGCCATTTCCCCCCGTATTAGGCTTCTTGACTTGTTCATGTGACTTGTCTTGCTAGAGCTCGCTGTTGCGAATGACGACACACTCGAAATGCACGGCAATTGATCTCTCTCATTATTACATTGCTATATAGGAAAAAGAGATCTGGTGACAAGACTTACGCCTGTCGTACTCCTAGCTTTATCTGTTCGTACCTACCCTCTTTATTTCCCATTTTAATTGCTGCTACGTGGTTCCGGTAAATATTCTTTATTATTCTTAAATCTTTCCCATCAATGTTGATATCTTCCAACATTTTAATCAGTTCATCATGTTTTACTTTATCAAATGCCTTAGTATAATCTATAAAGCACGAATAATCGAATATACGTCTTTCCGTTTCTCTATTGACCTTTCTATTATTGTCCGTAATCTATATATTGCATTGTTTGTGCCCTTTCCCTCCACAAATCCATACTGTTCTTCACTAATTTCCATGTTTATTTTCTTTCTTGGTTCTTCTGATTATGATTCTGAGTAGAAGCTTAGTGATATGGTTTATGAGGTTAATTGTACGAAAATCTTCACATTCAATTGCTACTGGTCTTTTTGGCATAGCTATAAATACAGATTTCAGCATATCACTGAGTAAATATTCACTGCTGTAAATATAATTCAACATTTTGTTTAATATATCTACTCCAAATTCTCCCAATACTTATAATTCTTCTATTGTGATTTCATGTGGCCCAGCTGTTTTTCCTTTCTTCATATGTTTCATAGCGTCAGCGACTTCTTCTTTTAGAATTGGTGGACCTTCTAAGTTACTTTCTTCTGTTAATTCTTCCCTTTCTCCATCATGTAATTCTCTTATATACTAATTTCACCTCTTCATTATAGCACCTTCCTCCAATAATATCTTTCCTGTTTTTGATTTCAGACACTTGTTTTTTGATTATTTCTTCTTATTTTTCTTCCCGTGAGCTCACTGACTTGTCTGTGCATATTTTTTGTATCTTTAATTGCATTTAATTCAATTTTTTTCATTGTTCGTTTAACCAACTTTCTCTTGCCTTCCCACATGTATCTTTTATTTCTTTATTTATCTTAGCGTATTCTTGTTTGTCATTTTTACTCTGTTTTCTTTTGTCCATCAGCTTTAAGATTTCTTCATTCATCCATTTTTTCTTAGCTTTTTGGCTTCTCTCCGGTAATATTTCTTTGCTAGTTTGGTGAATGAAGTCCCTTAACATTTCCCATTGTTCATTTATACTCTGTATTTTAGCTATCGCATTGTAACTATTTTTCACAGTCTTTAATTGTTCATGAATTTCTTTATCTACTTTCAGAACCTCTTTATTAAGTCTCATGTTCCTGACCATTTTCCCCTCCCTTTAATCGTACTTTTATTTGTCCACATAGTGGTACATGATCACTATTACAGTCAGCACCAGGCATTGTCTTTACATTAATTAAAGCATTTGTAAATCTTTTTTTTTAATTTGTTCTCTCTTTTATTAATTAGTTTCTCTCATGAAGAACTTTATATTTCATCTCTTTCTATGTTACCTTTATTAAGTTAATTATCTTTTGTAGGAGCCGACAATCTCTCATCAATTACAAAGAGATTTTTAATTAATAATGTGAAAAGCCTTTTCATAGCCCACAGATCCAGTATGGAGTGGTGAATTCATTTCAACGCTTTACTCTTTTATTATACGTGATGTGGCCGGTTAGATTCGTGCAGAATCTAATTGTCTGAAGTCTGCCATTTAATCCATTATGTTATGTGTCAGTGGCATTTCTTAATTTCTCCGGATTTTTTTTTTTATAGAAACAGACAATAGCAGTGTTAATCTATAATTTTCACACTCCTGCAGGTCCTCTTTCTTTGGCAGGTTCACAGGGGATCCTTCTCTCCCGTTTAATGCTGTTTCTTTAGTCTACTAGATGTGTGCAGTAATTCAGTTGAGGTGTTTATGTTGGCTTTAATAGCTTCTGCTGGGATATCATGGGGGCCAACTGTTTTCCCACCCTTCGGTAGTTTAATTGCTTTTCAATTTCTTCTCATAAAGTTCCACTAACTTACGTCATGCCGATTACTCCGTCTTGATAGCAACAAGTCAGAAAGAACTACAGGAAATGATAGAAACTGTGGTTGTAGAAGGCTAACAAATAGCTTGAATAATAGAAAGACAGAAGTCATGGTGGTATCAAAGAAACATATTGTGCCTAAATGTGCAATTAAAGTAAATAATGTTATTTTGGGGCAAATGTAGAAATTAAGGTATCTAGGCAAATTGGTAACATCATATGGAAGATGCATCACAGAGAGTTGAGTTTTGATTGATTGATTGATTTAGGAACCGACATCACAGCATTCGGGACATACCCATAAGCGTTCCATCCCCATCCTCAGCAGCCAGCGAAGAGTTCCAACACTAATAGTTCCAGTAGCAATCTGATTATATGTCCGTCTCGCCTTTCCTCTGAGCGTCGATCGTCGGCCAGATCCCCTCGTCACACCTCGCTGTCTCATTCTTACCAGACTATGGTGATCCATTTGCTCCTCCGAGGTGTACACGTTGAGTTGAGCTAAGAATCGACATCATTTCACTCAGGAGTTCTCCATAAATACTCCGTCCCCTCGTTCAACAGCTAGCAAAGAGTCACACTATACATCGTTCACACAGCTATCTGATTGAAAATTGACCCTATCACGCATGTATTTATAGTTGGTTAGCAAATTCTCAGGGATCAAATCAATCACCTTTAACTTAGCATAGAGCTAATTCTCTATCATTTGCAGCCATTCTTTCCTTTTCCATTGCCATTTCCTTCTCTTTTAATTCTTTCTGAAATGCAATCTCTTTTCTTTGCTTTCTTTCTCCGCAGCTAACCTTTCTTGTCTTTCTTCTCTTTCACGTGATGCTAGTAGTACTTTCGCTTCTTTCTCTGCTGCTAACTTTTCTGCTCTTTCCTCCCATTGCTGGGCCTGAAAGTCCTTCAATTCCTGTTTCGCCCACGTTCTGAGCTCGAGACCAGTCAACCCAGAATTCTCATCATAAATTCTTGTAGTGTTGACATGTTGTCCTAACTACGCTATAACGTATCTAGCTGAAATAATATAGCGGAGCGCAAAGGAATCGACAAGATGCAAGTACGTTGGCAACAGAGTAGAATATATATCAAAATACAATTGTTGAACGAAATGTCAACTTCAAAATGAACAATAATGTAGAATTGACTAACCAAGAAAATTAGGAATCTTAGTGCGAATGGATACCGTCCTAACCATTACACTATGTAAATACCAGAAATTAGTATGAAAAATATATTCTGTATAAAGAATATAATATCACAAGACAAATAACAGTTACGAGAAAACAAGTGACATGTATCGTAAACACATATCTATTCTCATAAAAGAAAATAACACTGACTAGTGATACAAAGATACTAACGTATATGACTACTATGACAACACTAGTACCGACAGATCGTGAGATCGCTACAAAAGAAATTCGTAACGAGCTGACGAGTGTAAGTACGAAACGTATCTCTATGCTATATAATGATTTTACTTAGCACAGAAATAGCCCACCAACCACCCGCATCGTCAATGAAACGACGAATCGGCCATCGCTAAAATAATAGTATGAACACACACCCAACTAGGTAACAATTAACACAACAATCGACAAATATTAGCCTTATGTAGACGTGATGCATTGAGCAAGTTGGCGTTGAAATGGATATCTGAATATTAATGATACCACCGGTGACGTGATGTAGGTGTGTCGTTGAATTTCATGACAAAATAATGCGTGAGACAATGTCCCGAGAAGTGTATGATGTTCTATATAGCGTAACTACTCCGGTCCGTTATTTAGACCAGTCCCGATGTCCGTGTAAGCTGAGATGATGGAAGTGAAGTCGTCTGCGCTGATTTCCAGTACCTGAGGCGTCAGTATAATGTACCTAAGTACAGCTTCGGTAGTACAATGTGGCACCGTGGCAACGCGCCTGCTTTTTCGGACGAATTAACACTAACAGCACCGGTGTCACTGGTTAAGGTGTGGACCTTACGACGATAAATAGCTGGGCTGCTCAGTATGTATGGTGGTGAAATGTGGAACGATCTTTGATAATGATCATCATCATGCGTCTTGTGTGTAAGTTGTAGAAACCGTCTGTTTGGAGTTTCATGGAGGGAAGTGTCCGTGTGAAGGTTAAAGTCGTCCTTCTTCCGTTATATGCCGATATGGGTGTCCAACTGCTTCAAAAATCAAGTCCAAGAGGTGTGTATATATGTCCCGACTGTAAAATGGATGTGTAGTAGCAGACACAGTATAATTCCTCAGGTAACGATTAAGAATAGAATTTACCCACACATAATTGTTGACTTTGGGGTGTGTTGATGTTTTGGCAAGTGCATAATGGTGGCTCTGGCTGAATGTTGCTGACATTCCCGGAATACGAGTCCTCCACGTGCCAAGCTGTAAGTTCCTCTTCATTATGATGCGTTATCTATAAATTTATGAACTCAACAGCAGGTATCAATAGATTCGGCTCAACGACAACTAGTCAATGTAATAGTAACTGGAGCCAACTCAAAAGATGAAGTAACTTCTGGGTTGAACAATACGAACGTTGTTTTAATCTGACAGCTGACACTGGTGGTTGTAACAAATATCCTTTTGTACACTTAAAGTGCGCGTCATTGCCAGGTGGGCATTTATATTATAGGTACACGAAGGTATGTTTTCAAATACAATCAAACCTGTTAAAAAGTGTTCGCCATTGTTGTTAAGCCTCTGTACATATCCTTCTTTCATTCCCACAGGCTAGCTTCGCTGCTGCATAGATTCCGTCTAGTTTCCTGCTCGCCGTTTCTGAATATGTGGAGCTTTTAATCTTCTGTAACATCCTTCCATCTGTTGTTATCTTTATAGCCACTGATAAATGCCAACACGTCCTTAGCCACACTAATTTGTTCCAGAAAACAAATTGCACGGCCTTCTCTGTTGTTAATTGACGTCGGCGTGACGTTTTTTGTGTTTCCAACGCACCCCTTAGTTTTGTATTGTTTTTGGCATAGAGGATTTCTCTCTACTTCATATGACGTCATTCGTGTTTGCACTGACTATATGGCAGTTTAGACCAGCGGTTCTCAACCGGTGGGGAATTCCCCCCTCCCTAGGGGGTGGGGGGGGGGGGGGATTTTGGGGTTTCCAGGGTAAGGGGGGATGAAGATTATTTCAAGATCGCGTTAATACAAGAACCGATTACTTGATCTTGTTTTCCCCTTCATACTTTATGGTTCTGTACGTCTCACCCTTCTAAAATTCATTTTATAAAGTAAGTAGACCGACAAATCACGTTTTATGTGGACGTCTAGACTTGTTTTAGTATGTGCTTCCATTATTACGTATACTGTGTAGGGGCGGGAGGGGGGATTTTTAGGTAGGAAATACGAAAGGGGGGATGATGTTCTGAAAATATGGTGAAGGGGGGCACGGGCCAAATTTTTAGGTAGGAAATATGAAAGGGTGGGGGGGGGGGTAATGATGTTCTTAAAATATGGTGAAGGGGGGCGCGGGCCAAAAAAGGTTGAGAACCACTAGTTCAGACCGTCTCTGTGATCTAAGGCGCCGCATGAGCGAAGAGTGGTCGCAATCATAATTAAATGCCCTCCGAGCTCTTATAGCCTTGGCTGTGCTGGATTTAGGTATCAATACAGAACAGGGGAGGTGGTCACTTCCATGGTTCTCAAGGACACTCCATTTTCGTTTGATGTCGCCTCGCTTCTTCTTTGCGTTCACCTGGAGTGTATTTTCAGATGTGATTGCAGTGTGTCTGGTTAGGCACCCTTGGGCCGAATCCCTTAGGCCAACACATCCGACTTTAGCGTGCATTTTTGACAGGTTAGGATTCCTGGGGGACTCTCACTTTTCTGGTGCCGTCCACACTCCAGCTGGTCAAGTTAGAACGGTCGAAGACTTCACGACCATCCCTCAAGGCAGGAGCAGTCCATGGCATTTTCCGCCATCCAGGACGGCTAACATAGTTGCAGAGCCTACACATAGCACTCTGGTGCTGGGTCAACGAGGGAATCGCCACGTCCTGCTCACGGTGTCCGGACCAAGAATATCTGCCTTCGTACGCCTGATTTGAACTTTTGACTGCTATCCTCAGTCTACTCCAGAGCAGCAGGTTGTGTCTCGCTTAGACTGGCCCCTAACCCAAGTCCTGTCCGACACATAGTTGTGCTTCCGTCGGCTTAGCTCTTGGGGTCATTGGGACACTCAATGCCCCCCCCCCCCCCACCGCGACAAGGTGGAGACACATCGGGGGCGGGGGTGTCTCTTGGCATACAAGTGCTGGGTCAATGGCCGTGTCAGGGTCCCCCGGTCTCATTGCTAGCCTAGTTGGCGTTCCGTCATTTATACAGACCATATCCGCGTCTCAAGCAAGACATCAGCGAGAGCAGTATCCTGTCTATTCTCGTCCTACCTGTCCAACTTTTTGGAGCGCGCACTGAAGTCACCACATATCAGATACCTGGTACCAGGGGTATCCAGGGGCGTCACGCGGGGGGTGCGGGCCGCACCGGGTGACACCATCAAGGGGTGACACCAAAATAAAAAAATTGCAAATTTGACAAAGCAGACATAGCTCTGTCTAGTCGGGTTTCATAACCGTTCATTGTTAAATACATGAGCAGGCACAGGGTGCCACCATGCAGAGCGTCTGGTGCTTAAATGAATAAGACTCAGAGCTGCTCGGAGTCGGAGTAGAATCGTGGGTCATTTGCAAACGCGCCAATTAATGACGTGTGGAGTCACGTGGTTGCAGAAAATGACAGACGTTGTTTACATGTTCGTTTTTATGTAAATAATTATTTTTTCGAAATTTTATAATTTTATCAATATCACTAAAATATAAATATTTTAAAGTAAATTAATTAGGACAGAGCATACATTTTAAAGGAGAAAAACAGCGGCAGGCTTCCACTTAAAAAAGTTAGTATTACTATACTATAGTATACTAGTAGTTTACTACTACAATAAATTAATAATTACGGCATACACACGTTTTTCTATCTGTCTGAAAAATATATATTTTAATTTTTTAATTTAATTTTTTAATTAAAAAGATGGAAATAGAAAAATAAATAACGGTTGTGTAATTTTTCGAACCAACGAGTCACTGTTGAGACTGCCACACGCAGATCCCCCCAATAATTGATGCGGTTACTGACATTCGCCAGCAATTCGCAATATAAAATAATAAAATATATGTCATGAAATGACAGTCGTGCATTGGCGACAAAACTTCCTGATAAAAGTTAAGAAGAAGTGTTGCAACGAATATTGTTGACCGCCTGTTACATTTGTATATGAATCCATTAATTGTGCCTTGCAGCATTTGCCATCCGCATCGTATGCAGGTTGGTATGTTCAATACTCCATTAGCCAGTAAAAAAGTTACAATCCACTCAAACTTGTTACAATGAAATAAAAAAGTTGTAGCGAGCAGCGAAAAGCAAAGAAGAAAAGATGTGAATCACTAAAATCACTACCTGGATTCATGCTTCAATATGTCAAGAGACCAAGTGATGGACAAGGTTCATCAAAAGACGTTCTTCCTCAATCTACAATTGATAAGGATTCCTCCCATGCTGACAGCATGCATTCTTCAAAAGAGCAACTAGAGCCAGAAATGGAAGAGAATCACGAGATTGATGCAGAAATACATAATGAAATAGCAGTGGATGAAGTTGAAACAGAAATGCATGGTAAAAATGATTCTCGTCATGATACTGTAAATGTGATGAGTCAAGTGGCTGAGAAAAATTGGAATATTTTATCTGATGCTTCTTTCTGGAATGCACCAGTTCCAGATCATTTTCGAGTTGAAATTATCAAAAGAGAAAGTTGTTCTTTTCAGAACAAGGATGGGCCTTTCAGTACTGTGACAAGGCAAGGTGCAAAGGCTAAAGGAGATGTGCGCCAGCTGTCAAAAGAATGGTTCTACAAGACGGTGCCAAATGGTGAGAAAATACTGCGGTCATGGATGGTTTACTCGCTAGTCAGTGAGAAATTATACTGCTTTTGCTGCAGACTCTTTGCTGTTAATGTAACAGAACAAACATCAAAATTTGTCACTGGGTTTCAGCAGTGGTGGAAGCTGAGCCCAAAATTACATAATCATGAGATATCGGATGACCATCTAGGTTGCCTTGAAAAATGGAAAACATTCTCCTGTGTGTTGCCGGGGCCCATAAGGGAAGCAAAGAATAGCAACACTGTAGCCTACCATGCATGTCGTAAGAGGCGACTAAGGAGGCTTGATGGTTCCGTCGCCCTGCTACTGAGTGAGTGCGTGGTGCGACACTGTGAGCTGTGAGTTTCATGTGAAATGCTTTTGAATCTGCCTGAGGTTTTTTGGAACGTGACTGCATGTTCGGAGCGATTACAGATGGCTATGTCCCAGAGTTGACCAGTTTTTGCCTTATGCAGAAATGCGTGGCTGCTGGGCTTCTGGTTGACTGCCACTGCCGTCGACGATGAACTGTATTTCGTGGACTGTGTGGGTGAACATCTAGGAAACATCCAGATAGGAAAATGACTGCCGATTCCATCAGAAATGAACTGGGTGTTTTGTGGGGGACTATTGTGTTGACATTCTGGCGGCGGCATTATGCACAGTGTATCTGTGCGGGCTGTTGTTTGTCGAGACTCTTGTCTTTTCCACTTTTCACATTGGGCAGTGGGGAGTGTTTTGTCTGATATTCACTGGCACAGGAATGGAGCATAATGGGGACGACCCGTTGCTGTGAAGTTGGAACCGCGACTAACTAACTAACTAACTAACTAATGGAAAACATTGGCAGCAGACCTTAAGCTGCACAAAACAATTGATGCCGACAGTGTTGCTGTAATGGATAGGGATAAAACAAAAATGGAGGGATATCTTGCACAGGTTGCTTGATATCACATTGTTTCTTGCTAAGCAAAATCTGGCATTTCGTGACCATAAGGAAGATGCATCTTCGTTGAATAAAGGAAACTTTCTTGAGATGGTTGAGATGCTTTCTAAATATGACCCTGTGTTGAAAGACCACCTAATGAGATTAAAGCGAACTACATCTGTAACAGTAAAAGCATCCGTATCTTATCTTTCACCAGAAACTCAGAATGAATTTATAACTGTTCTGGCAAATCATGTGAAGGAAATTCTTGTAAATGATATAAAGGCTGCAGGGTATTTTGGAATTATGTTCGACAGCACACCTGACATATCACACACTGACCAGATGTCTGAGGTGATCAGATATGTGAAAATCCACAATGGGGAAGTTGAAGTGAGAGAAGTGTATCTAGGATTTTTCCCTTTAAAGGGGAAAAAAGCTGATGACCTCAGTTCAGACATTTTAAAAAATCTAGAAAGTGATGGACTTGACATAATGATGTGCAGAGCTCAAGGTTATGATAATGCTGCCACAATGTCTGGAATTCATGGAGGTGTTCAAGCCATTCTGAAAAGAAAGAATAAGAAAGCTATTTTTAACGGATGCGTGGACCATTCGCTTAACTTGTGTGGTCAACACTCTTTTGCTGAAAATGCTTTATGTGTAACATTTTTTGGAACTCTTGAGAGAATGTATTCCTTCTTTGCTGCTTTCACCCATCGATGGGATGTTTTAATTGAACACACTGCAATGTCGATTAAAAGGCTATCAACAACACGCTGGAGTGCACATCATGCTGCTGTTAAACCGGTGAAAGATAAGTTTGATGAATGTGTGGCGGCGATTGAAGCTCTATGTGATCCTCGTGAAAATGTGGAAACAAGAGGTGCAGCACAAGGTCTTTTACCTGCTGTCTGTGATTTCACGTTTCTGTGCTACCTTTACTTTTGGGCTGCTGTACTTGAGGAAGTTAATTTGACACAGCAGTATCTGCAGACTAAAGGCTTAACTCTTGACAAAGTAGTGACCAAGTTAGAGGCATTAAGACTTTTTCTGCAGGAGAAGCGCAGTCACTTAGTGGAGCATGCAATTGAACAGGCACTTTTAAAAGCAGACCAATTTGGAATAACAGTAGAGAGAAGATTAAGGTTCAAGAAGAGAATGGCAGGGGAACAACTCAGAGATGCTTCAGATGCTGGACTCACTATGCAAGAAGAAAACAATAGGGCGATGCTGGAGTGTATTGATCGTTTTCATTCTGAACTCCAGATCAGATCAACAGCGATTAAGGAAGTAGCAAATATGTTTGAGGCTGTTCAAGCCAAGAGTCTTCTATCAGCAACTGAAGAAGAGTTGCTGGTGTCAGTTCCAAAATTGATCACTTTCTATGATGAGCTATCCTAAGTAGAGCTTTTAAAAGAAATACCAAGGCTGAGAAGACACCTGAAGGCAGCAGATATTGATATCCACAAAGCCAAAGACTGGTCAATATTTGATATTTTAAAATTCATAGTTGACTGGGATTTCCTTGAATCTCTCCCAATACTCTCACTAAGACTACAACTATTTCTTACGATCTGTGTGTCTGTGGCTTCATGTGAGAGGAGCGTTTCAAAATTGAAACTTATAAAGAACTATTTGCGATCAACCATGGGACAGTCAAGACTTTCTGATCTGGCTATATTATCAATTGAAAGTGATATGGTGAAAGATATTGATTTTGATGATGTGATTGACAGGTTTGCAGCTTTGAAGACCAGGATGGGAAACTTTTAATTTTAAATAACAGAAATTTTAATGTTAAATAACAAAAATTTAACTTTGTCCGAGTTTGTCGAAGTTCTTTATTTATGTTTTACCTGAAGTATTGAAGCTATATTGTTCAATTTGTTTTCTTTCTTATGTCCTTATTAACTTTTTGACTTATTTTACAAACATTACTATATGCGATTATATATGGTACGGGAACACTCAGAAGAAGACCATGGTGAAAGTCTAGAGGGGTGACACCAAGAGTTTACCGCACTGGGTGACACCAACCCCAGTGACGCCACTGGGGGTATCTACAGAACCTTTCAACCAGTCCCAACTCTCTCTCTCTCTCTCTCTCTCCCCTCTCTCTCTCTCTCTCTCTCTCTCTCTCTCTCTCTCTCTCTCTCTCTACGTAGGCATGACTCCCCATTTACATATATATATTTATTACGCTTCATCTGTATATTGTTTATATATCCATGTCTATTGTTTATAAATTTCATGCTTTTTTGAATAAACAGTTCCTGATTTAAAAAAACAAAACAATCTGGTGCATTACTTTCTGAATGCCCTTCGCGCGTGTGTGTGTGTGTGTGTGTGTGTGTGTGTGTGTGTGTGTGTGTGTGTGTATGTGCGTGCGTGTGTGTGTTTTACGAACTTAATTCGTTCCAGAACTCGGTTCCTAACCGGAAACGTTCGTGACTCGAAACATTGAAATCAATTAAATAAAGACAGTCCGTTTCAAAATGAAAGAATTGTTCTTTTTTTATTAACATCCGGTCGTTTACCTGACAAAACGCAAAGAATACGTGTACTTCACGTATTAAATAAAGAGAAAGAAAATAACCAAATGAATTAAATGTAAAATAAAACGAGATTTAGATCATGGGAAATTTGTCACTTTCATTGCTATTCTGAATCGTTAGTTTCAGGAGTATCTTGTCGCTGTTTCTTGGCAGCTTGGGAATCTTTCAGCGCCAAGAAACTTTTTTTTTTTTTTTTTACCGCTATCAAGGGAAATTTGTCGCTTTCTTTGCTGGAGAATCTTTCTGAAGTGGGTTTGTTTGGACGATGATTCACAATGAAGTCTTCGACTTCTGTCCACTTGCTGTAAATGTCTTTAATCCTGGCAGTTGAAACGGTCACTGACTCCGCATCATCGGACGACTACTCCTAGTTTAATGTCTTTAGCTGTTCATTCTGAAGTTCCACAGGCTCATCTGTAGTATTGTTTGTACTGTAAGCGATCGTTTTGTCTCCAGCGTTACACCTTGCTCTCTCTCTCTCTCTCTCTCTCTCTCTCTCTCTCTCTCTCTCTCTCTCTCTCTCTCTCTCTCTCTCTCTCTCTCTCTCTCTCTCGCCTTCGTTCGTAACCCGAGACATAAAATTTTCGATGTTATTGTTCGTAAACTGAATTGTTCGTGACCTAAGGCTTTCGTAACCCGAGGTACCTCTCTCTCTCTCTCTCTCTCTCTCTCTCTCTCTCTCTCTATATATATATATATATATATATATATATATATATATATATATATATATATATATCCACCCATCATGTCCATGCCGATAAGTGTAGGCGGTCATGTTTTGCCATCTCACTCGATCACTAGAGTCGTGGATCAGCTCCGTGTTCCGGTCTCAACTATGCCACATGGCCAAGCCATCCAGGTATTTACTTCTCGTTCTTCCCCTTGGTCTCTTCCCTTCGATCTTGCCAGTTGTCACCAAGTTCTCCAATTCATTTCTTCTCATAACATGCCCAAAAAATGTGACTGTCTACGTCTAATGTCTCTAATCAGTTTATGATCTACATGTGTTTCTTGAAGGACTTGTTCATTGGTTTTTCTGTATGTCCATTCAGTTCAGTTCAGTTGCGGTTCCAACATCACCGCAACGGGTCGTCCCCATTATGCTCCATTCCTGAGCTAATGTATATCACATAAAATGTTCCTCACTGTCCCATGTGAAAAGTGGAAATGACAGGAGTCTTGACAAACAACAGCCAGCTGAGGTACATTGTGCCTAATGCCGCCACCAGAATGTCACCACAAAAGTCCTCCACGAACCATACCGTTCATCCTTGCAGTCACTTTCCCAACAACCTACAAAGTCTCGATGTTTCTAGATGTTGGTGTTCCGTTTCTAGTCAGCCACGTCGTTTTATTTCCGAAATGCAGTTCACGCAACAAAACAACCTCTGACAGATGTAAAAACTTTCACCGTACATAATGCCGTCGCCAGAATGCCAACACAAAAGTCCACTACGAAACATGCAGTTCATCCTTGATGGAAGCGGCAGTCGCTATCCCAGCTAGATGTTAGGCTACAAAGTCTCGATATTTCTAGATGTTGTTCCGTTTCTAGATGTTTTTTAGCCAGCCACGCCATTCTTTTCCGAAATGTTGTTCATTAGGTCGACTAAAAGTGGCTTAAAAGTCGACTGGGTCGACTTCATTGCTCAGGATTTTTATGGCTCAGTCCCTTTCCGCAGCGCGGAAAGCGTCACACAAAGTACGAACTCTGTAGCTCCAGCGTCGACTCTCAGAAGTCTCCAAAAAAAATGCACTCGTGAACCGAAGGCTGCGGCCCGGAATCGAACCCACAACCTTCGGAGGCAGACGGCTTGACCACTTCGCAATGGAGAATCCCATATGCAGTAGTTCACGCATGTAGTTCATGCATGTAGTTCACGCAACAAAACAACCTCGAACAGATGTTTAAAAAACAACATTTCACTGTACATAATGCTCTTGCCATAGTTCCAAATGTTGCTGTTATGTAGCCGGGAGCGGGGTTGGGGTGATCATCCAATCTTGCATAAATACCCCAATGGCTCGGTGCATTCATCACCTCTGCAGCCAAAGTCCAACTTCCGGCTTTCACGTGGCGGACTTGTTTACACTAACAGGAGAAGGGGCGGCGGCGAGTCACTGGCGAAGAGAAATAACCAGAAAGCTCTAGATGTGTATGCACGTATATGCATGCGCAGACACGTGTGTGCGTGCCTACACACCTAAACTCGAGTAAGACCACAATCTGCTCTAGCAAAGGAGATGTGCAGAAGACGGAGGCAACCAGCCAGGAGGCGCACCACAGAAATCAGGATGCCACGCACTTACGTGTAATGAAATATGTCGACTGTCAAAGTCTTGCTTAGGGCAAGAATTAGTTAGTTAGTTAGTTAGTCGTAGTTCCAACCTCATAGCAACGGGTTGTCCCCATTATGCTCCGTTCCTGTGCCAGTGAATATCGCACAAAACGCTCCCCACTGCCCAATGTGAAAAGTGGAAAAGACAGGAGTCTCGACAAACAACAGCCCGCACAGATACACTGTGCATAATGCCACCGCCAGAATGTCAACACACCAGTCCCCCACAAAACACCCAGTTCATCTCTGATGGAATCGGCAGTCATTTTCCCATCTGGATGTTTCCTAGATGTTCACCCACACAGTCCACGAAAATACAGTTCATCGCTGATGGCAGTGGCAAGAATTATGGCTCGTATCTTGACAAGTGTGATACTAATTATGCTTATCAAATAACACGAGGCTAACAGCCGATAATATACTTCGCGCTATTTATTCGCGCACTGCACACATCAGAAACAATACAAGCTTCGCGCAATCACAATTCACAATATCCAATAGATCATAAATGCAAGCAATCAATACATCAATATGTTGTTTGTCCATCAAGAGTGATGATGACCATTCATTTCATCCAGTGGGGTTGAAGGTGTGGAGCCGTGGGTTCTAAGATGGCTGATAAGGCCTATTTTGGCTCGAAATGTTCTTTGACAATGTGGGCAAAGAATGTTTGACGTCTCTGGAGGAGGATTTCCTGCAGTGGTTTTTCTGTCCTGCCTTTTCTTCACAGCTCTTGCAGTCCTGGTTGCCTCACATATGACTGCACCTTTGAGCAATGATGCACGCCACGAATTTCGGTCTCTGGCTGCAGCCTCCCAGGTGTCATGATGAATTCCAAAAGCATTCAGTGAAATTTTCAGAGTGTCTTTAAAACGTTTCCTCTGGCCACCTTGGGAGCGTTTACCACAACGCAGTTCGCTGTAAAAAATTCGTTTAGGGAGCCTGTGATCTGGCATGCGAGTCAAGTGACCAGCCCAGCGAATCTGATTCTTCATCAGTATAGTGTGGATACTGGGCATGGATGCTCTTTCTAGGACTTCAGTGTCTGGAATCTTGTCTTGCCATTTAATCTTCAGTAGCTTCCTTAGGCAGACTGTGTGGAAGTGGTTTAATTTCCTAGCGTGTCGCTGATAAACAGTCCAGGTTTCACAAGCATATAGCAGTGTGGATAATACAACTGCTTTGTAGACTTTTAGCTTTGTTTGCAGGCTTATTCCAGTTCTGTCCCATACATTCTTGTACAGTCTGCCAAAGGCTGCACTGGCCTTGGAGATTCTTGCATTCACTTCGTCATCGATTGTGGCAGCTTGTGACACGGTGCTGCCAAGATAGGTGAATTTGTCCACAACACTTAGTCTATGATCATTCACTTTGATATTCGGCACAGTGTGATTATTCCCTGGAGCTGGCTGGTACATAACTACAGTCTTCTCCAAGTTTATATTGAGCCCAAAGTTGGCACAGGCATGTGAGAAAGCTGAAACATTATGTTGCATGTCCGCCTCTGTGTTGGCGTATAGAGCGCAATCATCAGCAAACAGGAGCTCTCTGACGGTGCCGCTGTTAATTTTGGTTTTAGCTTTCAGCCTTCTGAGATTGAATAACTTTCCATCCATACGGTAGTTGATGTCTATTCCAATGTCGTCGTTCTCGAAGGCATTCATCAACATGGCTGAAAACATGAGGCTGAACAGTGTTGGTGCCAGGACACATCCTTGCTTCACTCCATTGGTGACAGGAAAGGGTTCAGACAGTTCACAATTTTCCTGCACTCTTGCCTGCATGCCGTCATGAAATAGCCGCACTATTTGGACAAACTTTCGCGGACAGCCATATTTTGCCATAATCTTCCACAGTCCTTCTCTGCTGACTGTATCAAAAGCCTTGGTAAGGTCAATGAAAGTGGAGAACATTTCGCAGTTCTGTTCCTGACATTTCTCTTGCAGCTGCCTTGCAGCGAAAATCATGTCAACAGTTCCACGTTCTTTTCTGAAGCCACATTGACTCTCAGGAAGAAGACCTTGATCGAGATGGGCTGTGAGGCGACTGAGAAGAATTCTGGCGAGTATCTTCCCTGCAATTGAAAGCAAGGAGATGCCTCGGTGGTTGTCACAGGATTGGCGGTTTCCTTTACGTTTGTAAAGGTGGACTATTGACGCGTCCTTAAAATCTTGTGGCATGGTCTCGTTCATCCATATGTTTGTGAAGACTTGGTGAAGCTGCTTTGTTAGGACCGGCCCACCTGCCTTGTATATCTCTGCTGGGATGGAGTCAGGACCAGGTGCCTTGCCGCTGGAGAGTTGCTGGATGGCTTTGTTTATTTCCACTATGGTTGGCAGGTCATCAAGAGTCTCATTGGTGGGAACTTGAGGAAGGCAGTTGATGGTTTCATCATCGAAGAAGGAAGTTGCATTTAAGATTTTGCTGAAATGCTCTGCTCAGCGTTGGAGGATTTCTTTCTTATCGGTGACCAATGTTCCCCCATCTGCACTGAGGAGGGGAACTATGCCTGGTGATGAAGGACCATAGACCGCTTTCAGTGAGTCGTAGAAGTTTTTCATATCGTGTCTGTCAGCAAAGCCCTGAATTTCATCAGCTTTGCTGCTCCGCCAGGAGTCCCGCATGTGCCGAAGTTTCTGCTGTACTACTCTCTGAATGTTCTTGAAAGCATCTTTTTTTGATGTTGGCTTTGGGTCATTCAAATGTGCCTTGAGGAGAAGATGTTTCTCGGCCAGCAATTGGTTGATGTCTTCGGAATTTTCATCAAACCAGTCTTTATGCTTTCGGGGGGGGGGGGGGGGGGGGGGGGTTGGACCCAGGATTTCCATAGCAGTGTTGTAAATTGTGTCCTTTAGGGCTCTCCATTCTGTTTCTGTATCCTGTTTAGCTTCAGCATTGGGCTTGAGGCGGTCTTCCAGCATATTTTCAAATGACTGCTGCATTTTCTTGCTATTTAGGCGGGTGACATTTAGCTTTGTTTGCATTTTCGCCCCTTGAGGACGCCGTGGTGGCCTGATGTGGATGTTCATTTTCGAGACAATGAGACGATGGTCTGTCCAACATTCGGCACCACACATGGATTTTGTCACTCGAACGTCTTGTCTGTCACTCCTCCTGACGATGACATAGTCAATGAGGTGACAGTGTTTCGAGCGAGGGTGCATCCACGATGTCCTATTTCTCATGGGGAGACGGAAAATTGTGTTCGTAATCAGGAGATCATGTTCGGCACATGTCTGAAGGAGGCGGAGTCCATTGCTGTTACAATTTCCGACTCCATGCTTTCCAATAATGCCACTCCAAGAGGTGGTGTCCGTGCCTACTCTGGCATTGAAATCCCCAAGGAGTATAAGTTTGTCTCCTTTGGGAACAGATGTTAATACATTGTGCAGGTCCTCATAGAACTTGTTCTTGACATCATCTTCGTTGGTCATAGTTGGTGCGTAGACACTCACAATGGTTGCGTGCTTCCTTCCATTCAGCAGAGGCAACTTCATGGTCATGAACCTGTCGTTTATAGCCTTTGGAAATCCAGCTAATTTGCCGACCAGGGCCGACTTAATGGCAAATCCCACACCGGATTGGCGTCTTTCCTCGCTTTTCCTTCCACTCCAGAAAAATGTGTAGCCGGCACCAATTTCACAGATTTGGCCTTCTTCTGCAAATCGTGTCTCGCTCAAGGCTGCAATGTCGATGTTGTACCTGCCCAGCTCTCTCCCAATCAGTGCTGTTCGTCTCTCTGGACCCGTCGCGCCGTTTCTGTCAAGTAGGGTGCGTACATTCCAAGTTCCAATTGTTAAGGGAATATGGTTTACTCTTTTAGCTTTGCTGGTTTTATCTTTCTTTGTATGTCGACCGCAGTTAGGGTACCCACCAACCGCGGCTAGCTGGTTAGGTAGTGATGAAGCAGACAATGTTTAGGGCACCTTTTCTAGCCCCTTCCTCATGCTATGGAGGTGAGCAGTGTGTTCCTATAGCGGGCTGCTCAGTCGCTCAGGGGGCTGCCGAATCCCACTGCTGCTCCGGTCAGTAGAAGACAACCATATGGCCTGGGCCGCCTGTGTGCAGGTCTGCGACTACGGCTGCCAGCGTACCCACGCCTGCCGCTTTGCCGCTCGCCCATCGCCACAGGGTTTGAAGGTGATATATGACGTTGGATGAAGAATGACTTGCGCGATGACTTGGATTAAAGTGAAGAAGAGTTGCGCAATTCGTCGACCTCACTCTCTCGCCTGAGTCCATCTGAGTCCAGTGGCAAGACAAGTCGAGACGATTGGAGACGAATACAGGTGCAGTGGATGACCAGGGCGCTCTACGTGCCTTGCCGTGCTCATTACGTTCCACAACGCTTTGCAGGTAAACGCCGTCTTGCCCGTTGAATCAGGAATGATTTCTTCCGCTCAGTCTGCCGAATCCTGTCTTCACATGCTGGGTAGGCATACCCTAGTTTACCTCTTGGTTTGACACCAAATCGGATACCCATGCCTGGTTTAGCCAGCCTCTCACAGCTGTTGCCCGGGGGGTGGCCGCTGTCGCATGCTGACAGCTACTAGGAGCCACAGGCACGAGCTGGGAGTCAGACTTGGACCAGTGGGGGATGGGTCCTGAAAGGACATGAGAGCCATCCTTACCAAAGGTGCTACCAATGCCTGACACCCCGTACCCCCCAATACATCAATATAATAATACATCAATGCACTCCACTTACAAGTCACACAGACAGGCGTTCCATCTCCAACGTTCATACAGGCTAGCTCTCAAGACATGCATAAAACTCTCAAGCCGCTTTCACACGTCAGTCCGTAACGGCCACCAAGCCTAGTCTGGCTGGACTTTCAGCACACAACACAGTTGTGCTCGAGTCAGCCCGCGTGACACCTCAATGTTCACGCTGTGTTCCAGCTGACCGCCGACTGCTTAGTATCGCTCAGCGTTGATTGCCTGGCGTTGTTGAAGACGCTGCGTTATAGCTGTAGTGCTTATAATAGATCAGCGTTGCATTGTCGGGCGTTGGTGCAGACAACGCGTTATCACTCTGGGTGAGACTCTGACATTCTTCCCCCCCCCCCCCTCATTCTCATGAAAGGTTTTCCTTTCATGTATTCTATATAGCTGTTCTTTATCGTGTCAGAATCGAACTTTGCACTTCATCTGACGTAACTTTTTAGTTTGTCTTAATATGTACAGTTGATTAGTAAACAATATGCATACAAATCTCATGCCTACCCATCAAGCATACTGGTCAAGTACAATCAATTCCATGGTTTTTACCTCGCTGAGACACAGCCAGTCCGGTAGTTACGGCTAACTTGCCCTTACCTCTCCACCAAAAAGAAAAAATTACAAATAATCAGGTGAGTCTGTGAGTATCTACCTATAAGATAACTCCGAAATTGGACATTTACCCTTATCTAATAGAATATCCAATGAAGGTCTTCAGTTTTGGTAAGTTTTCCCATATATACATGACGTCACATTGACGTGATAGCTATTAGGCAAACATGGTAGTTTCAATACATATTTACACATCACCAACAATATTTAGTTATATCCCTTGTTTATGGAACAAAAGTTAGGGACAGTAATTTTATCATGCTTTCAACAAAATAACTTACAAGTAACATTTTATATCTCAGTGTCATAATTTGATCCTCCTTGACAAAAGTGCACAAAAGGTCACTCTTGTGAAAAAGTAAATCAAGCTACGATGCTCAGATTACATCTAACAAAACTCGACATATACAATTTCGTATATGGAAATGTTTTATACCCAAATTTTCATACAATTGTCATAAATTTATAAACATTTTATTATGGTATGCTAACTTTCAAATTAATATGGACATCTAACGGAAGTGTAGAGCTGTGTTGTTGCACACTCAAGGTCTCTCGTTTTAGATGGACTTTAAATATACGGAGCACCCAGATCTTGTCATCAGCTGTTCGATAGCTTCTTCCGTCTTATCCTCGGATTAGGTTGTCAAGGTCATAATTCGTACTTGTTAAAACGTCGTGGACCATCTTTGTAGCTGTACTCAGGATTACTTGGCGCTGTTCAAGCTCAGTAAGTCTTTGGGTCCTGTAGTACTGTCCTGTGACACTTGTGGTGTCTATTTCTTATAATACTACATATTTACAATAGTAATGGCATTCTTTCACCTTTCTCACAATTATACGACCCATTCATTCACATAATAATAATAATAATATGTACACAATATATTTACAATGGGAGATTAAATCTTCCCTATCACACTGTTCTTCACAGCGTAACTGACATAAAGTCACAATTGGCTGTGGTGTTGAGCACTATTTACGTTGCAGTTTATACACCATCTGCAATGTGCTCGGGTGTTACCTGGCTATTGGGTGAGTCGTATGGACATCTCGATAGAAGATCAGCTAGAGAGTTATGTGAGCCTCGTATATGTCTGATTTCGAAGCTATAGTCCTGTAGAAGAAGGGACCATCTGGCCACTCTGTGGTTACTTGGGGTACCACTGGTGATGAATGTCAACGGGCTATTGTCTGTTTCAATAATGAAGTGTTTACCTAAAAGAAATCTCGAAAGTTTACGTACCGAGAACACAAGAGCGAGGGCTTCAAGTTCCGGCGTGCTGTAATTTCGTTCACTGGTGTTCAATTTCCGGGAGACGTAGTATACAGGGTACAATATTTGGTCGTGCTCTTGAAGCAGTACCCCTCCAATGGCTACGGAGCTCGCATCGCATCTTAGCCTGAAAATAGTGCTAAGATCAGGTAATTTTAGAATAGGTTCACTGGAAAAATAAGATAGTACTTTCGCAAATGCAGACCTTAAACATTCGCTATTTACAATAACATTTGGATGTTTGTTTGTTAGTAAATCAGTGAAACATTTGGTCAATTCAGCAAAATGAGGGATAAATTGTCTATAGTAATTCAAAAGACCTAACACACTTCGCAACTCTTTTTTGGTTGTCGGAAGCGATAGTTTCAAAATTCTAGACACGATGTTATCGTCAGTTGATATGATGCCATTTGAGATCTTATAGCCCAAAAATGTAATTTCTTGAAAGGCTATATCAACTTTGGATGGTTTTATTGTCAGTCCATGTTGTCTAATCCTGTCGAATGTCTGCTGTAGTGCTGTTATGTGGTCTGTCATGTTCCTTGTATGTATGCAAATGTCGTCCATGTACCAAATGATGTTGGAAATGCCTGTCAAAAGTCGTCTGTCATTCTGACAAAGGTTGCTGGAGCATTAACTAGCCCGAATGGTAACTTGCACCATTCGTATAGTCCCCAGGGTGTGGCAAATGCTGTCAGATATATACTGTCAGCATGTACAGGTATTTGCCAGTAACCTTTTGTCATGTCCAGTTTAGTAAAGTAACGTGAGTCAGTCAGTTCAGTTAGTATGTCTTCACAGTTGCTCATTGGTTCTAAATCCAACTGTGTAATGCTGTTGAGTTTCCTATAGTCAACACAGAGTCTTATTGTGTTGTCCTTTTTCTTCACAATGACAATGGGTGAACAAAAATGTGATTGTGAACGTCGGATGATATGGTTTGCTTCTAAGTCAATAATTTCTTGGTGTAATTTGTCTTTGTAGTGTATAGGAATGAAATATGGTCTGCATTTTATTGAGATGTCAGATGTCAAAATAATATGATGATGCACTAAGTCTGTCTGTCCTGTGTTGTTAGAAAAAATTGTACTGTAGTCTTGTAATACTTGTCTGCAACTGTCAGTCTGTGTCTGCGTCAGTTTGGGATTTACCTTTATGTCCTGTAGGTTGGTTGTCGTGTCCAGTACTGGCGTTGGTATCTCGTCAGTATCGTTGTCGTCTGTCTGGTCCACTATTGTTGTGCTTGCTGTAGTCTCTACTTGTTCGTCGTCACGGTGGTAATATGGTTTAAGCATGTTAATATGAAAAATCTTGTGTTTATCCCTAACTGCAATTTCGTAATCTACTGTCGAAATTTGTCGTAACACTTTAAACGGTCCTTGCCATGAGTCTGTGAGAAGATGTCTGTCACTTGGCAATAAGAGAAGAACGTCATGTCCTGGCGTCACAGTAATGGTTCTATTTCCTCTGTTAGCGTATTGTCGGTAGATAGCACCAGATTTTTGTAGTGCTTCTTTTGCTACTCGTGGCTTTTGGCCTATTAATTTAAAATACTTTTGCAACGATCGATCAGCTTTTTGAGCTGTTATAAATTTCTCCCTGGTTGTTTCAGGAGATGTTACAACTGGGCTTATTAGCTGTAAAGCCTCTGTCTGATCGCTTCGGTCTTGCATTTGAGCAGTAGATCTGGTTACTGCATTTGTAATATCAAGGTTATCATGTACATTACAACTTGGTGTTACATTTACACAATTACATTCCTGTGATGACATTGCCGAATTGGCATACATACATTCATTTACAGGTGGTAATACATCATGAATGATGATTTGTGATGGTGGTGAAATGGTATTATCAATGTTACAAGTGACAGTGGATATAATACCGTCATGTGGCATATCATTCACCTCTGGAAGGTTACCAATGATGACATCGCAACAAGGATTGGTCAATGCTGCGCATTTGACCTTTCCGGTGAGGAATGGTGTACTTATGTATGCCCATGCAAGCGGGTATCTCTCGATGTTACCCGAGAAAGTTCTGCATGTAACATATTTACCACTATATTCTGATGGTAAGATATAGTCTCTCTTAATGCCAATGAGGGTACTGCCGCTATGCCGTAAAACGGTGGCAGCTCTACCGTTAATATACCCATGGTGGATCTTTAATTTACCTTGGGAGTTGACTACTAAATTGGATTCCTCATTTGTAACAGGAATAGAATGGCCATATGTCAAAATGCCATCCTCATGAAATTGATCACAGATAGTACATTTGTCGTGTTGAAACACATCAATAGAATGTGCTGCGTTTACAGTTTGATCTTCTATACTTTCATCTTCTGATGAAGAACTATCAATCATGGCTGCATTCGCCTTTCTGAGCATAGCTTTGGCTTTACAATCTTTCCGCCAGTGGCCGAACGCCTTACAAAGGAAGCATTTGGTGTTCCGTCTGTATATCTTTCTTTCTTTGTCTTGCTTCGCTATGTAGTTTTGTAAATACGACATGTAACCAGGATGTTGGTCACACATATCAGTTTCGTGGTGTGACAAATGACAATATTTACATTTGTTAAGCTGCTCGGTAGATTGCCTATAGGGCTTTTGTTTGTTGTAGGGCACTGACTTAGATCTATCATATGTAGCGGCTGCTACAAAGTATGTGCTAGTCAAACCAGTAATGAAACATTGCTTATTGGCTGAAAAATAACCTGAGCCACGACTTTCAATCTGTTGTACACTTTCACACTGACATTCTAATAGAAATTTCGAAAATGGAGGTGGGAGAGATGTAATAATTGTATCTCTCAAAATAAGATCTGTCAATTTATCAAAATTACCATTTACTTTGGCTGCTGACAGCCACTTAGAAAAAACATTCTGTATTTCCCAGATGTAATCAGAGAACGTTTGTGTTGGTTTAGGAGACAATTTACCAAACTGTTCTCTGTAGCCTGCTTCATCTAGCAGAAAATGAGACAATTTTTGTCTTAATATAATGATAATCTTTCTTCAGGTCATTTGGAATCGACTCTATCACTTTCAGAGGTTCTACAGAAAGACTTCTCATGTATATTATACTCCATTATGACTTTGGGATCTGGTAATGATCCATAATACATTCAAAATTTTGTGTGAAAGCTGCTATGCAATCACCTGTGGTGTAACGTTTAATCAGCCCTTGGTATTTCTTATATGGCTGGTATTTGTCAGCTTTTCTGTCTTCTTTTTCTTTGGAAGTTTCTGCTTTCAGCTGTTCAATTTTTAGCTGTACTTCAAGCTCTTCACGTTTATTTCGAGCATTTATTTCAAGTTCTTCTTTCTTGCTCTGAGCTACAATTTCCGCTTTTCTTATTTCTGCATCTGTTTCTGCTTGCTTAAGTTTTAAAGCAGCTTCTGAATCTGCCTCTTTAAGTTTCAAAGCAGTATCTGATTCTGCCTGTTTAAGAGATCTTTCGGCTGCTCTCTCCTCACGTTCATTAACCTTGTATTCTGCAAACTTTTTCTCACTCCAAGCTCTTAACTCTTCACCAGAAAGGTTCATCTTTAAACCCATTTCGATGTACTCGTTTAAACTAGACATGATGAACAAAATGTATAATGAAATCGATAGACACAAAATTAATAACGTTGTTAGTAATTTTAGTTCAAAAGTTTACAGTACTTAATATTACAGCTTATGTTTAGGCCTGCTGAACGAAAATATAAGGAAGAGAAAAAAAAATTTTATACTCAAGTACTCCTGAGGCAATGTGTCGGACAATGGCTGCTCATTACTGCCCGAAACCACACTGGTTTTTAATTCAGGTCGACCAAAAAATTTCGGAGTTTACAAGGGACAGGTGTAGATGACACGAAACAACCTGTTATTTTTGGAGCAAGAGAAATTAGAACATGTGCAAGTGTGTGGTGTATGTAATGTCACTTAAGTTTTTGTAGGTTTGTATGTCGTCAAGTATTGTTGTTAGTCATATCACCACACTCAACAGCTCTGTTTTCACACTTTCCAAACGTTCCGCTAACACTACTTCTACTCAATGACATTCAAGGACATGGCCGCCATTTTGTTTTTATCACTTCAATAACTCGGTTGAAATTTACTAAGTCCAAACACGCACTTATAGTTTCGATAAATTAACTCAAAATATGGTACTTACTCTATTAACTTATAACCTACACGCTCGAATTTGTTCAAAACTCGCACTTTATACCAATAATTGATTCACAAAAAAAAAAAAACTCGACAACAGTCGCCATGTTTACAATTATTTAACACTCTATTTTTCGTATTTCACGGTTCAAATCTAATGAGGACGTAGACCCCACGTTCGCACTTGTCAAAGTCTTGCTTAGGGCAAGAATTATGGCTCGTATCTTGACAAGTGTGATACTAATTATGCTTATCAAATAACACGAGGCTAACAGCCGATAATATACTTCGCGCTATTTATTCGCGCACTGCACACATCAGAAACAATACAAGCTTCGCTCAATCACAATTCACAATATCCAATAGATCATAAATGCAAACAATCAATACATCAATATAATAATACATCAATGCACTCCACTTACAAGTCACACAGACAGGCGTTCCATCTCCTACGTTCATACAGGCTAGCTCTCAAGACATGCATAAAACTCTCAAGCCGCTTTCACACGTCAGTCCGTAACGGCCACCAAGCCTAGTCTGGCTGGACTTTCAGCACACAACACAGTTGTGCTCGCGTCAGCCCGCGTGACCCCTCAATGTTCACGCTGTGTTCCAGCTGACCGCCGACTGCTTAGTATCGCTCAGCGTTGATGAAGACGCCGCGTTATAGCTGTAGTGCTTATAATAGATCAGCGTTGCATTGTCGGGCGTTGGTGCAGACAACGCGTTATCACTCTGGGTGAGACTCTGACACGACTACTGCTAAATGTTACGGTGCTCGCCCTGCTCTGGACCCCCAGGCAGCTGCAGTGCCAGGCCCTATGTCTCGAAAAGTTCCAACCACAACTACAGGAGGTCCTTCTCAGATGTCCTGTGGAGCCAGGGGACATGAGAATAGAGCATCTGGCCATATCAAACAAAGATTAAAAATAATGCACTGGAATGCGGAGGAAGTCAGCAACAAAAAAGTAGAACTAGAAAACATCTGCGACCAAGAAAAAGTAAGCGTATGTTTCCATGTCGTAAGTCCTTCTTCGCTGTGTTTTGCCATGTGGATAAGTTGAACTTACGAAAGGAACTGGCTCAATCAAAACGGTGTAACAATAACAGTTTATGAATTCACTGAAGAACTTTGAGATATGAAGTTAACATCGGATCTCAGGAGAACTAACACCGCTTTATTACTGATTTGACAGAGTTATAATACATTTTGTTGTGACAATTTTGTATTTTCATTTTTGATTTTCAATTTTGATTTCAAAACAATGTTTTCCCGTGATGAATTTGAGTAACGAAGACACAAAGAATAGATTGCACGATTTATTGCCTGGCATATTTCGCTGCATCTCGTCAGGAACATACTGCAGAAATCACACACAGCTTTTGCTGAAGCTATAATAATCAACCTTCGTAAGCCGTCCTTGTGCAAGCAGAAAGACACGTTAGTCAGTTTAAAATTACCGTGGTAGACAATCGACATTACTGTGCGAACATGTGTATATTTCAGTTTGAAGGATTTATCTAGTTAATTCACGTAAGTTGTGTGATTTCTGCAGTATGTACCTTGTGAGGATTTTAGTGAAAATATACAAGGCCCCCTCGGAGTGAGGTCTGCATAAATATATCCATCGGAGATCGATAAGGGATTGATATAGCACGTTGCCTAGGGTATCACTAATAAGATGAAATCATTCCCGCGCTGCCCTTAAGAGGAACAATATAATTTTGGCTCTAAACCCCCACTGTGCCAATCTCAGACAAAGTTGAGTTGATACACAGAATTTCTAGAATGAAAGGTTCCTCTATAAGACATATAGATATAGATATAGATCCTGGCAATTTGCCACAGCAACCGAGGAACATGTTCCCTCCCCAATAGTGTTAACTGTATGCTATCTGCCAACCTCATGTGGATCTAACATTAATTTGTATCACAAGTGACACTTGACAATTTGACAATTAGACTTCTGGACTCAACAATAGATGACCAAACATCAACAATGGAAGATACTTGACATAGTTGCACAAAACATCCACAAGAGCTGCACTCCACAAAGGTTGAACAAGCCATTCACAATATGTTCTCACAACAAAAGCTGGACCAGACATTCACAATGATATGTTCCCACAACAAAAGCTGGACCAGACATTCACAATGGTATGTTTCCGCAACAAAGGGACAGGCACACACAATGGAATAGTCTCAACAACAGCTTTTAACCTGCCTTTCCTTTATTTGGGACTATTGGGGTCCAGTGAAGACCCAGGTTCCACATGGTATAGCATACACCTCAATTTTACATATATGCATGTATATACTCAAGTGACAACACCCAGATTCCTCCCCAAACAATCCACAGATTCCCAACCCAGAAAAAGAACAACATCTCTCCTCCAACTCACAGTTCACACATATCTCCAAAACCATCTCCTTCACTACTAACTGATCTACTAGAAGTATATTTCTTCATTTGTTCCCTGAGGAAAAGAAAGTCACAAGTACTGGGCAATACACAAGTAAAACTAGTTGTGGTCCCTGATAATCCTGACGCCACCAGTGGCGGTGTTAGGTAAGGTCCCATGTAGTAGACACCTAATGTAATCTCCCAGACAAGTACTCTCCTCCGGTGAAGCAATCTCTGAAGAAATAAGTTCAAACAGGAATCCCGGTAATGACTAGACTGTGAAGCTGACACCTGGGGTCCATCCATAAGGTGAGTTCCACTCCTCCTGCTATGGGAAGGTAAAGCTCCGTTCGTGTATTCACAAAGTTCTGAATTCCACCCAGTGATAAATAAATATTCAGCATTCTACAATACCAGTCCATCACACCAACAGTTCAACATGGGATTAAATCCCAGCTAGCTATTTCTGGACTGCATCTAATGTCCACGCTGAAAATTGGGATAAAGATTGACACTCCTTGTTGGACTGCACCAAATATCCAAGTTGAAAATGGGGATACAAGTTGACTTTCCTTGCTCCTGAATAACCCACAGTTATAACTTGGGCTGAGGTAAACAAGTTCTGAGAAACACCAGCACTCTTGGATTCCAGAACAAGGTGAGAGTTCCATAGGGACACAGTGGTAACATTCCATGGGCCTGTTTGAGACAAATTGAAGTCAGGCGGTTCTGTACATAATAATGTAGTATTTTCCTGCACTTGATGGCAGTGTACACCACTCCTGGGTTCATGATCATCCTGACTGATCATCACAGTTGACTTTGTACAAGCTATGTTGAAGAGTTAGGCTGGTCAATCAGCCTATATATATTCTGTGTAGATCCCTGGAGTTCTCTAAGGAGTCAAGGTTTGAGTCAGGGACTCCCGGTTGGGTGTCCTAAATAAAAAGGGCCTCTCCCTCCATTCCCTTCCTCTGTTGATGCAAACAAACAAAAAGACTTTGTATACATTTGTATGGAAATCAATTGTCATAAACAACAAACATAGAGGAATGTTCAGGAACATGGGGAGAAGAGAAAAGAGGGTGCTGTTCAAGCATCAATCCCCTCATATTGGTGATGGAGTGTATTCTACTCAGATGGCAGTGGGTGATATAGTTGCAATATTCACCCCATACTGGTGATAGACTCTGTAGAGTTGGGGACATCATTACACAATCAACAGCATGACAAGGTACCTGTATAGATAGAATTCCCACCAGACTCAGACCACAAGAGACTTGGTCGTAATGAGACAGACATCATAAGTCACTCTTCATGAGACAGGCAGTATAAGACTGCATGATGAGACAGATACTGTGAGATAAGTGTCATGAGGTAGATTTCATGAGACACTCCTGCTGAATTAACATCCTGAGGCAGATATGAGACAGGCATTCTTTACAACTGCAATAGGCAATGTGTAATATAATGTGACAGATGGCACATTTGCATTGAATAAACCCATTGGTGGTATTAAGTTACATGGCTGTCTCATCTCATCCACACTCACACTGCACTGCCAATCCTCCCCTCTCTCAGACTAGACTCACTTCACAAGTGCTATCTTACATCACCAACACATCATTCGCTCCATCCCTACTGGGTACCATTAGTATATTTTCCACAGCAGGTGAGGCAATGATCATAATCAATATTCACATGTGAAACAATACACACATGAAAAACATGTTATTCTCCCTGAAACATGTCCTGAGCCACCAGATCTATATTCAACAAACATAGCCACGGTTCAAACTTATATTGTCCTTTACTGAACGCAGTTCGAAAACCAATCAATGTTGCAAAAGAACAAGTGCCTCATTCAGAGAAAAAGGGTATTCAAGGCAAATCCCTAAGAGGGCCTTTGGCAATTCTCATGAACGAATTATAGCCACCATCTACTCACAGGAATAGTGGCGGAAAAGCGCGTCCTGCAAACATATGAATATAATAAGGCGTCTTTCGTTTCATTGGCGATGGTACTCATAAAACACACATCTCACTCCTTCAAACAGTCTCAGCATTTACAGGGAAAAGATTACATGTTATATCACACATTCTGACCACAGAGGTGATAAGACATAGACTCTCAATAGGATTACTACAGTCAATCCAGAGTGTGCGATGATATGCATTCACAGGAAAGTTCGATGAAGCATAATAATGCAGATAGGCTCTGAGAGTGATATACAGACATCAGGCATACCGCATAATTTTCATAGCATATGAATTATAGGCACAGTCAGGAAGTATCAGTGATTTGCATACGCCAGCCTGACAGAAATCACATTCAGCAAAAACCTCTCAATGAAGAATTCATTTAATGTTTACATTTCTTATACCAATACCCTGTTATTCTTCTACTTCACTAGGCATAGCCACAACATTTTAAAATGATTTAAGGCGTACCTGAGACAGAGGAAATTACTTAGGGCGGAAAATAACACCACATCTTGTAAACAAGACCGGTCTGGATGGATTCAAAACTACAACTCTTAAGCTATAGCTCTATACCCTCTATACCTCCATTCCCCACGCCGATGGCCTCAAGGCGCTACAGTTCTTTCTGGATCAACGCACAGATCAAGCCATCCCTACACGCACACTTGTGAGACTCGCTGAATTGGTCCTCACCAATAATTCCTTCGAGTTCAATGGCCACTACTTTGAACAAATCAGCGGTGTCGCCATGGGCACTAAAATGGGACCCAGCTACGCATGTGTATTTATGGGACATCTGGAACACCAGATTGAACTTAGCTATGATGGTCTTCTCCCTTCTTTTTACCGACGCTACATCGATGACGGCATAGGTCTCACTGACATGTCAGAGGCGGAACTGAACCGTTTCATTAATTATGTCAATAACTTCCATCCATCGATCAAATTCACCTCAGAAATTTCTACCACCTCTGTCAATTTCCTTGACACCACCATCAAGTTAAACCCTACAGGCCTGACGACCTCCGTGTACTATAAACCTACTGATGCTCACGGTTTCCTCCTGTACAGCTCATCCCACCCCAAAAGCTGCAAAGATTCCATCCCATATTCCCAGCTACTCCGCCTTCGTCGTATCTGTCAGGACGATAATGACTTCCTCGAGAGAGCCCACGAAATGCTGGACTTTTTCCGCAGACGGTCCTACCCAGAGGACGTCTTGTCGACAGCTTTCTGCCGCATAACCCAGGTCTCGCGGGAAATGTCCCTCGCCAAGCATACGCGACCTCCGAACAATGAACCCAAGCTTATCCTCACCTTCCACCCACATGCCTATGCCATCAAGCACATTTTCCTGAGACACTGGTCCATCTTGGAATCCGATCCTACCACTCGTGAGGTATTCTCCAATGGCCCCAGGGTAATTTTCCGCCGTAACCAGAGCCTCAGAGACCACCTTGTCCATAGTCGCCTCCCCACGGTTACCTCATCCGTGGGCACATTCGAATGCCATCGTAGGAACTGTCTGACATGCCCATACGTTGTTCAGACACCAGAGATTGCATTTCCCCGAGGTACCTTCACCTTGAAAGATTCTTTCACTTGCATATCCCGCAATCTGATTTATGTTATCATCTGCAAACGATGTGACATGAAATACATTGGCCAAACGGGCAGACGTCTTGCGGATCGTTTCAGGGAACACCTCAGGGACATCAATCAGGGCGCTGACAAACTTGTCCCCAACCATTTCAATTCCTTCAACCATAATGGAGCCGACGATGCATGTGTCACCGCACTAAAACCTTGCTTCTCCAATAGCGGCGTCAGACTTAAAATTGAATGCCAACTAATCAACAATCTGGGATGCATCCACCCAGCCGGAATTAATACGGTTGTGGACGCTACAGTATAACTGTGGCATCTTCCCTAATTGTTCACACTATCTATTACTATGCTGTCCACCCCCCCCCCCCCATATATAACATAATTGTCCTCACTTTCCTATATTTTCATAGCAGACTGTTCACATATTTTTGGCTACTCCAATCCTTTTTGGCAACCCATTTTTAATTCAGCTGGCCAAGTCACCTTTCCGGCCTCACGTGGCTAAGTTATAGATCGTGTGTTAGTGTTTTGTGGTCTTTCGTTTGCTGTATCTCGTTGTTAGCTGTGTTGTCATTGACAAAGATTCTGAGAATCGAAACGTCTGTGTGTCGTATTGTATGCGTTCGTGTGTATTTTATCTTATTTTATTATTCATTTTTATATTTATTGAGTGCTTCTGATCTCGGATTTTTCACCTGTATTTCGCGACACGTGGATCTCCTTGTAAGGTATGTGCAACGTTTGTTGATGTTTAGTTCGTTTTTTCTCGCAGGAGTTTAAAATACCTATTTGTTTCCATTTCATATTATTAAGCTATAGGTCCTGCCTGACCCAGAAAGATAACATTCCTAGCCTAGCCTAGTCTAGCATTAACCAATCAAATAGCTTTCGCCTTTGGTGTACCCTGCCCCTTTTCTCGAACATTCTATCTAAAAATAACTATGCTATCAGGAGGGACTCCGTTAAGAATTATAAAGTGTTTGAGAAATGTATTTGGGACTGCGAATGTGGATGAATGACACTATTATGTGACATACCTGACGAGATGCAGCGAAATATGCCAGGCAATAAATCGTACAATCAGATTTCCCGTCGTTGTCGGGATGGCATCTAATATAAGCGTGCACTAACCTTTATGTACTTTACACTGTTCTGAGTTTTCCTTATCGTCACTCAGTAATACTTCTCTTTCCTCTGTTCATTCAGGTCGTCCTTGCTGTCATCTTCCTCCGATTCTGTCTGTCTAGAGTTTTCCCGTCGTTCTCGAATCCATGGCGTTCTCAATATATGCTTCTAGCTGTTCTTATCTTGGAGTGAGTCCACTGCTAGCCTTCAAACGATCCAATAGCCACACCAAGTTGTTCTTCCAATCCAATACACGCCTGTTCACCTTGATTGTCGCACAACGTATCTTTTTCGTTGTCACGCTAGCGTTGGTGTGACGTATATTCGTCTCCCATAGTTTTCGTGCACTGTTTACTTTGAGAGTTCCTTCCATCCTCTGTATGGCGTGATCTGGGCACTTGCTATGTGGCATTATGCCACCCCCCCCCCCCACCTTTAAATGATAAAATCATTTATACATTTATACACCTCGTGAATACTAAACCATGCCCAATAGCAGTGCCGACATCAAGAGTCATATACAATGCTGAGTACGACGTTATGGCCCCTATTAATTACCCAAAAAAAAATATATATATGTATGACGGGCACGCCCTTCAATTCACAATCCCACGGTGGACGTCGTGTAGCCAGTCCATGGGGATGCTGGTCTAACTAATTATACAATTATTCCCTTACATGTCCATATGGACAAGTGTCCTCACTCTGGGTCAAAACCCGGAGTTGGGGACGTGGGTAAACAACAGGTACCAAGTAGTCAGTACCAGTTAACGCTCAATACTGTCGCTGGCGTATATATCCATTGGATGTTACTCGCATACAATATATATATATATATATATATATATATATACTAGCTGACCCGGCCCGGCTTCGCCCAGGCCCTAGAGGGATCTATCTATCTATCAGTCTGTCTGTCTGCTTGATTGTCTGTCTGTCTGGCTGACCCGGCCCGGCTTCACCCAGTCCCTGGTGGGGAGCATCTAATTTAATTCATATAAGTAGTCATATAAGCTCTCCCGTTCCCGACTATCTGTCTGTCTGTCTATCTGTCTGTCTGTCTGTCTGACCCGGCCCGGCTTCACCCAGTCCCTGGTGGGGAGCATCTCATTTAATTCATATACGTAGTCATATAAGCTCTCCCGTTCCCGACTATCTGTTTGTCTGTCTATCTGTCTGTCTGTCTGTCCCGGCCCGGCTTCACCCAGTCCCTGGTGGGGAGCATCTCATTTAATTCATATACGTAGTCATATAAGCTCTCCCGTTCCCGACTGTCTGTCTGTCTATCTGTCTGTCTGTCTGACCCGGCCCGGCTTCACCCAGTCCCTGGTGGGGAGCATGTCATTTAATTCATATAAGTAGTCAAATAAGCTTCCGTTCCCGACTATCTGTCTGTCTGTCTATCTATCTGACTCGGCGTGGTTTCGCCCAGCTCCTGGCGCACAGTAACTTAAAAGAATGTCCTTCCACACACCATTCATTATTTTTAATGAAAACTGTTTTTAATCACCGACATGACAGTTGATAAGTTCTTTAAGCAGAAAAAGATGGGCTACAATGTTATGCATTATGCATTATTTTTATGAAAACTTTGAAAATGCCTTAAAGATTATATCATTATTTATTATAACTCATATGCCTGAAAATAACTATAGACAAAGAGTTAAACAATAGTGCAAGTAAGTCCAACAATATGACTATAAAGTATATAGAAATGTTATTAAAAGTTATGCCCCTTTAAATAACTTTTCTAGAGTGAAGTCCCCCTGCTATATAGAAATTATATAATGAAAAATGAAAAAGTAAATGTTATTAAACAAGTAGAAGATTTTACACTAAGAAACTATTATAGTCGGTTGCACAGGAATGAAAGGAAGACGTGTAGAAAATTTCATCTCAATCGGATGTACCGTTATCGAACGCATCCAATACATAGCTGACCACAAACACAGAAAACCACATACACTCTGTTTTATATATATATATATATATATATATATATATATATATATATATATATATATATATATATATATATATATATATATATATATATATATATATATATATATATATATATATATATATATATATATATATATATATATATATATATATATATATATATATATATATATATATATATATATATAGGTGAGGTGGTTGCCATCGCTGTTTAAAGTGCAATCGTATAACTTTAGAGATTTTCTCTACACTATTAACCGCATTTACTTATGTGCAACTCAATGTAATTATCTCATCATATGTGGCGTAGCCTTCTAATGAATATATTAGAACCCACTGATAATTATAACACTCTAATTATAACAGTTATTAACTAATTAACCAATATAATTAACGAACGTAACTATTCTAATATAATAAACTTAACTATTGTAACTAACTAACTATCTATATGTGTGCATTATAACTAAACATAATATAATGTTCGTATGACATATACTAGCCGGTCTCTCTGGCCGAGGGGTTACGAAACTTTTTCAGTAATCCCGTTTATCACACAGAGTCTCGTAGCGGGCGAGAACTGGGAGCAGTTCGACCCCCGCTGGTGACTTGCGGGATAACTGAGCCGGCCGCTCAGAAAGCAATGGCAAACTACTGAGCGTAATTTTGCCAAGAAATCAACATACAGCTGAAAGATGCTGATGTTGACAGCGATGTCATGTAAAGGATATGCAAAACATTTTATTATTTTTATCACATATACTAAATTTACCATATCAATGTTAGTTCAATGTCTAAATAGTGTCACTCTAATTAATATAATTACACAAATCGTCACATAAGCAAAATACTTAATCCATAATATTTCATCCTCGAATTCTCGACGATTATTGAACGTTCGTAATCAATCGGATCATCATCTCCCTAATTGAAGTATGTACACGCAAAGTAAAAGTTCCGTCATTCCAGTAATTGAAGTATGCTGGAATTAACAATTCCAAAATGCCGCATCACATGTCACTTCATCATGTCTCTGCCAACAATGAAAATTAAACATATGTATCTATATGGCTAACACTATGTAAAAATAATTTGTTGGTTGCCATGTACATTGCTATTAATCAGGTGCATCTGTAATATATAATATATCTAATAAACACTATATGAACGAACAAATAAACATTAAGAAACAAATGTGGAAAACAACTGTGGAAAAGACCTATCTATTTACAATCGACTAAGAAGATCTTTAAGAATATAATTGATTAGAATCTGGCAGATCTTAACATCGTAGTCTTGCATCATAATCCGTAAGAACTTCTACGAAATAAATAAGAAATATAATATCGTAGTCGGATTCAACAATAATAAATATTTAAAGCATATAATATTTATAGAAATAATTAATGTTCTCTAATAAAGATATAGTTAACAAAAATTATCTGAAGAATAGAGAACCGAAATATTTTCTCAAGACGAACTGTAGACATATGAGATAGTGTGAATAATTCTGAAAGTATAGCTGTATATCATCGAAAATTTGGAACACCTTATTTTGTAAGACCCCAATGTGTCTGTAGTGAACTGTGTGTTGATGTGCTTACTTAACATTCTCATTCACTCTTACACTTATTCTTTTCTTCTTTATTCCTTTTTTCTTTCTTACAAACTTATGGTGTTTCTTTACTGTATGTATGCCAATACCTGTACATTTCAACTTTGTTGACTTGAATACTATTATAGTTTTCACTCGTGTGTATATTGAGAATAGGGTCAATCTGAACCAAAAATAAGTCAAGTAAATAGAGTAAATAAAGATCAATGTATTTCGATTATTGGCTTGTGTGTAAATTTTCTTGACTTGTGAGTGAATATCTGTGATGGCATGCATAATATATATCTTTGTTTGTGAGTAAATGTTCGTGACGACGCCTTCAAGTTGGGATAAGGTTAATTTTATCAAAGTCATGATTTGGACAATAAACATGGTTACAATATCCCATCGCCGTATCTGTTGTTTGTCTCTCTTTTGTGTGGTTCTTTGGCACCATGTACATGAGCGAACATGTGTGGTTATATCTTTGACATAACTCGGCCAAAAAAAATTGTGCTAACAATCTGTTAGTGGTTTTGGCAATACCCATATGACCCGCAAATGGTGAGTCATGTTCCAGCTTTAGTGTCTCGCTGCGATATTTGGTAGGTAGTACTGTTTGTAATAAAAGTGTTGAACCTTTGTTGTACCGTCTGGACAAAATATTATTGTCTAAAATAAATTGCCATTTACCATGTTTAGCTTGTTTAGACGGTTCATGTATACTTTTAAAATAAGTTTGCAATGTTGGATCTTGTTTCTGTTCATTAGCTAACTCAGCTGTCAGTGTGATAGTAATCTGAGTATTGTCATCGTCAGTCTGCGAAGATTGTTCTTTTCGTTTCCGTTCTCGAGCTCTTGTGACCGCATTCGTTTGAGTGTGGTCAATCTCCCATTGAATTGCCTCTTCATAAGTGTAATCATTTGCATTGGGTACATTCCCAATAAGTAACCCTTCACAAGGATTAGGCAATACTGCTGCATTTACTGTGCCTTCAAAGTATGGAGATTGTATTTTAATGGTGGCAATTTTATATCTCTCAATTGTGCCACCAAAAATTCTGCAGGCAACAGTTTTGCATGTATAATCTTCTGTTTTGATTAACCTTTGATCAACTCCAATAATTGAAGCCCCTGAATCACAAATACAGGTAGTAGGTTCCCCATTCACCCATGCCTGGTGAACTCTGAGTGTGCCATTTTGAATATTAACAGCATTGGCTTCATGAATGGTTTCTAAACATTCGTCAATATGGATGTCTTTGTCAGTCTTTTCAGTTTTGTCGCTATAATGTTGTATGATAAATGCTTGTGTTTCTTCTATGTCACCTGAAACACTACTGGAGAATACATATACGGTACTTGCTTCTTTCCAAGTATTTCTCATCGCACATAATCTACTGGGATGCCCGTACGCCCGACAAGAAAAACATTTAACACTCCTCTTGTAGGAGTCATACTTCTTTTCTTTGCCGTGATATCTCTTAGATATGCTGCGTAACCAGGATGTTGATCACACATTTCCAGATGTCCGTGTAATAACTTGCAATGTTGGCATCGAGTGAGGTGTCCCTTTCTTTGTCTGTCGCCATCTTTATTCGAGTACTGATATGGACCTCTATTTTTATTAGCAAATTTCTTAAACTTACCATTACCTTTTGGGAATCTGGCGCTCGCTCCTATGACAAGCTCTGGTTGTGCACAGTCAGCAAATATGTCACGATGGGCATTATAAAATGATTCACCCCGTGATTCCATCTCGCTAAGTGACTTACACTTATTCTCTACCAGAAATACAGACATAGCTTCTGGTACTGCAGATAGAAATTTGTCTCTCAGCATCAGGTCCCGTTTTTTTTTTATCGAAATCAGACCCAATGTCTGCTGCCTTTAACCATGTTTCAGAAACAAAGTCAAGGAATGTTTGGTTAGACTTAGGAGTAAGTGTCTTGAATTTCGTATGCAACCCACATTCATCCAAACTAAAATGTGCAAGAACACGATCTCGCATATATTTGTAGTTGGTTCGCAAGTTCTCAGGTATTAACTCAATCACCTTCAAAAGTTCCAGCGCGAGATGTCGATGGAACAAAATAGGTAAGTCCTGTTCAGAAATCTTATAGAATTTTGCTAACACCTCGAAATTAGTAATCCAGGAAATAACAAATTCACCTTGTTCGAAGTTACGAATCAGACCTTGGTACTTCTTTACTGGAACATTATGTTTTGCTTGTATTCTTTCTCGTTCCATCTCAGCTTCACGATCAATTTATAATGTCTTAACTTTCAAATTCCCTTCAAGTTCCTTGTCTTTAAGAAGTGCTTCGGCCGCAAGTTTTCTTTCTCAAATGCCAGTTGCTTTTCTTTCATCTCTTTTTCAGCTGCTACTCTGCCCCATTCTAAAGCTGGTTCATTTTGTTTTGCCGCCATTTTGTCTCATTCTAAAGCTAATTCATTTTGCTTAAGCGCCATTTCCCTTTCTTTCAATTCTCTCTGAAATGCAAGCTCTTTATCCTTGCATTCTTTCTCTGCAGCCAACCTTTCAGCTCTTTCTTCTCGTTGCTGGGCCTGAAAATCCTTCAATTCTTGTTTTGCCCATGCCCTAAGTCCTGAGCCGGTCAACCCAGACTTCTCACCTATGCCCATGAAGTCTTGACGTGTCGACACGTTGTCCTAACTTAGCTTTAACTTAACTAGCTGAAATAATATAGAGGAGTGGAAAGGACTCGACGATATGCAAGTATGTTGAAATCAGAGTGAACAATATATCAAATAAAAATGTTGTACGAAATGTCAACTTCAAACGCAACAATAATGTAGAAATGAATAATAAAATAAATTCAGCAAACTTATTGCAATAGAGATGTCCTGATCGTTACTCTGTGTAAACAACAGAAAATAGTATGAAAATATATGCAGTATAAAGAATATAATAACACTAGACAGTTAACAGTGTTAACAGTTACGAGAGAAAACCAGTGACGTGTAATGTAAACACATATTCGTACTCATAAAAGACAATAATACTGACTATCGAAATCTAGGTAAACAACATACAACACTACTGCAACACTACTGTACACACTATTAGTACTAACAACACGTGAGACCGATACAAATTACTTCGTACCGACCTGACGATTGCAAGTACACAACGTCTTCTTAAGTTATGAAGTGATCTTAACTATCCACAAGAAGAGCCCTCCAAATACCCGCTGTTACGAATGCACCCAATCAACAACAATGAACGTAACAATCAACAAATTAAAACTTATACTGGCCTTATGTTCTACTGTTGGCGTGATCCGTAGATAATTTACAGCGTTGAAGTGTGTATGTGGTATATGTCTGCTAGATACCTGTGGTGGATTGGTGATTGGTGGTATGTAGTAGCACTTGAATCGAGTAATGCTGTCCTTGTATGTGTTGGTGTTGCTGAGGCAGTGGTGAACTGACTATATGTAATCAGTATACAATTGTGACACCCGTGGCACGTGCCCGTTGAATCGGACGGGACACGATATCAACGGCGGTGTCACTATTATAAATCGTAGATCTATCGCTGAACCTTGAGCTGCCTCAGCCTGTATGTTGGTGACATGTATAATGATTCATCTTGTCGCTTGTTGTCAGATACGTATAGCCAATGTCCAATCGAGTATGAGGTGACGATCGAGTGTGTTGACGTTTGGTAAATCGTATCACTCGGAGAGTAGATTCCTTCTCATGTACGTTGGAGTTCAAATTCTTCGTAATGTAATCTTACTATAAATGCTTTCCTTCTGTGTGTCGATGCTGCTAGACGAAGCTCATGGTGAAGGACAGGTCTCCACGTATTAGTATAAGTTCATCCGACAAAACACAAGTGTGCATACTGTCCACAACTAGCAGATAGCTGAGTGTGTTAAAAATGTACGATTTCCTGTGTGTTCGGCAACGAACATGTAGAGGAAATATTCATGTAGAAGATAAAAACACTTCAGTAACGTGTTGCACTCGAACTATGTCGTCTTTTGTGTCTAATGACTCATGCACAGATATTAAATATGGTAAATACGTGTCACTGTTCTTCTTGCCTTACTTTGGCGTTGTTTGTGCGTTGTTTGTGGACGACATTACTTATTTCTTGCGTAAAAACTTTGAACAGATAAGATGTTACACCACTACACATTTATTGTGCAGCACAATGCTGCCGTTTCAAATATGTGTGGAACGGTGCGTGAAAATGGCTATCGATGGGCAGTTAATTTTCCCGATATAACAATATTGATGTACATTCTGTGGCTGGTGGCGTATGCAGTTGTTAATTTCCTAGTAAGCCCGAGACGTAAGCTCCCATATGTGCCATGTCGTAAGTTGTCCATGGGTTTTCCTTATCGTCTCTCAGTAATACTTCTCTTTCCTCTGTTCATTCAGGTCGTCCTTGCTGTCATCTTCCTCCGATTCTGTCTGTCTAGAGTTTTCCCGTCGTTCTCGAATCCGTGGCGTTCTCAATATATGCTTCTAGCTGTTCTTAGCTTGGAGTGAGTCCACTGTTAGGCATCAAACGATCCAATAGCCACACCAAGTTTTTCTTCCAATCCAATACACGCCCGTTCACCTTGATTGTCGCACAACGTATCTTTTTGTTGTCATGCTAGCGTTGGTGTGACGTATATTCGTCTCCCATAGTTTTCGTGCACTGTTTACTTTGAGAGTTCCTTCCATCCTCTGTATGGCGTGATCTGGGCACTTGCTATGTGGCATATGTTGCTTTTAAGAAACTCACCTCAACGAAAATATAGCCTTCAAAATCAGTATTACCGATCTGACTGAAAAAAACAGGCGAAAGGGTGGGATACTGACCCTTGTAAAAAAAAAAAAAATAACATCGCTGCTTCCCAAATGGAAGTTTACATGGAAGGGGCTGAGTATCAGACTCTTAAACTTAAGACAGGCAATCCTACATCTGATCAAGTACTACTGCCAAGTGACCGACCACAGGCACTGGACACTCTACCATTAAAAGAAAAAAAATATGATTATGTGTGGCGATTTCAACAGCCACTCGCAGAGCTGGGGCTATGATCACATGGACCAGAGAGGAGAGAGACTGGAAGACTGACAGGATGAGAATTTATTCATCTTGATTAACAAGCCATCCGACCCACATACTTTCTACTCGAGATCATGGCACACTACAACTACACTTGACCTTTCTTTTCATTCACCAGACCTGAAGTGGTACATTACACGAATTGTTGGGAAACAACTTGGTGGCAGTGACCATCGGCCAGTCTTTCTAACTGTAGAAAATGAGATTGTAAGTGAAAGCAGCACCCTCTTGAGGTGGAACTACAAGAAAGCAGACTGGGCAATGTACAAGCATCGCTCCAGCATACTGGTTAGAACCGGAACACTGAGAAAGACATAAATAAAGTAGTTGAAGAGTTTGGGAAATGCATACTACAGGCAGCACGAGAAACTGTATCAAGAGGAGCCTGTAAACATTATAAACCCTACTATAGTAGTGAATTGAAACAGTTGCATAATGATGTGGAAGTGTGTAGAAAGCAAGCAGAGGCCAAACCCAGTCAAGAACACCACAATAAATACCAGCACGCAAAAGACAAATTTCAAAGGGCCAAGCTGCAGGCTAGACGGAATTGCTGGCAGGAGAAAACAGAGTCTCTGAGCTTTGAAAGAGACACAAGAAAATTGTGGAAGCTAATAAAACAACTTAACGATGAAGGCACAGGGAGAAACTCAAAGATAAAACCTTTGTTTAAGTAGTACCCTTTGTAGTAAGACCCTACATAAAAACTTGAAACATCTTAACAGGAAAGCAAGCAGATGACCATTTTGCGGGCTCATTCGCACAAGATAACAACTTCAAAATTAGTTCAGAGAAACAACAAGAGATTCGAGAGAAATGGAAACATACAGGACAGAATGAAAAAGTACATGATGTTTTGGAGATACCTATCACAATCTGTAAACTGGGGCTAGCCATATCAAACTGAAAATGAGAAAGTCACCATGATATATCCAATGAAATGATCAGGAACATAGGAACAGAGGCGAAAGCAAAGCTGTTGCAGATCTTCATTAACAGCTGGACCCTAGGCAGTGTTCCACAAGCAATCATGATAGCCCTCCTAAAATCAGGGAAAGACAGTTCCATTGCCTCCAGCTACAGACCCTAGCCTCACCAGCTGTCTTTGCAAAACAATGGAGCGCATCATCAATCACAGACTGAAGTGGTACATTGAAAGTAAAAACATCCTTGTCCCACAGCAGGCTGACTTTAGGCAGTGCTACTCTACGGAAGATCAGACAACCTACCTCTCTCAAGAAATCGAGGGTGCATTCCAAGACAAGGAGTTGGTGCTTGCTGCATGGATAGATCTGAAGAAAGCCTCTGACAAAGTCTGGAAAGAAGGTATGATGAAAAAACTGAGAAATTGTAAAGTTAATGGAAGAATGTACAAATGGGTGAAAACATACTTGCACAACAAATGAGCCCGATTACAGATAGACGGACTCAAGAGTAAGAAAGTACAACTGCACCACGGTGTTCCCCAGGGCGGAGTCTTGTCCTCCACACTTTTTCTATTCTTCATCAATGATCTTGTTGCTAATCTACCGCATGGAATTAAAGCGGCAATGTACGCTGGTGACTTGGTTCTATGGAGCACAGATGACCATGCATCAATGGCCACCAGATCAAAACAAAGATCTGTAGATACATTTGTTGCAATGGGCAAATAAATGGTGCGTCAGCTTAAACACTGTTAACTGCAGCACCACTCTATTTACCCTCTCTCCAAAACAAAGCGATTATCAAGATAAATGGAATACCCTTAGAGAAGACAAAGAACCAACATACCTTGGAGTAGCATTTGATGGCAGGCTGACATTGAGAAAGCACATCAACAAAGCAGTAGCACAAGCCAGAAGGAAAATAGTCATCCTGAGAAAACTAAGTGGAACCACATGGGGAGCCAGTGGGAAAATACTTAGCAAAGTGTATCAACAGAGCATACAACCACACCTGGAATGCGAGTCAACTGCGTGGTGTTCAGCATAAAAAAACCACCCTACGAGAGCTGGACAAGGTGAAAAATCAAGCACCTAGAGTCACCACAGGATGGATGAGATCAACCCCCATAGTTGAGATGGAGAAGATAGGGAGGACACAAGCACTGAGAGAGCGCAGAGATACGAAAACGTTAATACAAGCAGAAAAGTTCCTCAGCTTGCCAGGCCATCCTATGAAGAACAGATTTGAAAACTTAGCTATGGGGCAGTTAAAAAGAAGCAGTTTTATCCACCAGACCAAACGACTCTGCAGAGAAACCACCGATCTGCCCACAGTTGGTATCCCCCAGAAAACTATTCCAGAGCGAACTCCATGGAAAGATGAACATAATCTAGCATTACAAATCCAGACAAAAGTGAGAGGAGTATTTGACAAGGAAGAACAGAACAGTGTGCAGCTCAGAACAGCCACCCTCAGCTTCCTTGATGAAGCATACTTACAGGACCTCTGGATCCGAGTCTACACAGATGGGTCAGCACAAAATGCTGTTCGAAATGGAGGAGCGAGAGTGTGCATAGAATACCCAAATAATACTAGAGACACTGCCAGAGTAACAACAGGAAATTACTGCCATAACTATGATGCTGAAAATAGGCAATCACGATAGCGACAGAGAAATTACTAAATACCAGCGACAGTACACAACCTGTGGTGATATTGGCAGATGCAAAATCAGTACTCGGGGCACCCCTGTCTGGGAAATTGCCAGTAATAAGGACACTACTTTCTGAACTTAGCAGTCAGCATAAGGTCACCATACAGTGGATACCATCCCACTGTGGAATACCTGGAGACGACAGAGCTGATCGATTGGCTAAGAAAGGAGCAAAAGAAGAACAGCCTGATGTGCCCGTTAGATACCACCAAAATAAAAGAATGATCAAATCAGTCAGAAAGCCACCAAAGCCTGCTCAAGATAACTACCACATTATGAACAGACCAGAATAAATCATTATTCTGCGCCTCAGAACAGGACACAATAGACTAAGCAACCACATGCATACAAAATTTAAGATTGGTGAATCAGCCATGTGCACATGTGGATTGGTGTCGCAGACAGCAGAGCACATACTCCAAGACTGCCCAAATTACAACATGTCTAGGCAATCCTTCTGGCCCATAGAAACATGTGGAAGATAAACTGTATGGACCGTTGAGTGAAATAAAAAAAGACAGTTAAATTAATAAAAGAGACAACATTGCGGATATAGACATATTTCAAGCGAACGAAAGAAGAAGAATGCCGTTGCCAGAATGCCAACACAAAAGTTCTCTACGAAAATATAGTTCGTCATCGATGGAAACGGCAGTCATTATAAAACAAGGCAAAAACCCGGTCACTTCTGCGTCACAATCAGCCACCATGCATGCAGATATTTCTAGATGTTGTTGTTTCGTTTCTAGATGTTTTCTAGCCAGCTACGCCATTTTCCGAGCACGCAGTTCACTACACAACACCTCGGCCAGATGTTTAAAAAAACATATCATTATACATAATGCCGTCTCAAGAATGCCAAAACAACAGTCCTCCACAAAACACAGTTCATCGTCAAAGGAAGCGGCAGTCAAGCAGAAGACCTGCAGCCACACATTTCTGTATAAAGCACAAAAATTGGTCAATTATGGGACATAGCTAGCCGCAATTGCTATGAACATGCAGTTCACGCTCAACAAACTCTGGCAGATTTAAAAGCATTTCTCACAAAATTCACAGCTCACAGCGTCACGCCACGCACTCAACTCAGTAGCAGGACGACGGAATCATAAACTACCAGTCCAACATGAGGAATATGCGAATGCAAACGGTAGCCAAGACCATAAACACTCCAGAGGCCTTAACCGTTTCACTGCCTATCCATGGTATTCTTCGCATTTTCCTCAGAAACCACATTTCCACAGCCATCAGATGTTTTTTTTAGCTTGCCTACTCGTTGTCCACGCTTCACATCAATACTATTCCCATTTACTTATATATATATATATATATATATATATATATATATATATATATATATATATATATATATATATATATATATATATATATATATATATATATATATAAGAGAATGTTTGTTTGTGTCTTTGTTTGTGTGTCCTTTATGCGTTCCCGAACGGTCCATCCGATTGAAATAAAATTTTCTACAGGTGTTGTTCTCACTCCCGATACAACTGACATAGTTTGTTAGTTTAAAAACACTTTTGTGCGTAATAAAACAATATTAAAAGGAAAGACGTCTAATTAAGGGGACTTAATAACAAAAGTTATATCAAGGGACATTACTTTTAGTAACTGTAGTATAATAAAACTTCCTTACCCTTTCCTAGCAATGACGCCCTTAAAAATATCACAGGCCCTAGGGATTACTGTTTAAATACCTTATTTTGGGGAATAAAAACAACGATAGATTGACCATGGCACAGCCAAATTTATTTGGCATTAGTTTAAATTTTGGCCTTAGTTTGGTTCACTTACCTGGCCAAGACCGGCTAGATTTTAAACAAAGGTAAAAGTAAGCCATTTTTGGTTCAGGTGAACAAAGAAGACAGATGTATTAAGCCTTCCCCGCGGGGAAGGGCAGTTTAGCCCAAAAATATGCCATTCTCTGCAATTGGTATGTTAAATCTACATTATTGATACGTATTTATGTATTTTTATAAGGTACATATACCATTGTGTTTAATTAAGAATTGGTTAAAATTATAAATCAACCATTCTTGTAAACTAGAGTCTGATTGATTTTTACTACTGAGCGCCATGCGGTACAACGCTGTCAAAATGTTCCTATGCTCTTACAATTTCAAATCCCTATGTTAACATCTCTTATAGGCATTGTGAACCTATATCTCACTAGCAATGCTTATAGTCTATAAATATTATGTGTACTGTAGAGTATTCAACTCATTTCAGAAGCATATCTCAAAAACTTTCTCTCCATGCGGACGCAACATATTGATATCGCATCTTATCTGATAGACATGGTTTCAGGTTGGAGAAATTGTTTTCCTAAATTGTTGATCTGTAACTCGAGCTATCGTGCCAAATTTTGGTGCAATCTTCTTGTTAACATATTAGTAACCACTCAATATGGGTGATGGACATGTAATCATTTAATAAAATATTGCTAGGGAATTGCCATGTTTGAGAATATAAATTCAATAACAAAGAAAGAAAACGAATGATATAAATGAATGTTCGGATAGGATGTGCCTTCAATCTGCATCACCTCACTGTGGTAGGAACAGAAGCGAAGATTGATGTTCATGAATTGCTTGCAATATTCAGAAGACTGGCTACTCCTGTGTGTTGCCGGGGCCCATAAGGGAAACAAAGAATAGCAACACTGTAGACGACCACGCGTGTCGTAAGAGGCGACTAAGGAGGCTTGATGGTTCCGTCGCCCTGCTACTGAGTGACTGCGTGGTGCGACACTGTGAGCTGTGAGTATCATGTGAAGTGCTTTTGAATCTGCCCGATGTTTTTTGGAACGTGACTGCATGTTCGGAGCGATTGCAGATAGCTATGTCCCAGAGTTGACCGGTTTTTTGCCTTATGCAGAAATGCGTGGCTGCTGGGCTTCTGGTTGACTGCCACTGCCATCGACGATGAACTGTATTTCGTGGACTGTGTGGGTGAACATCTAGGAAACATCCAGATGGGAAAATGACTGCCGATTCCATCAGAAATGAACTGGATGTTTTGTGGGGGACTATTGTGTTGACATTCTGGCGGCGGCATTATGCACAGTGTATCTGTGCGGGCTGTTGTTTGTCGAGACTCCTGTCTTTTCCACTTTTCACATTGGGCAGTGGGGAGTGTTTTGTGTGATATTCACTGGCACAGGAATGGAGCATAATGGGGACGACCCGCTGCTGTGAAGTTGGAACTGCGACTAACTAACTGACTAGAAGACTGGACCATGCGGCATAAGTTATTCTGATAAATAACACTCCGAATACTAGCAGAACTTGGCAAAATATATCACGGCGTTCACTAACCTCATGCTGCTGTAAGCAGTGGAGAAAAACAATTGTTGTTTTAGTTTTATGGATTAACCAATGAGGAAGTCCAAAAACATAGGCTCCTTGCATTATCATTATGATTAATTATTATATATGATTATCATGTACTTAATATCAGAGAAACGTACATGTTTGTTTTTCTCTGTTATAAGAATTATATTCTGTCCTGATTGTTACTCTTTACTGTGGGAATATACATTTTAATGTGACCCCTGGGGACATGATGATGTTGATGTAAGAATCCTTGTGCATGTCAGTACATAAGATGACAATGTTGAATAGCCTTGGCCTAATGCTGATTATAGCGACGGAAAGAAGACGAGGCATTAGAAACAACAGAGATTATGTATAGGTTATTCTCTTCAAGTACGAGAGAGGCAATATCAACATTTTTGGATGGAAAGAATGGTTTCAATCATCTAATAGTCCCAGTAACAACATTAGAATGGAATATAGAGTGAAAAGATACCTTACTCACATTTAGAGTCATAATGGCTCTACAACAAACAAGGAGGGACATGGAACTTGGAAACCCACTCCTATCTCCTTCTCCTTTTTTGCTTGTAATTGTGTTGTGACAATGTTATCACACCACAAAGTATTAATGCCTGTGTTGTATTTTTTTGTCATCCATTACTATAGACAGTAGCGAGTGGTGGTTTGGATTTTGATGGATATATCACCAAACAGGATCCAGTGTCAACAGCCTGATGTAAGTGATAAATGGAAACCTGTCCTAACCATAGTCTGGATCTAGAAAAACATCAACGTTGACTGCTACGCTTATCCGCTGCCTAGCCAGCGAAAGACCTGTTGAAGAGAGACAGCGATTGATAGTCCTACTTCTGTCAGGATATCCAGGATGTATCTCTGTATTTAATTGTCCATCAAGATAAATGGATATTCAAGATACACCGACAACAGCGTATCTTCTACTTTTACGTCTGGGAGATACCGCCTGGTACGCCATCAATCCGCGAGGTCAACGGAACCATGGGACATTCCCAGTTTCCTGTTCAGGATTGAATAATCCTTCAATCAGTCATACAGCAGCAGACTCAACACCAAGTTCTAGATACGAACACCAACTCAAACAAATGGGAAGAGACACTGAAACAACATAAGCCAGTACAACCAAGGTACCAACTTAATACTAACTGAAAAACAACTTAGAAACCAGATTACCTCAAGGTTCAAATCTACAACACTCTGAAAGCAGCCAGATCCACTAGAGACCTCTGAACCAAAACACCATCAGAAGGCCATACGAAAGAAGCTAGCGGAGTAAATGCCTCTACGCATGCAACGACACAAATCATCTGATTGTTGTGCGACTCCCAGTTGGTGTGTTGGAATTAATATTCTTCAGTTCCATGCCTTCAGCAGACCAATCCTGGACAAAAGTCCAGATGAAACGAATGAATGACTCAACATCGTATGTTCTACACTGAAATAGAATGAGTCAGAACTCTACGCTGGTTCCTTGTTTGCCTAATTGCCCCACCACCATGTGTGGGATGGATTTATGCCGTCATTCAAGATCAATTATTTTGAAAACTATCTGTTGCATCGTTATGAAATTTTTCCAGCCGTCTTATATTTACCCCCACCCAAGGAATATGTCTTTGATAGGTCCCAAAACAACTTAAATCATTAAAAGCGGCATCATTCCTTTGATGTTTTGCTTAACAACTAGTGATTTCTTGTTAAAAATGTTATGTTTACGGTAATGAGGACCTGCAAATTCAGATGACAAACAAAGGCGTATCTGGATTCGTATGGGAGTGGGTGCAATCAAAGAAGTAGCTTACAGTCGACAGAATCGGCTGCATTGCACAGGGTTTTTATCCCATATGGCTCAGTTTCTTTCCGCAGCGCGGAAAGCGTCGCACAAAGCACGAACTCCGTAGCTCCAGCGACGACCCTCGGCAGTCTCCGAATAAAACGAATGATGCGGCCCGGACAGACAGACAGAAAGGTAGGTAGGTAGGCAGAAAGATAGGTGGGTGGATGGATGGCTGGCTGGCTGGCTGGCTGAGTGGGTGGATCGGTCGGTCGGTGGGTCGGTCGGTCGGTGGGTGGGTGGGTGGGTCGGCAGGCAGGCAGGCAGGCAGACAGACAGATAGATTAGATAGATAGATAGATAGATAGATAGATAGATAGATAGATGGATAGATAGATAGATAGATAGATAGATAGATAGATAGATAGATAGATAGATAGATAGATAGATAGATAGATAGATAGACCGATATCGGTAGGTCGGTCGGTTAGTGGGTGGGTGGGCAGGCAGGCAGACAGACAGACAGACAGACATATAGATTAGATAGATTAGATAGATAGATAGATAGATAGATAGATAGATAGATAGATAGATAGATAGATAGATAGACAGATAGACAGATAGATAGATAGATAGATAGATAGATAGATAGATAGATATCTGTCGGTCGGTCGGTCGGTATGTGGGTGGGTGGGCCGGCAGGCAGGCAGATAGATTAGATAGATAGGACAGACAGATAGATTAGATAGATTGATATCGGTAGGTCGGTCGGTCTGTCGGTGGGTGGGTGGTCGGGCCGGCAGGCAGGCAGATAGATAGATAAATAGATAGATAGATAGATAGATAGATAGATAGATAGATAGATAGATAGATAGATAGATAGATAGATAGATATATAGATAGATAGATAGATAGATAGATATCGGTAGGTCGGTCGGTTAATGGGTGGGTGGGCCGGCAGGCAGGCAGACAGACAGACAGATAGATTAGATAGATAGGACAGACAGATAGATTAGATAGATAGGACAGACAGATAGATTAGATTAGATTAGATAGATAGATAGATAGATAGATAGATAGATAGATAGATAGATAGATAGATAGATAGATAGATATCGGTAGGTCGGTCGGTCGGTCGGTTGGTGGGTGGGTGGGCCGGCAGGCAGGCAGTCAGGCAGACAGACAGACAGATAGATTAGATAGATAGATAAATAGATAGATAGATAGATAGATAGATAGATAGATGGATAGATAGATAGATAGATATCTGTCGGTCGGTCGGTCGGTATGTGGGTGGGTGGGCCGGCAGGCAGGCAGAGAGACAGACAGACATACAGACAGACATACAGACAGACAGACAGACAGACAGATAGATATATAGATAGATTGATTGATAGATAGATAGATAGATAGATAGATAGATAGATAGATAGATAGATAGATAGATAGATAGATAGATAGATAGATATCGGTACGTCGGTCGGTTGGTCGGTGGGTGGGTGGGCCGGCAGGCAGGCAGACAGACAGACAGACAGACAGACAGACAGACAGATAGATAGATAGATATATTAGATAGATAGATAGATAGATAGATAAATAGATAGATAGATAGATAGATAGATAGATAGATAGATAGATAGATAGATAGATATCTGTCGGTCGGTCGGTCGGTCGGTATGTGGGTGGGTGCGCCGGCAGGCAGGCAGACAGACAGACATATAGATTAGATAGATTAGATAGATAGATAGATAGATAGATAGATAGATAGATAGATAGATAGACAGATAGACAGATAGATAGATAGATAGATAGATAGATAGATAGATAGATAGATAGATATCTGTCGGTCGGTCGGTCGGTATGTGGGTGGGTGGGCCGGCAGGCAGGCAGGCAGACAGACAGATAGATTAGATAGATTAGATAGATTAGATAGATAGATAGATAGATAGATAGATAGATAGATAGATAGATAGATATCGGTACGTCGGTCGGTTGGTCGGTGGGTGGGTGGGCCGGCAGGCAGGCAGGCAGACAGGCAGACAGACAGACAGACAGATAGATAGATAGATAGATATATTAGATAGATAGATAGATAGATAGATAGATATCTGTCGGTCGGTCGGTCGGTCGGTATGTGGGTGGGTGCGCCGGCAGGCAGGCAGACAGACAGACATATAGATTAGATAGATTAGATAGATAGATAGATAGATAGATAGATAGATAGATAGATAGATAGATAGATAGATAGATAGATAGATAGATATCGGTACGTCGGTCGATCGGTCGGTGGGTGGGTGGGTGGGCCGGCAGGCAGACAGGCAGACAGACAGACAGACAGACAGACAGACAGACAGACAGATAGATAGATAGATAGATAGATAGATAGATAGATAGATAGATAGATAGATAGATAGATAGATAGATAGATAGATAGATAGATAGATATCGGTAGGTCGGTCGGTCTGTCGGTGGGTGGGTGGTCGGGCTGGCAGGCAGGCAGATAGATAGATAGATAGATAGATAGATAGATAGAATAGATAGATAGATAGATAGATAGATAGATAGATAGATAGATAGATAGATAGATAGATAGATAGATAGATAGATATCGGTAGGTCGGTGGGTCGGTGGGTAGGTGGATGGGTCAGCAGACAGACAGACATTCAGACAGACATTCAGACAGACAGACAGACAGACAGACAGACAGACAGACAGACAGACAGACAGATAGATAGATTGATTGATTGATTGATTGATTTCCACCAGAAACCGGGCCTTGTCAGCTAGTTTATTTATATAATCACGTTTCATGAAAGAACCCACATTTGGAGACGCCTCTGATTCTTCGCGCTGTTTGTTTGAAAACGAAAGTCACGTGAAAATTTTGAATAATTTGGGTCGAATCTTGGGGAAGCTGTAAAACTGTTAAAATCATGGTCGTAATCTTTAAGTCATAATTAATATACCGTATATAAGCTAACTTTAAAATCTGCTGTAAAATCTCCAGAACAAAAATTGTTTTGTTGGGTGGACATAATGATAACGTTATATACTAAATCTCATCATTTTATCTCAGCCCGTTACTGAGATATTGAATTTTATATTGAGGCAACCAACAAAAAACACACTATATCAACATGAACCGGGTGTGTGACAAAGCCTCTTGAACTAAATTGGGAAACGATTAACATAAACCGAGCTGTTGGACAGTCGTCATCTATTTCATCGATAAGATGATCTAGGGAAGAACCTTCTGCAAGAGCTTAAGTTACATCTCCTGAAAGTATGACAGACCTAAGCATCAATTTCAATTGGAACCCAGTGGCAACAGAGTATTCTTGAATTCGGCCCCACGGAGGGGATATGTGCTTGTGTATAATTCTATTATTGGATTATGGATTATAAATATTCGCCAGCCAATTTCAGTGAACATAATGTAAGGAGAACGTGACTGTGAGTACATTTATTTCTGCCCGGAAAAATATGGACATTATCTGCTTCGCACTGGAGAAGAATAACCGACAGCAACACCTAAGGAAAAAGACTGTAATTAAATAATTAGTTTAATTATTAGCACTAGCAAAGCTTCTATATGTGGTGTTTTTCCATGCCATGGATGTGTAAGGTCAGTAGCTTTTTTTCAGTGAATGGTAGAATCAACAGGTGGTTGTTGTTTTGGTTGAGTACTCTGGCACCATCTCATTATATTTTAAATATGAGAATTGTAACTGGTGTCAGAAACAATTGTTTATATGTTGGGTTTTATACATTTACACCATTGTTTACTTTACTGATGTACAGTGGGTCAAAGATGTAGAACCAATCAGTGGTTGTTGTGTTGTTTGTAATAACATTGTTTTCTCTTGGGACAATGGGGTTAATGTATTTTTTTAAATTCAAAATCATTCCCATGCCTGTTCTTGAAATTCAATATGGCCATTATATATATATATATATATATATATATATATATATATATATATATATATATATATATATATATATATATTACTGCAGATCTTGATTTATTGCCTGAACTGTTTGTCCAAAAGTGTTGATGTTTACGTCAAGTCCAGTGTTGATATTTGTTCAACCGTGGTTGTTTATATGTTGTAAACAATCAATATCCACTATAGTAAATTTATAAGGTGATAAGTGGGAATGGAGAATTACACATAAATACAGTTAGGAACAGGAGTGAAGTATTTTCCTTCTTGTGTTTATTGTAGAATTCCAAGATCACCTTGCATTCTAACAATGACCAGAGAATCAACTAAATCCCCTAGACAAACTTAACATAATATTCTCATAAATTAAAATCCACATCCCACAGTAACATTGCTATATTATGTAATTTAAATAATTGTTGTATTTTTCTTAAAGTTGTATCAAATGTTTAAAGAAGTTATCTACAGTCATGTCCATTATAAACAAAGTGATAAAAACTTTAAGGCATCTTCAAAGTTTTCATAAAAGTAATGGTTTATTTTAGATACGTGAAAATGTTATAACTCATTGTTTTATTTAAAATGTTTTATTCGTCTATTACTACAATGAATAATGTAATCTTTTTTTGAGAGAGAAAGTTAGTTGCATATCCTTTGAATTACGCCGCAGTCAACCCAGCATTTATTGGGTGTTACGTTCAGGTTGCCCTTTTTAGATAGTTCTCTTCCAATATTTTGGCCATATACCATATTTCCATGTCTTCTACTATCTTCTACTATTCTACTATATGTATAAAAGAGAATGTTTTTTTTCTTTGTGTGTCCATTATGCGTTCCCGAACGGTCCATCCGATTGAGATGAAATTTTGTACAGATGTTGTTCTCACTCCCACGGGAACGAAAGCATCAGAAACACCGAGCAACGGGAACGGGAGCATCAGAAACAGACGAGCCACGGGAACAGGAAAGGGAGCATCAGAAACAGACGAGCAACGGGAACGGGAGCATCAGAAACAGATGAACAACGGGAACGGGAGCAGGGGCCGAACGCGTACTCTGTGCGCTTAGAGAAATGTATTTGAATGTATAATGACTACTTATATGAATTCAATGAGACGCTCCCCGCCAGGGGCTGGACGAAGCCGGGCCGGGTCGTCTAGTATATATATATATATATATATATATATATATATATATATATATATATATATATATATATATATATATATATATATATATACGATGGACGATATATGCATCCATCCATCCATCATGTACCATGCCGATAAGCTTGGGCGGTCATTATTCGCCATTTCACTCGTTCACCAGAATCGTGAATCAGCTCAGTGTTCTTGTCTCGACCATGTCACGTGGCCAAGTCATCCAGGTATTTACTTCTCTGTCTTCTCCTTGTTCTCTTCCCCTCGATCTTGTCAGTCATCACCAAGTTCTCCGATTTATTTCTTCTCATAGCTTGCCGCAACAAAAAAAAAATTGGCTGTCTACGTTTACTTTCTCTAATAAGTTTACGATTTTCATTTGTTTCTTGTAGTATTTGGTCACTGGTTTTTCTATCTGTCCATGGGTTTCTTTGCATTCTCTTCAGAAACCACATTTCCACAGCCATCAGATGTTTTTCAGCTTGGTTGCTCATTGTCCAAGTTTCACATCCATACAAAAGTACAGGCTCTATGTAGCAACTCAACACTCTTTTTCTCGTTGCAATTGACATTTTTTTTATTGGTCGGTATGTTTTTCAATTCGCCATGGCGATTCTTGTTCTGATCTCTTCAAGGCATCTCCCATCAGATGTTATGACTGTTCCGACATAATTGTAACGATTCACTTGTTTAAAAATATTCCCATTTACTTGTATCATCATCATCAAGTGCCCTGCCAGCTGGCGTAGGCGTTCATGGCTCTCCACAGATCTTGGTCGTTGGTGTTCTGAATCAACTCTGTTGATGGTATTCCTCGATGCCACCGTCTCAATCCATCCAGCATCATTTTTCTTGGTTTGCCCTTGCCTCTCTTCCCTTCGATCTTTCCAGTTGTCACGATGTTCTCTAATTCCTCTCTTCTCATCACATGACCGAAGAAAGATATTTGTTTCTTCCTTATTGTTGTATATAATGTTCTAGTTTCATTAGCCTGTATCAGGAAGTCGGTGTTAGTTACTCTTGCAGTCCAAGGAATTCGCAACATTTGTCTTAAAAACCACACCTCTGTTGCTTCTAATTTCTTCATAATTTGTTCATTTACATTCCAAGATTCACTGCCCTTCAGCAAAACGGGTTTTACATAGTATTTCAGCACGCTCTTTCTTACATTAAGTGATAGTGACTTATTGCATAAGATGCTCTTCATTTTCTCTCACACACACACACACACACACAAACACACACACACACACACACACACACACACACACACACACACGAGGGCGAGTTAATAAGTAAGCCACACAATTCTGTGGGATGGCAGGTAAATTAGTTGGAGTTTTCTACAGGTGTCATTAGGTTACAGCAACATCGAACTTCATATTCCCGTTTGTCAGGTGGCGCTAGGTGTCTCATGCGTATGTGCAGCGTATTAAAAAAAATGACGACTGTACTTACTGAGTGTACAACCAAAGAGAAAACTTTGCTACTTGCTGTTGTGCGTTTTTGTGTGTGGGTAAAAGGACTGCCTGCAAAGGACATTCACAAGGAAATGCTTCCTGTTTATGCTGACAAACGTTGTCCCGCAAAGCGGTGCATAACTGGGTAGAAAAATGTTCTCAAGGATTCGAATGACGCCGAAGTTGAATGTAACGTGAAAACGTGGTTTGGATAACAGAGCACGCAGTTTTGTGCAGCTAGTTTGAGAGGGCTGATAAAATGATTCGATAAGTGCATCAGTGTTGGTGGAAACTATGTTGAGAAATAAAGGAACAATGTATGTATAAAAATAAACGGGTTTCAAGTTGTTATTATATTTAGTTATTTTTCTACAGACATGTGTGACTTACTTATTGACTTCCCCTCGTATATCCCTGTTTACGTCATGTCTATCCTATTCACACTCCGATACAATAAAACTGCGAACTTCAATGTATGTACTGGTTCACCAGGCTGCATGATAACCAGATTTTCTGTATAGATTTAATAGCGTTAAAAACACGAGGACCGATTTCAATGCAGTGTACTATCCTGCATGGTTCTGTTTTCTTTCCGCAGAGCGGACTGCCGAACATCTGTATAGATACTGAACAACACAGTTGATAATGGAGGTCCCAGAAGTAGGCCAGCACACAGGTGTAACTGTTCCGATCTGTACGTTCCAGAACAAAATACCACTGTTCTCTAACCAGTTTAGTTTTGTTAGCTGCGATAAAGTCTACTAAACCAAGGGTTAGCGTCACAGTCTATCACGTAATTCATAAGATATGTGACGTTTACACCATTATAGGCATCTTTAAGACCTATTGTTACATCCAACGTTTCTTGTTGCCTGTAAAATCCTTCTTATATACCGTTTGCAAAAGTATCGGCATTGTTCCAAGTTGCTTGCATCGGCTAGTGGCTATTCATATTGTCCATGGGGAATACGTATACTTTCGAGATGTGGCATCACTTTCTTCATCACAATTTTGTCTGCTGCGTGGCGAAGGAGTAACGGACGTGGTTCGTGATCCCGCATACCCACGTTCGAAACAAAGATGCGCGCGATTTGACAGCAGACCGTATTGCGTTGGTTTTTACGAAATGGTGTGGGTGCCGGTCGTTCAGAAAGCAATGACAATCTACTGAACGTAAACTTGCCAAGACATCACAAGACAAACAATACTGGTGTTGACTACAATGTCCTGTAAAGGATATGCAGCTAACTAACACTGCAGGGCACTGATTCTGTAACTGTACAGTTGTGGGGGTTCTCTGCCAGGTATTGGAATTGGCTTCAGATAACTAGTATCCAGTCATCTGCTATTTGGAAGTCTCAGTAAAAGATCATTGAAGTCCATGACAATACATTGTATTTGTCAGCATCATCACCTACTTGATGTGATCATAACGTACGTCATTTGTTCCTGGGCATTATTTTATAATGAAATGAGAGCGTGGAGCGACACTGTGAGCTGTGAATTTCGTGTGAAGTGCTTTTACAGTTATCCGCAGTTGTTTATAGCGTGAACTGCATGTTCAGATAAATGGCGGCCGGCTGGTCGCTGAACTAACTGGGTTGCCTTATGCAGTAATGTGTTGCTACTACTGGTTTTCTAGTGACTACTGCTTCTATCGACAATGAACTGTATTTTTCGCGTCGGATTTTTGTGTTGGCATTCTGACAGCGGCATTATGCATAGTATAATTGTGCAGTTGGTTTGTCGATACTCCTATCTGTTTCACTGTTAACATGGGGCAGTGAGTAGCATCTTGTGCAATATTCACTGGCACGGGAACGGAGCATAATGAGGCTATTAGTTTTCTCTCATCATCATCATCATCATCAAGTGCCCTGCCAGTTGACGTAGGCGTTCATAGATCTCCACAGATCTCAGTCTTTGGTTTCCTGGATCAACTCTGCTGCTGATATTCCTCCATGCCACCGTCTCAATCCATCCAGCATCATTTCTCTTGGTCTGCCTCTTCCTCTCTTCCCCTCGATCTTTCCTGTTTGAAAGCATGATCGTCTACAGTCGAGAGAAATCCTCACACATAAAGTAGATGAAAATAAAAAGACTGCCTTTAAGAAAGTCTCTCCACTGAAGGAAGAAAAGAACAATTTGACTCGTTTGGTTCTAACTAAAAAATTAAGTTGCATGTCCTTCACAGGACGTAGCAGTCAACCCCGGCATATTCGCTGTTCGTGATTCCTGGGCAAATTTTAAGTTCAGTAGTTTGCCATTGCTTTCTGAACGACCGGCTCCAATACCTTTTTCGAAAAAACCAGCACCGCTGTGTTTCGAACCCGGGTATACGGGCTCACAAACCGCGTTCGCAAGCCCTTAGCCACAGAGACCGTCTAATCGTTTGGTTCTAGGTGTTGCGAAATACCGGCCCCAATAGAAATCTAAACACTTTACAGTGGTGCAGAATAAGGGGAGGTAAAACTGGTAGCTGTAAATAAGACTATACAGCAGGCTTAATTATCCCCAGTTTACATATCTAATATAAGAGGTAAACATGTCAGGTCTTAGTCAGATATGACTGAGCTACCGTATGACAGTAGAAGGTACTACCTGCTTCTGTTAGCGCCGAATGTTGGGCGTCGCTTACCAAACCCGATACCCCACATTGTGCCAACGGCTTCGGGCGGAGGAGCGCAATTGGGAGGATACAAGCCTTATCCTAGTTCGAGGAAATGCAACCTAACGACTAAATGTCATGGCAGGGCAGACCAAGCCCTAAGCTTTGGTTGGCAACTGGTCTAGTATCGAAGCTCCAACAGGCTTCTGCAGCTTGTCTTGTTCCAGGTGTATTGGTGTCACCTTTCCTCTGGAGTACACTAGACAGGCCGAGAGAGGGATCGTGCTGCATGGGCAACACATAGTCTCTAAATTCAGCCCAGGCTTTGTGTTATGGAGAGGTGTAACTCCATTTTACAAACTATCCTCTGTCAAGACGGTAAGGTGCCAGTCAGTCATAAGAGGTAAACAATAAATTATTGCTATATCAGGAAATCAACATCAGGATTACTAAGGCAGCAATAAAAATGAATATGGTAACAAAAAGAGTCTGAGAGAAAAGAAAACTTACTGCCAAATAACAGTCCTGGTCTATCAAGCCTGTGTCCTGAGTACTCTTCTTTATGGCGGTGAAGACTGGTCAATTTACTCACACTGAGAGAAACGTTTAAACAACTTTCATATGAGGTGTCTGTGAAGATTACTTGGTAGTAAGTGGCAAGACAGAATAACAAATACTGAAGTATTGGAAAGATCCGGTTGTGTGACGGTTGTGTGACGCAAGTTAGCGAGGCATCCGTTTCAAGAATATGACCACAGCGCGAAGCCGAAGTCGCGGTTTGTGCGGGTGAAGAGCAATTTTTGTACGATGGTTCGACAAAGGTCTCAATAAGCGCGCTCTCTCTCTCTCTCTTTCTCTCTCTCTCTCTCTTTCTCTCTCTCTCTCGCTCTCTCTCTCTCTCTCTCTCTCTCTCTCTCTTAATGAGTCTCTCTCTCTCTCTCTCTCTCTCTCTCTCTCTCTCTCTCTCTTAATGAGTAGTGAGCCTGCAGTCAGTGAGCTGGCATAGCTTTTCGGTCAAGGAATGGGTGCCGGTGCCTCCAGCTTTTAAGTGCACTTTCTCCTGCATTATCACACTCAGCAGACGGTGCAGAGAGCAGAACCCTGCCGCTATCAATGCAGAGGTCAACGCGCCCATCTATGAACACTCAGATAGCCCCGAAGTGCTCATCTATACAGATGGATCTGTTGTAAAGCAGCAGAGAAGTGCGTGGGCATTTACAGCTCGTTAAGCGGGCCGAACCGTTAAAGAATCCAGTGGTGCCCACTCTATGACCACGAGCAGCATGACGATGGAGGTGATGGCAGTAACACAGGCTTTCATATGCCTGGAATCACAGCATTATACCAACGTGTGTGTACTAAGTGATTCAATGAGCATGATTCAGAAGATCGAAGCTGGATCTGTACGTAGACAGTGGACTGAGTCGCTGCGGAAGTCTATTGTCCGTAAAGTCACCTTCATCTTCGTCCCGGGACATGCGGGAGTCGAGGGAAATGAACGAGCTGATAAACTGGCTGGCTCTGCACCCCCTGTAGATGGCCAGCCCATGGATCGTGCTGATATTATTAACGTCCTTAAAGATATGACGAGAACAGAGGACTTTGACTTCAGTGATTCCACATCGCTGTCCAGGATGAAAGACCTGGGAGTAAGAATCGGCATGGCCAGACGCGAGAGGTACATCGGGAAAACAAGGCGCCTCGTCAACCAACATAGAACTGGCACTATTAGCCACCGGACGCTGATGCATATGCTGGGGGGGGGGGGGGGGTCTGAGCACCTATGGACCTGCCCGGAGTGCAATGAAGATACCCCAACTGATAACTGATAACTGATAACAGCTTTTCGGTCAGTTCTGCCTGGTGTAGCTTGAAGCTCGTCAGTTGGTGTCCAGTGGCTTTGCATTTATCACCAGGTACTGAGAGGGCGCGCACAGCGATTGCTACTCTTGGCCTGCGTGTGCTTGAATAATCCGTCTGTGCGATAGATCTTGTTGATCCCGCCAGTAGTTATATGCTTGTCTCAACGATTAAACCTTGGATGTCTAAATTCACACTGTCTCACAGTGAAACCATGAATGGCTCATGTAATCAGTCGAGGTTCCTTAGATATCACGATCCTACTTGGATAACTGTGGCAATTCTAGAGCTAAAACAAGCTTACCAAGCTCCGATCCTCGCAGAAAGAGCGCCTTTATTAGTTCACAACCTATCATCGTTGCCCTTCGCGGGACCCGGCGTTCCCATTGATGACTCTGGATAACTTTGTGCTGATCGCACGGCCTTACATGCCGGCAACGCATCGTTCTGCCCTACCAAATGTCGATGGTATGTGACATGCCTACCTTGTTTGTAACGGGTATCGGGGAAACATGGTTCGACTACGGAGAGGGAGCATGAGAAACGGCTACCACATTCAAGGAAGGCAGCAGGCGCGCAACTTACCCACTCCCGGCATGGGGAGGTAGTGACGAAAAATAACTAAATGGGACTCTATCGACGCCCTGTAATTGGAATGAGTACACTTTAATCCCTTTAACAAGGATCTATTGGAGGGCAAGTCTGGTACCAGCAGCCACGATAATTCCAGCTCCAATAGATAATATTAAAGTTGTTGCAGTTAAAAAGCTCATAGTTTGATCTCAGGTGCATGCAGGCTACAAGCTCGTGCCGATTCACTGCCCGTTGTCCTGCCCTACCGTCTGCCTGCTCTCTCCCGTGATTAATGGTGCATGGAATAATGAATAACCCCTCTGCCGTGCGTCCACCTTGACGAGGTAGGGGGGCTTGAGCGTTCCAATGACCCCAAGAGCTATGCCGACGGTAGCACAGCTACTGGTAGGGTCACCCATGTCGGACAGGTCAAGGGAGAGGGACCAGACGAAGTGACGCACAAACCTGCTGCCTTGTAGGTAGACTGGGGACAGTCAAAGGCTAGGGAAAGCATCCCGAAAAATGCTTGTCGAAATCGGATGTACTGAGCCACAGGCTTGACAAAGAAGTGCAACGTAACTTTATCATTTCATGATGCCACAGATGAAGATTAATCGTTATGGTGCTAATCCCGTGAAGTCCCATCAGGCGGTGATAGTGCCGGGCCCCCTGCCTCGAGGGGGTCCACCCATGACTACTGGTGGTCACCTTCCCCTGTGCTGTGGAGTCAAGGCACAGAGGAGTAGGTTAAGAGCTATTGACCAAACACCCCGGACTCTCAACATACTACAATGGAATGCCGAAGGAGTTTATAACAAGAAAGCCTCCCTAACACAGCGTCTTCATAAAGATAGAATAGATGTGGCATGCATTCAAGAGACACACCTCAACGCCAATCGCACATTTTCAGTCGAGGGATATCAGGCCACACGTTTCGACCGCAAAGGACACAAAGGAGGAGTTGTAATACTTACACGAAATACAATACCTTGCAGCGAAGTATCTGTGATCTCTGACAACCAAACGGAAATTATAGGTGTTGATATAATGATAAAGGACATGAAAATAAGAATTTACAATCTGTATAGTCCGGCAGATAAGGATCTTACACTCTCAAACATGGAAATAACTGACACAAATTGCATTGTTGTCGGAGACTTTAATAGCCGCTCAGAAAGATGGGGATACCCAGATACTGACAAAAGAGGAGATGAAGTGGAGGACTGGGAAATAGACTCAAATCTCCATCTACTCAACAAAGCGGATGACACACCGAGCTTCTACTCCAGAAGATGGATTACCACTTCTACTCCAGACTTAGCTTTCTGCACAGGAGACATCCTCCACAAAATCGATCGCCATGTGCTTGACCAATTAGCAGGTAGTGACCACAGACCAATCAAGCTTGTAATAAATATAGAGTATGTTCCACAGGAGCAAAAGCCTTTGCCTCGCTGGAATTACAAACGAGCAGATTGGGACAGATTTTCCATACTAACAGACAAATATTGTGAAAACATAAATACACGATATGGCAACATGCAGCAAATGGTGGAAAGTCTAAACAGAGCAATAATACAGGCGGCCACTGAGTCTATTCCAAGAGGAGCGAGGAAAAATTACAAACCATACTGGACTGAGGAACTACAAATTTTGGAGGACAAAGTTGAAGATGCTAGGAAGACCGCAGAGAGAGAACAAACAACTGAAGCGAACATCTCTCTCAAAGCCATCTCAGCAAAATATAAAAGAACAGTAAATCAAACAACAAGAGATTGTTGGAGGAAAAAAACAGAAAACCTGAATTTTGACAGGGATGGAAACAAACTATGGAAACTAGTGAAAGCCATGAACAATGAAGGACCTAGAAACAAACAAATAACAATTAAACAAGGAAATGCCTTGCTTACAGGAAAAAAGGCTGCAAATGCACTAATGGAACACTATGCCAGTGCAAACCACATTGATATTACAGCCGAACAGAAGAAAGCAATCAAAGATAAACAGATACATCATAGATATACAGAGACAGCAGCAGAATATATGATGGCAAATCTAACAATGGAAGAAATGGAACAGGCAATGAATACCCTAAAAAAGAAGACATCACCAGGAAAGGATGGAATCACAAATGAAATGCTAATAGGACTAGGCACTAAGGCAAAAAAGAAACTACTAGCAGTCCTAAATTACAGCTGGAAGAGGGGAATAGTCCCACAGGCATGGAAGGAAGCTATACTAATACCAGTCCCAAAGAAAGGAAAAGACCTGGAAGAACCAAATGGCTATCGACCTATCAGTCTTCTTAGCTGTGTAGGAAAATTAATGGAACGCATTATCAATGGCAGGCTAACATGGCATCTGGAAGAAAACCAACTCTTAACACCACACCAAGCAGGATTCAAAAAGTACAGATCCACTGAAGATCAAATAACCTATATAGCTCAGGAAATAGAGGATGCCTTCCAAGAGAAAAAGCACACACTAGCGGTCTGGATAGATTTAGAAAAAGCATTTGATAAAGTATGGAAGGAAGGACTGAAAGTAAAACTGCAAAAAATGCATGTTTGTGGGAAAATGTACAAATGGATCAGCCACTACCTTGAGAACAGAACTGCCAGGACAAAAGTACAAGGACAAACCAGCAAAATGATGCTGTTGGAGCAAGGTGTCCCCCAAGGAGGAGTTCTTTCACCAACATTATTCCTAGCATATATAAACGACATCACGGAAAACTTTCCAGCCAGAGTACACACATCATCCTTTGCAGATGACCTAGCCATATGGACATCTGAAGAATATATTAGTACAGCTAACAGCAGAATACAGCAAGCCCTATTAGCGCTAGAGGACTGGTCAAAATCATGGCTAGTGAAGATAAGTGAGGAGAAAACAACATGCACAGTATTCTCCCTCTCAACTAAAACTCAGCAACCTAAGCTGGTATTGAATGGAAAAATATTGCGCCATGAAGAAAATCCAAACTATCTAGGAGTCACCTTTGATCGTCGCCTGACATGGAAGACACAGGTTGAGAAAAATCGAACAAGAGCAAGGCAAAGAATGGCAATCATGAAAAAGCTTGCTGGTACAACGTGGGGAGCAGATGAGAAAGTTCTCAAGAAGTTATATACTGGACGGGTGAGGCCAGTACTGGAATATGGCATTGCAGCTTGGGCAACAGCAGCTAAGTCAAACTTTAACAAAATAAGCAGAGTCCAAAATCAAGGAATGCGAATCATAACTGGAAGCCTGAAGACAACGCCTATTAATGAACTAGAAAAGATCACTTGTTTACAACCAATGCAGGATAGAAGAGATAGCAGAGCCCAGCAACAAGCTGAAAAATTTAGAAGATTGACAGACCACCCTATGTATAAAAGGTTTAGTGGTTTTGGAAAGGGAAGACTGAAGCGTAGCAACTTTGTAGAAACTGCAAAACGAAAGATTAGGGCAGATCCCATACTTAACATATCAACAGTCAAACCCATTTACAATGCAGACAAGTTCCCAGCTTGGAGACAGCAGCAACTGCCTGAGATGATAGAAAACATTCCTGGTATTGAGAAAAAGAACACTCAGCATGAAACCGAAAGAAGAGAAATAACCCTAAACTACATAAAAGAACATTACCCAAGCAGCAATTGGACCCATGCATATACAGATGGATCAGCCAAAAATTCAGTAGAGAATGGAGGAGGAGGAATTCTCCTAAATTTAAAAAATGGAGTGAAAAAAACACATTCAGTGGCAACTGGAAAATTTTCAAGTAACTTCAAAGCGGAGGTAGAGGCTCTGAAAACTGCAGCAGAAATGCTCTTGATGGAGGAAAATAAAGAGACGCAAATAGCTATCTTTACAGATGCAAAGTCAGCTGTCTCAATACTGAAGGGCAATTACAGCACAGAAATAGCTGACCTAAGAGCAGCACTCCATGGTCTATGCCAGAAATCCAAAAAAGTTGTAATACAGTGGATACCATCACATTGCAGTATACCTGGAAATGAAGAGGCTGACAGACTGGCAAAAGAGGGCGGACGACTACCACAGCCTGACATAGACATAACCTATAACGAGGCAAAGAGGTTGATAAAAAGCACTTATAGAACCAAATGGGAATCAGAGCATCCAGGTCACCAGAAGGATGATGCATATTACAAACTCGACCGAAGAGAACAAGTAGCAATCTTCAGACTCCGCACAGGACATAACAGGCTGAAATACCACTTGTTCAATAAACTAAAGATAGGAGATACCGATGAATGCAATTGTGGAACTGGTAAAATGACAGCTAAACATTTGCTGCAGGAGTGCCCAATATATGCAGAACAGAGAAAGATATTTTGGCCCACACCTGCTTCATTTGAGGACAAGCTCTATGGAGATATCAACAAGCTCAAGTTGACTGCAGCTTACTTTAACTACATTCAGGTTGGCATTTAAAGGTGCATGAAGAAGTATTTAGACTGCCGCACTTCATACCACAGGTATGTCGGTTACAAAAGCGCCCCAGAGGCATGAAATGGAATATTGCTTGGATAGCAAATCCATTACGTGGAAAGTCCGAACCAAAAGCTCACTGTGTGGGCTTCATAAAAGGTGGAAAAAGTGTCCCAGTGGCACGAAATGGAATATTGCTTGGATAGCAAATCCATTATGTGGAAAGTCCGAATCGAAAGCACACTGTGTGGGCTTCATAAAAGGTGGAAAAAGTGTCCTAGTGGCACGAAATGGAATATTGCTTGGATAGCAAATCCATTATGTGGAAAGTCCGAATCGAAAGCTCACTGTGTGGATGTCATCTGCAGACTGCATACTTCTGGTTTCCGGAAGAACAGCCTATGGTGAATGGAAGGCCCAATATACGGAAGTGAGGCTAAGCAGCCATGTGCAGGACGTGACGATTCCTTGGGTGAGCCCAGTACCAGAGCGCTGTGTGTTGGCTCTGCAAGTATGGAAGCCTCCTTGGATGGCGGGGAATGCCCATGGTCTGCCCCTGCCTTCCCTTGAGGGCTGACCAGGATGTCTTTGGCTGTTCTATATGGGCCAGCTGGGATGGGGGATAACACCACAACAGTGAGAGCCAAACGTCCTAAGAAACCCCCGGGAAGGTTAACCCGGTCAACAAATGCCCGCAGAAGTCGGATGTGTCGGCCTAACGGCGCAAGAACGCAGCTCTGCTGTGGACAGGCACAACGCAATCACGTCAGAAAAAAAAAACTCCGGATGAACGAAGAAGAAGAAGAAGAAGAAGAAGAAGAAGAAGAATGAATAAGATCTCGGTTCTATTTTGTTGATTTTCGGAACTGGGGGTAATGATTAACAAGGACAAATGGGGGAATTCGAATTGCGGCGTTAGAGATGAAATTCTTGGATCGCCGCAAGACGAGCTACTTAGAATGCATTTGTCAAGAATGTTTCATTAATCAAGAACGAAAGCTAGAGGCGCGTAGGCGATCAGATACCGTCGTAGTTCTGACCATAAACGATGCCGACTAGCTACCCCAGTTTCAAAATGGCAAGGTGGAGCGAAATGGAATATACATTGGCCAGCAAATCCATTACGTGGAAAGTCCAACGCGAAAGCTCAATGTTTGGGCGACGTCAAGTGTCGAAAATGTTCCAGTGGCATGGAATGGAATAGTGCTTGGCTAGCAAATCAATTACGTGGAAAGTCCGAATCAAAAACCCATGTGCTGGCGGCATGAAAGATTGAAAAATGTCCAAGTGTTGCGAAATGGAATATTGCTTGGTTTGCAAATCCATTACGTGAAAAGTCTGAATCTAAAGCTCGCTTTGTGGATGTCATATGCAGCCTGGTCTCCTGGTTTCCGGAAGAAGAGTCTGTGATGGACGAGAGGCCCACTATACGGAAGTGAGGCTAAGCAGCCATGTGGAGGACGTGACGATTCCTTGGGTGAGGCCAGTACCAGAGCGTTATGTGTCGGCTCTGCAACTATGGAAGCCTCCTTGGATGGCAGGGAATGCCCATGGTCTGCCCCTGCCTTCTCTTGAGGGCTGACTGGTATGTCTCCGGCTAATCTGAATGGACCAGCTGAGATTTAACCGTCCTACGAAACACCCGGCAAGGTTAACCTGGTCAACAAATGCCAGCAGAAGTCGGACGTGACGGCCGAAAAGTGCAAATATCTCAGCTCTGCTGTAAACAGGCACAACGCAATTACGTTCAAAAAATATTCTGGATGAACACAGTAGAAGAAGAAGAAGTACCTTTGGAGCAAGTCGCCGCTGATCTTGTTGCTTGGGGGGCAAAGATCAGAAATGGAATAAAGACAACGGAGAACATGATTGCAGATAGGTAACACAATGAGCGTGTGAGGCTTCAGATGGTGCTTGATAGTTGAAATGACCATGTGCTCACAGACTTCAATTGTGAACATACATTTACCGCGCTAATTGGTCTGATCAGACACATCGCTACCGCAATGGGTTGTTGTAGTTATTATGCCTTTTTTGAAGCACAACGTAACAAACTATCGTCTGTCAAGACAAGGTGTCATTTTGGTTTAATAATAAAATTCTGAGACCAATGTATAGTATAGTGCTATTTGAATGGTTAGATACGAATTAAGTCCATATTCCATTGTTGTGGATTCATCTGGCTACTGAAGACAAACAATACATGAGTGTTTATTTATGAACTGTCTTAGTAGCCTCGAAGGGTTCCCCAATTGCTATTTATGTCTTATTATTTGTTTATATTGCATAAAGTTAAAAACGGACAGAAATGGCACGAGTGAGTATTGAGCATGAGTATTTCCCCTTTACAAGGAGTTAACATGGATAAACGCCTAGGTCATGTTGGAGTGCTAGACAACGAGAGAGATCTGATTTGTTGACTCCAAGAATGCCAGTAGTTGGAACACACATTCGGGACAAATACCATATTTAATCGACTGCTATTTGAAAATGTAATAATTGATGGAAGAGAATACTTAAGCAAGGTCCTGGCTTTGTATTTAATAGTGGTTTCAGCAATTAGGAACGAATGAGGGGACGAATCTAACATTGTTGCGACTAGTATGTTACTGTATGCTGTATGGCTCTGAAACCTGGAGTACAACGAAAGGAGACGAAGCCTTGCTACAAACCTATGAGAACAAAGTTTTAAGACGCATCTTTGGACCCATTAGGGATACACAAAGTGGAGAGTGGAAAAGAAGAAGTAACAAAGACATTTATGATCTGTTTAAGTCCCCGCTAATCACTGGTATCATGAAGGCTAATAGACTACAATGACTGGGGCATATAGAAAGATTGATTGATTGATCTAGGAACCGACATCACAGCATTCGGGACATTCCCATAAGCGCTCCGTCCCCATCCTCAGCAACCAGCGAAGAGTTCCAACACTAATAGTTCCAGTAGCAATCTGATTATATGTCCGTCTCGCCTTTCCTCTGAGCGTCGAGCGTCGGCCAGATCCCCTCGTCACTCCTCGCTGCCTCATTCTAACCAGACTATGGTGATCTATTTGCTCCTCCGAGGTGTACACGTGCTCCCACAAGGCCGCAACCACGTCTGCCTTGTCATGCATCAATACTCCACCAAGTTCTGCCGAGCCAGCCAATCTGTCCGCCTGTTCATTCCCCAGCACACCGGCATGCCCAGGAGAAAAGATCCAGGTGATGCTTGCTACCCGTGACCTCCGAAGCGAAGCAAGCCACTCTGCACGAAGCTTGCCTATTCTCACCCTTCTCAGCATGCTTTCTGAGTCAGTTACAATCACAATATGTGTATGTATCGTGTTTTCTATCCAGCGGAAAGCTGCACTGACCGCCTCCACCTCCATTCTTAAGCTAGATGTAGTGTCATCTTATAGAAAGAATGGAAGATAACAGGAAAACAAAACTCGCTTACACTCAGGAAATAAATGACCGTAGACCCCGAGGTAGACCAAGAAGACGGTGGAGAGATAATATATATACAGACCTACAAGCACTTGGAATCAACGACTGGCAAGAGAAGGTCAACCAGAGAGACGAATGGAGACGGATTGTATCTGCAGCACAGAACCTCAATGGCTCGGAACGCTGAAGAAGAAAAAGAAGTTAGTTAGTTAGTTAGTTAGTCGCAGTTTCAACTTCACAGCAACGGGTCGTCCCCATTATGCTCCGTTCCTGTGCCAGTGAATATCACACAAAACGCTCCCCACTGCCCAATGTGAAAAGTGGAAAAGAGAGGAGTCTCGACAAACAACATCCCGCACAAATACACTGTGCATAATGCAGCCACCAGAATGTCAACACACCAGTCCCCCACGAAACACCCAGTTCATCTCTGATGGAATCGGCTGTCATTTTCCTATCTGAATGTTTCCTAGATGTTCACCCACACAGTCCACGAAAAAACAGTTCATTGCTGATGGCAGTGGCAGTCAACCAGAAGCCCAGCAAGCCACGCATTTCTGCATAAGGCAAAAACCGGTCAACTCTGGGACATAGCCACCTGCCATCACTCCGAACATGCAGTCACGTTCCAAAAAACCTCAGGCAGATTCAAAAGCATTTCACATGAAACTCACATCTCACAGTGTCGCGCCACGCACTCACTCATTAGCAGGGCGACGGAACCATCAAGCCTCCTTAGTGGCCTCTTACGACATGCGTGGTAGGCTACAGTGTTGCTATTCTTTGCTTCCCTTATGGGCCCCGGCAACACACGGGAGAAGAAGAAGTATGTTACTGGGACAATTAGCTTCCACACTTTACATCTGCTCAGAGGAGACGGATCATTTATTGGTTTGCCCGTAGTGCTATTATGCTTGATTAAAAAATCAAATAAACGGCACATTGCTTGATTGAATATAAAACCAAAACATGCTTATGGTATTTCGTAAATTATACGTATATTTAATTGTCAGGTTTTGGATATGTATTTTGAGTATTCCGCTTGATTCAATGTGTTTTTCGCTTTGCAATTTTCGGAGTATCTAATGGGATAAGTACACATCTCCGAGGTGCTCTGTGCATGTTGCCAGGGTATCACAGAGGAGGGAGCCGCGGAAGCATAATGGCTAGACGCTCATCTGCCGGCGCGTGGGTCATGGGTTCCAATCCGTATTGAGGAAATTTTAAGAATGACTTCGGCTCTCATGTCGATCAAACATAAAATGGGTACCAGTACAAGACATGGGAAGTAAAGGCGACTTGAAGGATACTGACCACACAACCCACCATAAAGCCCAGTGTGTCTTAAAGAGTGTACAAAGGTCCTTAACGTTTTTACTTACCACAGAGTAGGGCTTGCCGGCTGGCCCAATTGTCATGTGTTCAAACTCAAGTTGAGGCGAGGATTTGTCAGAACTCTCCTGGGTTCCCGGTTCGATAGTCTAAACAGGCACCAGAACATGTCATTGGTAGTAAAGGCGGCTGGCGTAATGTTGACCACATCATTAACTGAGTGCCGATTGGTCTATACAAATATGGTATATATATATATATATATATATATATATTTACAACATCAGATGGATTTGCGCAACAGAGATCAAGAGAAGAATAGGGCAAGCAAAGGCTGCATTTCAGAAAATGAAGAATATCTTATGCAATAAATCACTATTATTGAATGTAAGAAAGAGAGTACTGAAGAGCTTTATAGAACCTGTTTTGCTGTATGGCTGTGAATGTTGGAATATACATGAACAAATTAGGAAAAGATTGGAGGCAACAGACATGTGGTTCCTTAGACAAATGTTGCGAATTCCTTGGACTGCCAAAGTAACTAACAACGAATGCCTTAAAGAGGCTAACGAAACTAGAACGTTATATACAACAATAAGAAAGAGATAAACAGCTTTTTTTTGGTCATGTGATGAGAAGAGAGGCACTGGAGAACATCGCGACAACTGAAAAGATCGATGGGAAGAGAGGCAGGGGCAGACCATGAGAAATTATGCTGGATGGATTGAGACGGTGGCATGGAGGAATATCAACGGCAGAGTTGATCCAGAAAATCAAAGACCGAGATTTGTGGAGAGTTATGAACACCTACGCCATCTCTCTCTCTCTCTCTCTCTCTCTCTCTCTCTCTCTCTCTCTCTCTCTCTCTCTCTCTCTCTCTCTCTCTCTCTCTCTCTCTCTCTCTCTCTCTCTCTCTATCTATCTATATATATATATATATATATATATATATATATATATATATATATATATATATATATATGCCTCAAGGCTTGGAAAAGAATGCTTTATGTTACTTTATCCCAGAGCGGGGCACTCATTTACCCTAGCAACTGACCAGACTGCTTAAGGCTGTGAATGTAGATCCAAGCCACGTGGATGTGGAAATCAAGAAGAAATTACTACATTACTTACCCAAAGTACGCAAGGTGACAGCGGATAAAAAAGAATTTCAAAGATACAACGGTGAGGGCACCAGGCCAGACAAATCATCTTTGCAAACTGGTGAGAGAACAATGTCAGAGTAAATACGAGATGTAAAGATGGCAGACGGGCGGTTCGAAAGAACAGTAGTGAAAAGCACGGTTTTTGTAAGAAGAGCCAAGAGTTGTCTTGCGCGAAGGTGGGCACAGCATATTACAGACACTCTGGGAATGAAAATGCATGAGGCTGAGTTGAGTTGAGTTAAGTCAAGAACCGACATCATAGAACTAGGGACATTCCCATGCTAGCCCTGTCCTAATCTTCAACAGCAAGTGAAGAGTCCCAGCACTAATGGTACCAGTTGAAATCAATCAATCAGGCGCCGTCTTCACAATGAAGGTTGGCTGCAATGAATCATCAACATTGTCTATCTCTCGCCCTAATTGTGCATTCTGTGAGATTGATGTTCGTCCATCTCTTGATGCTTGCTTGCTTGCTTGCATTCGCTGGCTGTGAACTCCAGTGTGAAGTTCTGTCTGTATGTCGGATGGTGACATCCTGTTGTCCAACATCAGTGTGATGTCATACCGTACTGAGGTTTGCGTGAGGATCCGTTGACCCATGTCTGGCTTATTGGTGTGTTATTGTTATTGGTTATTAATCTGTCTGTCTGTCTGTCTGTCTGTCTGTCTGTCTGTCTGTCTGTCTGTCTGTCTGTCTGTCTGTCTGTCTATCTGTCTGTCTATCTATGTATCTATCTATCTATCTATCTATCTATCTATCTATCTATCTATCTATCTATCTATCTATCTATCTATCTATCTATCTATCTATCTATCTATCTATCTATCTATGTGTGATGTCATACCGGACTGAGGTTTGCGTGAGGATCCGTTGACCCATGTCTGGCTTATTGGTGTGTTATTGTTATTGGTTATTGATCTGTCTGTCTGTCTTTCTGTCTGTCTGTCTATCTGTCTGTCTATCTATGTATCTATGTATGTATGTATGTATGTATCTATCTATCTATCTATCTATCTATCTATCTATCTCCCATTGGCACCTTGCCGTCTTGACAGACGATAGTTTGTGCTTTAAAAAGGCATAATAACTCTTAACTATGGCGGTAGCGAGTGTGACTGATAAGGCCAATTTGCGCTGTAAATGTCCGTTCACAGTGGGTGCATGTGAACACGTGGTCATTTCCACCATCATGCACCATCTTACGTCTCAAACGCTTGGTGTGTGACTTTTCTGCAATAATTTTCTCCTTTGACTTTATTCCATTTCTGATATTTGCCCTCCATGCAACACGTTCAGCGGCGACTTGCTCCCAATGTGCATTATCAATGCCTGTATCAATCATGTCCCGCTTACACACATCTTTGTATCGTAGTAGAGGCCGACCCTGAGATCTCTTACCCATCTGTAATTCACCAAAAAAGATATCCTTTGGTATTCTACCATCATCCATCCGCCTAAGATGTCCTATCCATCTAAGTCTACGAAGACTGAGCATGGAATAAACTGTCACACAACCTGATTTTTCCAATACTTCAGTATTTGTGATTTTGTCTTGCCACTTAATACCAAGAATTCTTCGCAGACACCGCATATGAAAGCTGTTTAAATTGTTCTCTTGGTGTGAGTAAGTTGTCCAGGTTTCACTGCCATAGAGAAGAGTACTAAGGACACAGGCTTGGTAGACAAGGACTTTTGTTTTGGCTGTAAGCTTCCTGTTCTCCCAGACTCTTTTTCTTAACCTGTTCATTGTTGTTGCTGCCTTACCAATCCGGATGTTGATTTCCTGATCTAGGGATAATTTGCTATTTACCACCGATCCTAGATATGTAAAATGGTCTACTATCTCTAGTTCGGCGTCGTCAATAAAGATTGATGGTACCCCATGTGCACCTTGTGACATAATCTGTGTCTTCTTTTTGCTAATTGTTAAACCAAATTCAGAACAAGCATTGGAGAATGCAGATAGTAGACATTGCAATTCTTCCTCAGAGTGGGTCGTAACTGCAGCATCATCTGCAAAAAGCAACTCTCTGATCAGTACCCTCCTAATTTTGGTCTTAGCCTTCAATCTCTGAGCATTGTAGAGGCCGCCATCTGAGCGTGAGTGAATGTATATACCACCATCCTGATCACGAAATGCATATTTCAGTAGAAGTGAAAAGTATATTCCAAAGAGGGTGGGAGCTAGTACACAACCTTGCTTAACTCCACTCTTGATTTCAAATTCTTCAGAAGTTGCACCATCAAACTTGATTATACCCTTCATGCCTGTGTGGAACGATTCCACAATAGACAGAAGAGTTGGTGGGCAGCCAATCTTCTTTAGTGCCTTGAACAGACCCTCACGACTGACCAAATCAAATGCCTTTGTGAGGTCGATGAAGGCAATAAACAGTGGTTGATTCTGTTCACGGCATTTTTCTTGCATTTGTCGCAATGAGAATATCATATCAGTGGTAGACCGGTTCTGTCGAAAGCCACACTGTGATTCGGGGTAGACTTGATCTCCTAGGACTTGAAGTCTGCACAGAACAATTCTGGCAAATACTTTTCCAACAATACACAGAAGTGAGATACCCCTATAGTTGTTGCAGTCGCTCCGATCGCCCTTATTCTTGTACAGTGTTATGATGCTTGAATCTTTGAAATCCTGTGGGACTTGTCCTTCACGCCAGCATAGCTCTATTAGCTGGTGGATCTGTATAGTGAGTGTGTCTTGCCCACTCCTGATAACCTCTATTGGAATCCCATCCTTACCTGGAGCCTTGCCAGATGCAAGTTCATTTATAGCACACTTAACTTCTGTTATGGTGGGAAGTGTGTCCAGGTGGTCAAGGGTTGGTAGAGCCTCTATGGCGTTGAGGGCATTATCCGCTAGTTTGGTCTCACTTGAGTAAAGCTCCAAATAGTGCTCTACCCATCTGTCCATCTGCTGTTTCTTATCAGTGATGACTTCTCCAGTCAAGGTTTTCAATGGTGCACTCTATCTATCTATCTATCTATCTATCTATCTATCTATCTATCTATCTATCTATCTATCTATCTATCTATCTATCTATCTATCTATCTATCTATAGCCAGGGGACTTAACCTAAGATATAGCAATGCTACTAAAAGTTATGTCCCTTGTTTTATTTTTTCTTATGTTGAGTCATGTAATTACAAAATTAAATTTTAGTAAGTAAATAGATGATAGTACACTAAGAAACTATTACAGTTGGTTGCACAGGAATGAAAAGAAGACGTGTAGAAAATTTCATCTCAATCGGATGGACCGTTCGCGAACGCATAAAGAACGGACATACATACACACACACATACACACATACATACATCCTTTTTTTTTTTTATAGATGTAGATTATGTCTTTTAACGTGGCCGAAATATTTAACTTGCCTCTTTTTTTATTTCTTTTCATCAACTCTCTTATTATTCCCAGGTTTTTCTAGAACCTCTGTATTTGATTGTTTTTGTTTCGATGAAATACGACATATTGGTCTGTATATCCACATCTCCAGGCCATCTATTGGACTTTCTATTTGCTTGTTCAATGTCCAGGCTTCCGCGCCATACAGCAGTGTTGAATATAGTACCATTTGACAATTCTCATTTCTAATGCGTTGTTAATATCTCTAGATGTTAATACTGATTTAATGCTGCTGAAAGCATTTTTGGCCATTCCTATTCTCTTTTTGAATTCTATTTCACTTCTGCTACCATCTGTTATTACATGTCCAAGGAGAAATTTGTACCAGTTGTAATATCCCTCTGGCCTTTATCAGACTAGATGTTGGGGTATTATATGCGGTAGGAGAACTGGCAAACAATCGGAAGCCTTTTAAAATTGCCCTGATATTCAGCAAAATGACCTGCTAAATGATGATAATAATTATCTGAAGTTGAGAACTTTATTTGGGAAATCATGTACCCCACTATGACATGATGACCCTGTGAAAAACATGAATAGTGTCCCCTGAAATGGTCTTGTACTCAGTAATCCGGGCATTTCTCACTGGACTCAATAAAATGGCGGCCGTCTGGAGGTAAAAATGAGGTTATTTCTAGCATCTTCTAGGCACTAAATAATACCCAACGTGCTCATGTCTCTAAGTTTACTGGAGGTAACAATAATACTGAATCTTTAATGATCACAATTGAAAAGAGTCATTAGAAAAGGAGAAATAGTTTTTATTCACACTGTCTTTGCAAATGTGCCATATTTTTTGGATTGTAATGGTGCCAATAATAAAATAAAGTTTATTATAAACATGACGCATACATTGCCTACATAGCTGTAAGAAATGGCAATAGAACCATTTCAGAGTCTTTTATTTGCAACTAAGGTGGCTGATTGGCAATTTGTGATGTCGTTTGCATAGTTTTGTATTCTCAGAACAACTCCAACGAGTGGTGCTCACAAAGTGTCCACCAGTGTGGTACAGTGGTGAGTGTCAATCAGTCACTATCTTATCTATGATTGTGATGACTACTGGAAAACTACATTAATCATGCCTCATTCATATCTCCACATGAATTATAAAATTATATAGGCAAAAATGTTACACTTTTTTAATTGTGTGAGCAGTATTCTAAAAAAAACAAAACAGTTTAGATGCTAATCATTATAATTAAAACAAAAATGAAAAGGTCATTTAAGAACTAAAAAGTCGCTCCGTGACGAAGTGGGTTCGATTCCGGGCTGCACCCTTTGGTCCACGAGTGAATTTTTTCAGAGACTCCTGTGGGTCGTTGCTGGAGCTATGGAGTTAACCTTTCTTTGTTGTCTGCGATGTCATGTGGGTTAGAGTAACCTTCCATTGTTTACGATGTCATGTGGGTTAGAGTGTAACCTTTCTTTGTTTATGTCATTTATGTGTTTATGATATCATTTGGGTTAGAGTGTAACCTTTCTTTGTTGTCTGCTCTTGAGTTACAACCATGCAGAATACAATAGGCAAGCTGCTGGAGAAGTTAATTGCCAGAAAAATATCAAGCCAGCTAGAGGGGCAAGGTGTTTTCCCACCTACCCTGGGTGGGTACCGTTCAAAAAGAGAAACCTGGACCAATGCAGCAGTTTTTGCCTATGATGTCTATGAAGGTTTCCACTCAGGCATTGAAACCTTTGCTGCAAGGATTGATCTTGAGGACGCGTACAACAGAGTACCATTAGATTTTTTAATGCTTCAGCTTCTTGAACTCAATATGTCCATTCCTCCTTAGTTGGATCGCTGCAGCCCTCTTCCAACGGAAAGTAGTTTTTAGATGTGGCAGTTGGACTTCAGAACCAACAACAATATGTCCTGGCCTACCACAGGGATCACCATTATCTCCGGTACTGTTCAACGCCTACACTGAGAATCACCAGCGAGCAGATAATGGACCAGGGAGGACACTGTCATATGCCGACGATGTTTTAGTGTATCGTCAGGAGAAGGAATCAGGTTGCTGTGGAACTACAAACTGAACATCGCATAAGTACTTGGTGTGTTGAAGCTGGGGCAATGGTCAACCCAACAAAGGCAACAGTGACATGGTTCTCATAGAATAATCATATTGTCAACACTCCAACACCTACTGTTAATCTGTGTTCAGAGACGGTGGAAAGAACGCAGGCAATGAATTACCTGGGGATACGTTTTGATCGAAGCCTTGCTTATAATGAGCACATAGACCAGGTGATAACAAAGGCCAAGCGGGGTTTGGCTGCGATGCGGGTGATGGCGGCAGCGAAATGTGAGCAGCGCCATCTATGTCTTCTATACGAGGGGCTGGTAATGTCTGTTTTTGAGTATGCAATGGCAATCCTGACTCTCAGCCGTAAGCAGATAGAAAGGATGGGAAGGATACAGAATGAAGCTGTGCACATTATTCTTGGATGTACAAGATATAAGCATGAAGGGCGATATGCTACCTTCTTGATTTTCCAACCATTGAAGAGAGAATACAAGTTTGCACAGCACGCACCTACCTCAGAGTTAACGCAAGCACACAACATCCACTGCATAGTGAAATTATGAAGGTGAAGGGCAGCAGGTTAAAAAGAGAACAGTCGTGGATGGGTCAAGCCGAAGACATTCTTCAACAGGTGTGTTCACTTGAGGACTTAGAACCTGGCAAGGAGTGGGTACAAGTGCCAACAGATTTCTGCACATCCTTTTCAGTTTGCATCCAACTAGACAGAAAATGCAGACAAGAAAATCCAACTGCTGTGGAGGCGGGAGTACAAGCGTTGATTTTCGAGAATTCGCTAGACAGTGATGCTGTAATTTACACAGATGGGTCTGTCGTCCGACATGTGAGAAGCTCATGGGCCTTTATGGCTCAGGCCGGAGGGAGAATTTTGAAGGAGGACTCTGGTGCTTTTGCTGAGACCACAAGTAGCCTGACTATGGAAGTCATGGCAGTAAGTAAAGCAATAACATGGCTCGAGACACAGACATTCACTAGGGCATGTTTCCTTAGCGACTCAATGAGCATGCTCAAGAGGATAGAGATGTTGTGGATCCGAAGAGAATGGTTGCTGTCTCTGGAGCGGTCTCGGCTGGCAAGGATTAGTTTCATCTTCGTGCCAGGGCATGCGGGAGTACAAGGAAATGAGCGGGCTGACAAGCTCGCAGGTGAGGCTACTGTGGAGGGCGGACGCGCCATGGACCAGGCTGACATTCTGAATGCTCTACGAGAAGTAAGACTTTTGCGAGAACCAAGTGATGACTGTGAATCTACAACCATGGCCAAACTGCGAGAATAGCAAATTAAAAGAGGGGTGGCCAAACAAGAACACTACGCAGGAAGCCAAAGAAGATTCATAAAACAACACAAAACTGGTGTCGTTAGCTGCTACATGCTGCAGGATTTGCTGAGGAGGGGATCCAAGCACTTATGGACTGAATGGTTCGATGTGAAATGAGGATGATCTATCAGCTAACTTACTAACTTTGTTGTCTACAATGTCATGTGGGTTAGAGTAACCTTTCTTTGTTGTTTGCGATGTCATGTGGGTTAGAGTAACCTTCCTTTGTTGTCTACGATGTCATGTGGGTTAGAGTAACCTTTCTTTTTTGTTTACGATGTCATGTGGGTTAGAGTAACCTTTCTTTGTTGTCCATGATGTCATGCGTGGTGGGTGAGTGTAACCTTTCTTTGTTTACAATGTCATGAGTGGTGGGTTAGAGTGTAACCTTTCTTTGTTGTCTACGATGTCATGCATGGTGGGTTCTTTCTTTGTTGTCAGTGATGTCGTGCATGGTGGGTTAGAGTGTAACCTTTCTTTGTTGTCTACATTGTCATGCATGGTGGGTTAGAGTGTAACCTTTCTGTTTTCTACGATTTCATGAGTGGTGGGTTAGAGTGTAACCTTTCTTTGTCTGCGGTGTCATGCATGGTGGGTTAGAGTGTAACCTTTATTTGTTGTCAGTGATGTCAGGAGTGGTGGGTTAGAGTGTAACCTTCCTTTTTTTCCTTCAATGTCATGCGTGGTGGATTAGAGTGTAACTTGTCTTTGTTGTCAACGATGTCATGTGTGGTGGGTTAGAGTAACCTTTTTTTTTTGTCTACAGTGTCATGTGTGGTGGGTTAGAGTGTAACCTTTTCTTTGTTGTCTACGATGTTATGCGTGGTGGGTTAGAGTGTAACCTTTCTTTGTTGTCAACGATGTCATGTGTGGTGGGTTAGAGTAACCTTTTTTTTTTTGTCTACAGTGTCATGTGTGGTGGGTTAGAGTGTAACCTTTTCTTTGTTGTCTACGATGTCATGTGTGGTGGGTTAGAGTAACCTTTTTTTTTTTGTCTACAGTGTCATGCGTGTTGGGTTAGAGTGTAACCTTTCTTTACTTTCATTATGGACCTTGGATCATTGAGAAATGCTAGTTATGAAAAATAGACAGTAATGGTTAAGCGCAGGTTCATGATACAGCAGACAAAACATCTTTGAGTTGACATTGAGTTTAAAAATGAGTATTGGCAGTAAATGAGTGTACCTGTGTCTATGGCCTATGGGTTTGGGAACACAGTGTTTCACAGTCTGACATACCGGGTCGAGAGTTCAACATCAGTTGCACGTGATTAGGGAGCAGATCGTTTGTGTTGATTTCAGTGGTATAAACTTCAGCTATTCAGAAAGCAATGACAAACTACTGAATGTAAAATTGCTTAGTAAATCTCTAACAAACAGCCAATAAATGCTGGGGTTGATTGCAACATCCTGTAAAGGGACATGCAACTAACTTAACAGATCGATTAATTGATTGTTTAAGATATAGAGGACAACAAAAATTCAGAATGGACGCTGAGTTTAGAAATAAATGTTACCATTAAATGCATTAACCTGCACATGAAATTTTCATTATGATCATATGCTCAATACCCCGGGAAGGTTAAACCGGTCAACAAATGCCTGCAGAAGTCGGATGTGTTGGCCTAATGGCACAAGAACACAGCTCTGCTGTAAACAGGCACAACGCAATCACGTCCGAAAAAAAAAAAAAAAACTCTGAATGAACGCAGAAGAAGATATGCTCAATCTGGCATGATGGCATATTCAGGACTTGGAGGAAGAAGTATATGGCTACTGGCAACAGATCTTACTTTCATTTCAACAGGAAACGTTTTTCTAAGAACCAACCACTATAGACTACTTATTAAACTATGTCTCAATAAGAGTCACTCTTATGGCCTTCTCCAGGAAAATGCCCTTTGTGGAAATAGTTTAGAAGCTTGAATACATTCTTCAGAAATGGCAAGTCTGTAATGACCTTTGTTGAAACTGCTGCCAGTATATAATGGCCAGTGAACTGATTCCAGACGAGAAAGTATAATCACATAAAAAGGACTGAGTTTTGAGCTCTGTGATTTTGGGTACAACTCTGGAGGAAGTTTTTCGGAGATGGTAGTAGCTTTTGTCTGTTGAGCATTACATGATGGCCTGATTGGAAAAACGATCAGCATTGTCAATCAGAGAAGCTAATTTATGAGTTTCTGTTGGCTGCTGTGGATGTTTCACATTTGACTGTCAAGGGGTCAGATGTATTATTAAAGCGGTGGGAAGAATTTGTGACAGGTAGATGATTATGTTGTTGGAAAACTTAGTTAGGACTTCCATCTTCAGGCAGTTATTTACATGTGTTGGCCTGTCTGAGTGTGAACACACAAGTATGCAAATAAAGTCAAGTATTTCAGAGCCAGCTCAGTGATGATGATAATCAGAGTGGTTTTGATGCAGGCAAAGGTCGTTGCTTAAGTTGTAAGGCATCTTTGTACATTTATTTTATTGTTATTTTCAGTATTAGGTAGCTTAAAAAAAAATCACAGCTCTCATATAGTATTTGCTTGATGATTCTGTATTGTATTGGGAAGATTTAAATATGTCGTTTAGATTTGCAGTACACTTTGATACAATTTGTATGTTCCTTTTGGTGTGATGTGCTTACTTAACTTTTTACATTAAATAGTTGTGCCTCATAATGCTAAGTCTTGAAACATTGCAAAAAAGGAACTAATGACTAACATCAACAGATCAAGTAATTCACCAGTTTACACCAAAACATTTATAAAATCAGGGTAGCATGAGATAAATCAAAGCTGAACATTGTAAACAATTGAACAAGTTATCAAACTCCTGTAGTAAAATTCGCTAAATTTATCATTTGTTGAATGCTTTGCTTTGTGGATCTTTAGCTAAGACTGATGCGACACAATAGCACTCATGATGTTACCCCAGTCTTCCCACTAATTGCATCACTGTCTTAGTGTATGAGTCATCTCACATGACCAATGTTATAGTTATGGACAAGTCCAGCTTAGATAGAAGTAAATAATCCTTCCTTCATCTGGTAATACTGTATTCATTTCCTATTCTTGTTTGTAAATGAACTCGTAACAGAAAACAATATTTCCTACTAGGTCATACTTAGCATGTAATGTGACAATGAGCACCCGAAGTGCTCATCTATACAGATGGATCTGTTGTAAAGCAGCAGAGAAGTGCGTGGGCATTTACAGCCCGTTCAGCGGGCCGAACCGTTCAAGAATCCAGTGGTGCCCACTCTATGACCACGAGCAGCATGACGATGGAGGTGATGGCAGTTACACAGGCTTTCATATGGCTGGAATCACAGCATTATACCAACGTGTGTGTACTAAGTGATTCAATGAGCATGATTCAGAAGGTCAAAGCTGGATCTGTACGTAGACAGTGGACTGAATCGCTGCAGAGGTCTGTTGTCCGTAAAGTCACCTTCATCTTCGTCCCGGGACATGCGGGAGTCGAGGGAAATGAACGAGCTGACAAACTGGCTGGCTCTGCACCCCCTGTAGATGGCCAGCCCATGGATCGTGCCGATGTTATTAACGTCCTTAAAGATATGGCGAGAACAGAGGACTTTGACGTCAGTGATTCTACATCGCTGTCCAGGATGAAAGACCTTGGAGTAAGAATCGGCACAGCCAGACGCGAGAGGTACATCGGGAAAACAAAACGCCTCGTCAACCAACACAGAACTGGCACTATTAGCCACCGGACGCTGATGCATATGCTGGGGGGAGGATCTGAGCACCTATGGACATGTCCGGAGTGCAATGAAGATACCCCAACTGATAACTGACTCATAACTGATAACTAACTGTGACAATTTGATTTGGTCGGAGTAGAATGCTTAAGAATGTCATATGACCTAAAACATCAAATTAGGACCTAAATAATGTTGGAATCCTAGAAAAGGTCAAAAAAATATGTACTATATACACAATAAAAACCATCAATTTGAATCAGAGTATGCTTAAAAAAATACTTCAAATAACTTTATAATGAAGATCCCCAAAAATTTGACATGTTCTGAAATTACTTGCTATATTTATCACCTAGGTGTCAATGAAATATGAAATCAGTTCAATTAATCTAGACTTAGCCTAATGGGTTTTAAATGTATTTCTAACCTTTCATTAACAAAAGGGTTGTTGTAACTTTTTCTGCTGTGTTAGCTTTTCCACATATAGTGGAACCACATGTAGTAGAGACTGGTTGATGGTGTACAGAATGGGTGCAATCCTTTGAGTTGTTATATACTGACTCAGCTTCAAGTTTATATAAGATTTTCTCATTCACTCCATTGACTTTAAGTCAACTAATTATCTTTGAGCTTTGTTCATGGGTTGGTTGATCTTTGAAAACTAACGTTTATTCTTTATACTTCTACTCTAAACTATAAACATAGAAAAATAGTAGCGTACAGATTTTTAATTGCTTTTGTTTGCACTAGATTGCACTAGTTTTCATATGGCACATCTTATTATAATTTGGAAAAAATACAGACTCCAATAATACAGCCACTTGTTTTATTAATACTAAAGATTTTCAACATTTAATGGATTTTTATTGTACACAGTCGGCAACTAGTGTTAGAATTAAATTGTAAGAAAACATAAATTGTGGTCATCTCCAAGAAGACAAACATACCACAATGTAACATCCAAGTAAATGAGAATGATCCTAAATAGGTATATTGTTGTAACTGGCTTGGAACAGTCATAAAGTGGGATCGAAAAAGTCTTTTAGAGATTAAAACAAGAATAGTAATGGTAAAAGTAGACTTTTGGTAGATTAAGCATCCAAAAAAAAAAGTATTTTGCTTGATAAGGCTTGTAACTGTTGCATACATGTCAAACGTGAAAAGTAATCAGACAAACAGAAACATCTGATAGCAGCAGAAATGTGCTTTCTAAGGAAAATACAACCAATACCATCACAAAGAGAAAAGCAAATGAAGCAGTCCTTCAGGAAGCAGATAAAAACTATAAATTGATTACAGAATTTAGATGACTGTCAATATTTTTGGGGCATGTTATAAGAAATAAAAATGTACTAACAACTGGCAAACTGTATGGGAATAGAGCAAGAGGAAGATAGACATAAAGATTTGGATGACTTGGCCACAGCACAATCAGGACAAAGTCTCATGAGATGCTTGATTGGCATGGTACATGATGATGGTTTATTAACAATTGTATGTCACCGTCTGTCTCTTGTTCTGTCCTGAAATGTTTGTCTATCAAGAATGATGATGACCATTCATTTCATCCAGTGGGGTTGAAAGTATGGAGCCATGAGTTCTAAGATGGCTGATAAGGCTTATTTTGGCTCAAAATGTTCTTTGACAATGTCGGCAAAGAATGCATGATGTTTCAGTAGGAGGATCTCCAGCAGTGGTTTTCCTGTCCAGCCTGTTCTTCACAGCTCTTACACTCCTGGTTGCTTCACAAGTGACTGCACCCTTGCATAATGATGTACGCCACGAATATTTCGGTCTTTGGCAGCAGTCTCCCAGGTGTCAAGATGAATTCCAAAAGCTTCCAGTGAGATTTTCAGTGTCTTTAAAGTGTTTCCTCTGGCCGCCTTGGGAGCCTTTACCACAGTGTAGCTCGCCGTAAAAAAATTTGTTTAGGGAGCCTGTGATCTGGCATGCCCAGCAAATCTGATTCTTCATTAGTAGAGTGGATACTGGGCATGGACACTCTTTCTAGGACTTCAGTGTCCGGGATCTTGTCTTGCCATTTAATCTTCAATAGCTTCCTAAGGCAGACTGTGTGGAAGTGGTTTAATTTCCTAGCGTGTCGCTGATAAACAGTCCAGGTTTCACAAGCATATAGCAGTGTGGATAATACAACTGCTTATAGACTGGTGTTTCACTTGCAACATATTTAGCTGTTACCATTTCCTTGCCTTAGTTTTCTTTTGTGTAGGTATTGGTTTCTGGTCATTTACTAAAGTCTTGCTACAGGGTGTTTGCAATGGTTCATATTCTCCTTCTGGAGACCTATCAGTCTATGATACCCTGTGTATATTTGCACTTTACTAGGACCATATAGAAGCAATTGTCAGAACTCGCACTGTGACTCGGCAGGGTTTGGTTAGACATTGTCATGTTTAGTTGTTTGCTGTCATGGTTGCTTTTTATGCTGATGTTAATTCTGCATAAACCTCAAATACCCAAACATTGTATTTTGTTCACCAGGTTAGAGTCATGAAAACATAATGAGGATTGATCGATCAAAATTAAAGAAATCCTCATCTGAGGTGGTAAGTAATGAAAATCGATTAACTATGTCATTAACATTCTGTATAGACTGAGACCTCATTGTGTAGTCTATGGGAAAAGTGCAATGAATATTTATAGCATATGTGATTCTTATATACATTGAATTCTACCTGGTGTTTTGGAGTGAATGCACTTTACTGAAACTGTCCCTGCATGATTTATCAGAGGAAACTGGGACATTTAGGAAATAACTTAGTGCAAAGATATTTGGTACAAAACCAAACCAAGCCGAATGTTCAAACGAAAGTGATCATTTACAAACTAAATCAGTATAAATTAATTTGTCACCTAAGAATGGTGTGCCGTCAGCAATATCATGCCATGTCTAATTTATTCAAAACTCGCTTCAGATGAATTGAATGGTTCATATAGTGTAATGAATATATTTTCACTATAGTTGAACGCTGACACGATTGATCAACTTGTGCTAGAAATTTTCAATATTTGTTATTGTGAGGAAGGGTGGTGAATTTTGTAGAGAGTATATTTCTTTATTTGAAAGTAGAAAACGTGAATAAGATTTTTTGTTTTGTGTTTCTTGGTTTTAATAGCTTTTGTAAGAGACCTGTATGTTGTTTACAAATAAAAGTTCACAGCGTGAAAAGTGGGCATTACTGTTAGAAGTGGTCTAATGGTAGAAACTGATGTAAGGGTGTATAGTGTTAGGACTTCCATATACAAGGTCATGGCATTATGAGGTGAAGGGACGCAGTTTCCTCACCATCTTTGCTTCCAAGAAATCTGTTATCTTTTATATGAGGCTGGGTTGAAAAAATCAACGCAGTTCACTATTGGGGATTGGTAAGCCAAGTTATAACCAGTATCACTTCTGTGTTAACTTGCAACAAATGTTTGTTGCAGCATTTCCTAGATTGCACAAGCAGAATAAACAATAAGCACAAACTTAATGAGAGTGTTCATATTGAAATAAGTAAACCCCACTGTTTCTGCAGGATGTTTCATCAGGAGTGGGTGGCAGGGTGGCTGAGGAGTTAGGTTACCAGTGTCACCAATCATGGGACACAGGTTCTAACCTCTGGTAGGGCTTGGGAGTTTTAATTATGAGAGATAAATTACAAGTTTTAGCATGTACACTACATGGTGGCTGTGTGGCCATGTGACTTTATTCCTTAGCTTGGAAACATTTCCCTGGCAGAAATGCTGTAATGATAGTTTTTATTTTCTAAGATTCATTGTTTAAGGTGTTATATTTTGCATTAAACTATGATCAGCATTTGGTAACTTTAGGTATCACAGGCCTTGGCTTGTCAAATAAAGACATTGTGTGAGTGTTGCTAAAATAATTATACAGGACCTTACAGTATTTCTGTACTTGAGGATTACAGAAGTAAAACTTAACATGAATTAACATTGTTATGACTCGGCAACCTCTGACACAGTCAAACTGTACGAAGTTCTCAGTGAGTTAAAAACATTATCAAAGTTCATTTCTCATATAATAGAGAGAGAGATTTTCAAAGGGTCACAAATACGGCACGCATGTATACATTTGGCCCTTCCAATGACTCATCATACATATATCATGTGCATGTTACATTCGCATAGAGAAAAAACATACTCAAATGAATGTTGTGGACATAAACAACACATTGCACCATGTTATGAGACTGGCATACACAAACACACACACACACACATCATTCACAGACCACCCACTCACTACCCACAGAGAGAGAGAGAGAGGGCCAATCACACCTGTGATTTTTTTTCTTTTCTTTCTGTTTCATTGCATCTTAAATATTTTACTTTTAAGTGATTATCAATGTTTGTGGGAAGTAATTTATCATGATTTCTCTATTTGCATCTGAAGCCTGCAGACTGCAAGATTCTTATTGACAAACTGAAAGGTTTATCAGATGACGATCTCTACAGAGAGCTGAAGGACATTAAAACCTGGAACTATGGCAAGGTATTTTGTTTATCTCTTGCATATACACTGCTTGTATTTTCATAAATCTCTCATGCCTTTTTTAATGCGTAATTGTTAGAACCGGGCTATGTACTTAACCCTTTACAGGGCAGACGCTTGTCCGTTTTTTAGCCCTGAACGGGCAAGATTTTTTCAGGCCGGTAAAATTTCGGTTGCGTTAGTAAAAACATCACAAATAAGGTGTTAGTCAACCGATTTTAGTTAAATAAACAACACAATGAAGGGAAAAGCATGCAGAATATGTTACTCAAGTGATTGTTGTCGGTAATCCATATATGAATACAAATATTTACGAAATACAGCATATTGTGAATTTCCGTCATCTTATCGCAATTTACAAACACATTTTCAGAATCATAATCACTTTGTTTAAAGTCCAACTCACGACTGCTAATGCAAAGTAACGCTTTTCACTGATATCTAGCTGCGATTAATAGTCAACTTCGTGCCCTTTAATGTCATTTAAATTGAACCTAGCAAAATCTCGGCTATCACTTGAAGAATCGCCGAAATCCATTTTGAAAAACTAAGCATAAAAGCCCAGAAAACTAAAAAAAGTCAGTAAAAGTCTGTTCAAATTCATAGTAGGTGCTTACAAATGGCGGCCACGTTGTCAAGCTATTGGTGAAAGCGAAAGTAGCCGTCGGAAGTATCGGAAAGCCGAGAGATCGCGTTTTTACCATGCATAATAGTATCGGGCGGTTTGGGACGTTTCGCCCATTTACAGTATCGGACGTAAATGGCCGTTCCACCCTGTAAAGGGTTAACCCTTTACAGGGCATAGCGGCCATTACCGGCCGATCGCTTAAACGAGCGTAGCGGCCGATAACACGATCTCTCGGCTTTCCGACACTTCCGACGGCTACTTTCACTTTCGCCGATAGCTTGACAACGTGGCCGCCATTTGTAAACGCGCTATCATGAATTTGAACAGACTTTTTTTGATAGTTTTCGTTTCAAAATGGATTTCGGCGATTCTTCAAGTGATAGCCGAGATTTCGCTAGGTTCAATTTAAATGACATTAAAGGGCACGAAGTTGACTATTAATCGGAGCTAGATATCAGTGCAAAGCGTTACTTTGCATTAGCAATCTGAGTCGGACTTTAAAGAAAGTGATTATGATTCTGAAAATGTGTTTGTAAATTGCCGTATAGATGACGGAAAATCACAAACAACATTTCGTAAATATTTGTGTTCATATATGGATTACCGACAACAATCACGTGAGTAACATATTCTGCATGCTTTTCCCTTCATTGTGTTATTTATTTAACTAAAATCGGTTGACTAACACCTTATTTGTGATGTTTTTACTAACGCGACCCGAAATTTTACCGAGCCTGAAAAAATCTTGCCCGTTCAGGGCTACAAAATGGACAAGCGTCTGCCCTGTAAAGGGTTAATTTTTGGGCTTGATGAAATTTCTTGTATTCTCACATGTTTGATCAGATGTTTGTTGAATGTTTCAGGAAGTCTCAAGTAAATATGAAGCACTAGACTTAAAAATTAACACTTCTTTTGGAAGAAACTATATGCCTACAAAATGAATTTGTTAGAAGACTATATGCAGTACTATTTAGAGCCTATAGGGGTGTATGCATAGGAGACATGAGCAACAAACAGATAAGTTTAGAAACCTGCGATGGCAGCAAAAATGTTCTTTTGTGAGAAAATTCAAAGAATATGATGCACATCTAACAAACTTATGTCGAAGCTTATATAACAACAGTGAATGTACAGCAAGAACAAACAGAGGACACTGAACCCTTCACCATAAGATCCGGAGTTTGGCAAGTTTGTGTCCTGTCCCCTTTCTTGTTCATAACCTGTATAGACAGCATATGTAAAGAAAGCAACCATAACACCACACAAAGAACAGAACACAGAAGAACCAATGGCAAATTGCATCATTAAAGAACTCCTATTTGCTGACGATCAAGCACTAATAGCAAAATCAGAAGCAGAACTAGTCCACATAAATAGTCTAAACAAAGTATGTAATGTTATGTTCCATAACATGAAAATTAGCATCAGTAAAACAGCGGTAATGACTATAACCAAAGAAGATAAAAAAACAACAAAGATTCATCTTAAAGAACACCCCTTGAAATAAGTTAAGAGCTTCAAGCACTTAGGAAGTATAGTATCGTCAAATAGTAAATCAGAAGACAAAATTGAAAATAGATGCAACACAGCAAAACAACTCATTGGACAAATGGCAACAATACTAAAGACCATACACGTACAATAAATACTAAGAAATCACTGCACAACACACAGTCTTCCTACCAACTCTATGCTACTAATGCCAGACCTGGACAGTGACAGTAAAAGAGAAAAGATAAATTACAATGGAAATGAGATTCCTGAGAAGAATACTCAGTGTATCAACAAGAGAGAAAATCAGAAATGGTGACATCAGTACTAAAGTGGGGGTAATAGCAGCGTTAGATTTTGATCAGAAAACAGCAGGTTAAATGGTTTGGCCATATAACTAGGCAACCAACTGAGATTATATCACAACAAGCTGTGATGTACAGACCAAATTCACAGACATCACTTGGTTCTTGCAAAAATCTTACTTCTCGTAGAGCATTCAGAATGTCAGCCTGGTTCATGGCGCGTCCGCCCTCCACAGTAGTCTTACCTGCGAGCTTGTCATCCCGCTCATTTCCTTGTACTCCCGCATGCCCTGGCACGAAGATGAAACTAATCTTTGCCTGCCGAGACCGCTCCAGAGACAGCAACCACTCTCTTCGGATCCACCCCATCTCTGTCCTCTTGAGCATGCTCATTGAGTCGCTAAGGAAACATGCCCTAGTGAATGTCTCGAGCCGTGTTATTGCTTTACTTACTGCCATGACTTCCATAGTCAGGTTACTTGTGGTCTCAACAAAAGCACCAGAGTCCTCCTTCACAATTCTCCCTCTGGCCTGAGCCGTAAAAGTAAAGTTAGAAATTTAGTGGCAACTGGCTAGCTTGATGTGAGACAAGCAAGAGGAAGATGACCTGGGTGTCCGGGCTCCATGGCATAATTGAGATAAGAGCATAGAGATGATCTGAGAATGGTGATTGTGAACTATGATCACCCATGCTTATCGGCAATGGCATAAGATGATATACAGGTAAAATGAACTGTAATATACTTTTTATAGGACTATGCATATTGAATGGCTTATGCAGTTTTTATACAATGACACACTAAATGAGCTAACCAAATACATTTGCTTGGTAAAGGCATAATGTGGGTTTAATATGTTTTGTTTACTTTGCTGCCGTTTCTTCTTCTTCTTCCTCTGCCTTTCATCTTCCAATGGAGCATATGCCCTCCAGCAACTGAGCAAGTCCTTTGTTGGGAGTTCATGATTGGTTGGATGTTGCCACTACAGTTGTCTACAGGGTGAGGTAGTGTCTCACACCAACCCTCATGAGTCACCTCTGACAGCGAACATGATAGTCTACAGTGATGGCTGTTCTTTGCTTCACTTATGGGCCCTAGTAACACACTGATGTCGCTTTTATTCTCTGATAATTTCCAGAAAATTGGAGAAATGACCTGGTATCCATTTTTCCAAACTCCCGCCACTGCTAGGTATTGAACCTGGATCTCTGTCTTGGTAAGTTGCACACTAACCACCATGTTCACCACAGCTGTATGCTTGTAATGTAAGAACTGTTCTGGACTTTTTCAGAATAAAGAAACATTAGAGGACATAAGTTCTAGCCTCATCTCATGTACATTGTGTTGTAGATGAATTACATATACACACATTTTCTATTTGCAGTGTGAGCTCTATCACTGGGCAGACATTCTGGATGTCTTTGATGCCATCCTGGAGATGTCCTGCTTCAAGGAAAATGACAAAAAGTGGACCCTGTACTGTGACGTAGCAGGGAGTGAGCAGGTACAAATATAATTTTACTCATTTAATTCTTATTTTGTAATGAGACTAACCAGAGACCAATTCTTAAAGTAATACTATAGCACAGTGGGGTAATTTTAGATTTCCAGGGGGGGGGGGGGGGGGGAAATTAAGATTATTTCAAGATTGCATTAATACAAGAACCGATTACTTGATATTGTTTTTCCCTTAATACTGTACGGTTCTGTACGTCTCACCCTTCTAAAATTCAATTTATAAAGTAAGCAGACCCACAATCATGTTTTATGTGGATGTCTAGACTTGTTTTAGTATGTGCTATTAAATTTAGCTTTCATTATTACGTATACATATGCTTGCAGATCAACAAATTGGTGGGAAAGACATTAGACTTATAAAAAACATATATTGGAAACAACAAGTTGCCATGAGGATTGATAATGAAATGGGACAATATCAACCTATTAAGAGAGGTGTTAGGCAGGGATGTGTAATGTCTCCAGATCTGTTTTCCCTATACAGTGAAAATATTTTCAGAAATGTAGAAGATATAAATGGAATCAGCATTGGAGGAAGAAACATCAATAACATTCGATATGCAGATGATACAGTATTAATTGCAGACAATGCGCAGGATCTGCAACAATTAGTAGACGCTGTTGTTGTGCACAGTGAGCAGCTGGGGTTGGAATTAAATTGTAAGAAGACACAGATTATGGTCGTCACTAGGAAGAACGAAGTACCACAATGTAATATACAAGTAAATGGGAATATTCTTCAACAAGTGACTTGGTACAATTATCTCGGAACAGTCATAACATCTGATGGGAGATGCCTTGAAGAGATTAGAACAAGAATCGCCATGGTGAAAGTAGCCTTTAGCAAGATGAAAAACATTCTGACCTGTAAAAAGATGTCAATTGAAATGAGAAAAAGTGTTGAGGGGATACATAGAGCCTGTTATTTTGTATGGATGTGAAACTTGAACAATGTGCAGTCAAGCTGAAAAACATCTGATGGCTGCAGAAATGTGGTTTCTGAGGAAAATGCAAAGAATACCATAAACAGACAGAAAAACCAATGACCAAGTACTACAGGAGACAAATGAAAATCGTAAATTGATTAGAGAAATTAGACGTAGACAGTCAAAAATTTTTTGACATGTTATGAGAAGAAATGGATTGGAGAACTTAGTGACAACTGGCAAGATCGAAGGGAAAAGACCAAGAGGAAGGCCGAGAGGAAAATACCTGAATGGCTTGGCCACATGGCATGGACAAGACAGGAACACTGAGCTGATCCACGACGCTGGTGGTCGAGTGAAATGGCGAGTCATGACCGCCCACGCTTTCCGGCATGGCACATGATTGATTGATTACGTATACTGTGTAGGGGTGGGGGCGTGAGTTTTAGGTAGGAAATACGAAAAAGGGGGGGGGGGGGGAATGACATTCTGAAAATATGGTGAGGGGGGGGCATGGGCCAAATTTTTAGGTAGGAAATACGAAAAGGGGGGGGGGGGAAATGACGTTCTGAAAATATGGTGAAGGGGGTCACGGGCCAAAAAAGGTTGAGAACCACTGCTATAGCAGATGATGTCATAGATGTGCCCACAGCTAAGGATTTCTGACTGTCAGGTCAAGTAAGCGACCTCCATCCAGCATATAAGAAGAAAGAAAGTGTCCAAACTTCAAACAGCCTATGTCCTAAAAGGCAACAACAGTTTTGACAACTGCTATTCAGCTGATCTATGACATAAAAACTCACCTTGGTGGTGAGATAAGCAGAGATGCGTCTGGGTTTTAAAACAAAACTATTAAAAATTATATCTGATTACTGTTTGAATTATAAGTTTGTATTTGCTGTAATTTTAAAACAAAATGGCATATTAACTCGTTCATATGTTTTGCTACCAGCTGAAGAGGCTGCTCCTCGAAGTTCTTCGATTTACAGCGCTGCTCATTGAACACAGCTTTTCACGGCATCTGTACAGTTCAATGGACCACCTGACCACGCTACTGACATCTTGTGACATGAGTGTAGTTCTTTATGTACTTAACCTGCTGTATGTTTTCAGGTCAGTAGTGTTGTGTTACATGTAAAATTTCATCACGCCGTGTAGTTTGCTTTATGGGTTAGTTAAGCATATCTTTGTTATCACATCAACTCAACAGGAAAAATCAAGCTCAGATTTTGAATCTTTGATCAGTTTCTGAGCTTGGAGATGAGAAGGAGAACTTCGCAACACAATCCCTGTGAAAGTGGTAAGTTGCTACCAGGTCGGGAGAACATTCTCTATATGAACCTAAGCTACCAGGTCGGGAGAACATTCTCTATATAAACCTCAGCTACCAGGTCGGGAGAACATTGTCTATATAAACCTCAGCTACCAGGTCAGGAGAACATTCTCTATATGAACCTCAGCCACCAGGTCGGGAGAACATTCTCTATATAAACCTCAGCTACCAGGTCGGGAGAACATTCTCTATATGAACCTCAGCTACCAGGTCGGGAGAACATTCTCTATATAAACCTCAGCTACCAGGTCAGGAGAACATTCTCTATATGAACCTCAGCTACCAGGTCGGGAGAACATTCTCTATATAAACCTCAGCTACCAGGTCGGGAGAACATTCTCTATATGAACCTCAGCTACCAGGTCGGGAGAACATTCTCTATATAAACCTCAGCTACCAGGTCGGGAGAACATTCTCTATATAAACCTCAGCTACCAGGTCGGGAGAACATTCTCTATATGAACCTCAGCTACCGAGTCGGGAGAACATTCTCTATATGAACCTCAGCTACCAGGTCGGGAGAACATTCTCTATATAAACCTCAGCTACCAGGTCGGGAGAACATTCTCTATATCAACCTCAGCTACCAGGTCGGGAGAACATTCTCTATATCAACCTCAACTGGATAGATGTAAGGTCTTGTCAGGGCACAGATGACCTGAATGCCATCATACCTAAGAGTTGAATCTACAGCTTGTCACAGGATTCACAAACAGCAACGATTAAAAATGGCCAACACCAGCAGTCAGAATCAAACTAGAGGGGGAAGGGGGATTCAGAGGAATTATTAATAATATTGTTATCTCTTTATTAATATAATTCATGTCGACATTTGAAGATAATAAAAAAAGTGAAGAAGAATTTATTAACCAAATTGTTCTGCAACTTGAATGAAAGTATGGCTACAATACTAACCATATATAAAGACTGGGCATATACTATATTATTACATTTAAAGAAGTCTACTTGTTTTTTAAAATGAAAATTGTATTCTCTTGTCAACCGTGATAGAGCTAAACTGGTAAGAATAGTTCAGATAATTGTATTATATTTCTGTAAAAATGCATGGAAGGATTTGTGTGTGAGAGATTGCTGTATAAGTTTGAATGATCACCTTTGTTATAGGTATTGATGTTGTTTACCACAGCACTTGCAAGAAGCAACAATGCCTATAGCTTGTGTGTTTGAGTTTTCAACATTCCAGAGTGCTTATTTATTTTAGGTTGCACTATCTTTGAAACTGGTGTTAGAGATTGTACATTCTCATTAGCTGAGAATTGATTTGTTGGATGGAGAAAAGTTGTGATTATTAAAAGTGGTATGAAAGAATGTCTGTTACGCGTATGATTGACTTAGCGTGCACATGAAACCAGGAGTAATTGTTTGTCCACTGTCAGAGCTTAACCTTCACATTTTTCATCACATGGTTATATTTGCTTGAACGTGATGTTTTAGTTGATACTTAGTGTTAGGATATGACAGCCATGGTACATTGTGTGTTCAGACTACATGAAAGGAAACATTGCATTGTAAGTGTCCCATGACCACAGCTATTTGGTGACCACTACTGTTTGTATCTTAAGCAGTGAGTGTAAGTCATGAGACAGAAATACACATTTCTTAATTGCTTGTTATATTTACCTGCAGACAGACAGCTGATTGTTGTCTGTGTATTGCACCACATACCATTTCTTGCACTTTATGTTTTCATTTAAACTTATATTATATTATATTTGTTTACATTAATGTATCGTATGTACATTTAATTATTTATTCATTTTTTTCAGTAAGCGTTCTAACTTCATTTCTCGTATGAACCAAGAAAAGAAGCAGGGTCTGATCCAGAGGCTGATTCACCTGGCAGAGGTGTGTTCTCTAGTTCATGTTTGTTAGTTGGCATTAGTATTTTTGTGTGAAGGTTTTTGTGCCAGTTGAGGCTAGTAAAACTACTGAACTTAAACTTGCCAAGAGATCACAACAGCGAAAAGTGCTGGTGTTGACTGCGACGTCCTGTAAAGGATCTGCAACTAGCTTTTTTTTAAAAGGCTAGAAGGAGTTACATTATCGTACACTTTATAGTATACAATAAGAGGATTATAATATCTCAATTCAAGATGGTTTTAGCAACAGTTTTCAGTCTAGATGAGTTATTTTCTGTGTTTTTGTTATCTAGTTTCAAAGTGTTGCAGATAATAATGTTTCATTGCAGACCTCTCGTGTATTGAATAGTAAAATAAATACTTGTCTATATGTTTACTAAGGATACAAATATTCATTGAACTGAAAGTGTTGTCAGTAGTCACTTTCAGCAATGGTAGCTGATGTCATGGAGTAAAACACTTAACTTATATTGGTGTCTTATAAAGTCTTGTGAAAGTCTTGGGAAAAAACATTGTTTTGTCGATTTTTCTGGTGGTTTAACCTTACAGTCACAAGTGTATTATTTAAGCGTCTTGGATTCTTTTCCTGCATTATTTTCTAATCCCTAACATGTCACATCTGGTTGGTTACTATCGAAAGGCTGGTATGAAATTTCTAGTCATGTCACTCCTTCATTCAAGATTTATAATCTGCTCATAATATTCATTCCTGATAAGATAATGCAGTGTTTCTCCTTGACTTCCACATCCAGATGGGAAATGAAATGGGTTGAGCTGTATAAAACTAAAAGTCTTATGAGTAAATCAACAAAAGAGGACAGTGAAATTGGCCAGCTTTACAAGAACAACCATTGCTGACAGAATGGATGTTATGGCTAGAAAGCCTTTGCCAGAACACAACAACAGAATAACACTGATACAACTACATTAATAAACTACTTCTCATCACAAATTCTATTGCCACAGTACTAAATAAGTTAATTGATGCTGTGTGATAATAAATCTGGGATCTTTAGCTTTCTTTGTGTGTAGAAGTTAATTTTGCTGGTAATCGGTATTTACATTTCTTTTCAGAGCTGGGGAGGGAAAGAAAATGGATTTGGGTTAGCTGAATGCTGCCAGGATCTGCCCATCAGTGTAAGATGTTTGATTCTGCAGCGTGTACATTAGCTTTGTTTGATCTTGCCATTCATATGTTATCATATTTGTGCTATTGTGTGCCTTCTCTTTTTATTCTTCGTGATATACAGGAACTACTTAGTTTCAACTTTACTACTGATATAAACAAGACTCCGATGTATTACTAAAATACTTCAATCAGTGATTTATCAGTATATGATTTGGGTCTTAGCTAGTCCTATGCTGTCTATTCATCTGATTTGTGGATGATTTCGTGTTGTATTTTGTATCTGCTCATCTGTCTTCCATATCTCTGTGTTTGGATCCATTTGTCTGTGATAAGACAATCTTCATTTGTTTATTTCAAAACACATCTTCACATGCTTGTATGTAGGTATTCTGTGCTAACTTTGCTACTGATGTATTCAAGACGCAAGATCTTTGTTGTACAAAGCAGCTTTGTGTGAGTTGATTGAGGGCTTACGCTTCACTTCAGTGCATATAGAAGCTCATAGCTTGGCAATAAGCAGAACAGTTCAGAAGTACCTAATGACAGCAGAAATGTGGTTTCTGAGGAAATGTAAAGGATTGAGTAGCTCAGACTATATGTTAAAAAGTGCAGAATATGTTAATTGATGCTGTATGATAATAAATCTGGGATCATTAACTTTCTTTGCTTGTAGAAGTTCATTTTGCTTAGAAACATCTAATTCCAGGAGAACGTAGTTTCTGAAGAAAATGGTTTCTGAAGAACATGCAAAGAATACCATGGTCAGACAAGAAAACAAATGAGAAAGTTCTCAAGAAACATGAAAATTGCAAATTGTTTAGACAATTAGATATAGACAGTGAAATAATTGTTTTTGCAAATTATGAGGGGGAAAAAGCTTTAACTGAGTGACAATGTCATGGTAAAAGAGCAAGGGGAAGACAAAGAGATAAATGCCTGAATGGCTTGGTCACGTGGCATAAGTGGGACAAGGATATAGAGACTAGTAATTGGTGGTGACGGTGAACAATGACTTCCAACGTTTATTAACATGGCACATGACGACGACGATGATTGTCTGCATTCATTCTCTTTCATGTTTTGTGGTACATTGAAGCTTCTGTTTTTCTTTTGTTTAATATTGCATGTTTTTGTGAAGTTTATGAAGTTGTAATCTGTTTGTAAACACAATTGCACCCCAAAGAAAATACGCCTGCTACTTCCAAGAGTATTGGCAAACTTCAAATTTCAGATACATTGTTTCATTAGCCTGTAGCCACAGTATTTGCCCCATGTCCTTTATTTATATGATACTTCTGTTGATGTGGTTGTGGATTTTGAATCTATCAGTAAGTCACTCTTTTAATCATGTTTTCTTTTTCAGTGTTTCCCACCAAGTGCAACAACTCTACACTTTGAATTTTACACAGAAAATAAAGAGAGCAAAAACAAGAAACTACCTGTAAGTCATTTATGCCAAACTAAAACCAGAAACTACCTGTAAGTCATTTATGCCAAGCTGGCGCATTAGTGTCATTGATAGGTAACTACGCTGATAATGTCATGAGCCTGGTCGGATGCCAGTTGTCATGGTCTCACTAAATGAGGGACAGACTAGTCAGTCATTCCTCCTTGCATCTGGGCCGACACATTGTGATGGTCCTACCACTCATAGACCCATAGCAGGAAACTACTTGGAGACATGTTTGTGTGACAGTTCTGCCAACTTGTTTAGCTACTTTAACAGTCATGACATTGATGACAGAACTGCATTTTGTCTTTGTCTAAGGTTAGCTCACAGATGTTTAATAATCTACAGTTTAGATTGACAATGGCTGTTTGATGTGACTGAGTATGTATTAGAAATGTGCTATGTTCGTGTGTTGTGATAGGGGTGTGGAGCAGTGACCAAAGTAGTGGTATAGTTGTAGGTGTGTGGAGCAAGTGGCAGGGTGGAAATAAAATGATAGGAGTGTATGTTTGCCATGTAGTGGTGGTGTGATAGGGGTGGAGCAAGTGACTGGATGGAAGTGATAGGGGTGTGGAGCAAGTTACTGAGTGGAGGGATGGGGTGTGGAGCAAGTGACTGAGTGAAGTAATAGGGGTGTGGAGCAAGTGACTGGGTGGAGGTGGAAGTGATAGGGGTGTGGAGCAAGTGACTGGCTGGAGGTAGAAGTGATAGGAGTGTGGAGCAAGTGACTGGGTGGAGGTGGACAATTTAATATGATATTTTACTCATCTTTCCAATATTTAAACTTTGAAGATTTAATAAGCTGAGTACATTTGTTTGTCAATTCAGGGCCCAACTACTGTGATTCAGAGTATCCACATGGAAAATGTGGACAAGACAGGACGTATGCCATCACAGATTATGGAGGACATTTTGGAAGTGTATGATGTGCCCGAAGAAAAACAGGTATATTTTTATGAGTAATAAAAGCACAACATACATTTGAATAATGAAGACACACAGTATATATTGCACAATGTGTTGCATGGCGACATCTAAATGGACATCTAAATATGTGACAACGTGTATTTGTTTATTTCGGTTGAAAGGATTCGTGACATTACTTGTGACTTGATTCTATAGCTTGCACCTGATGAGATGCAGTGAAATATGCCAGGCAGTAAATGATGAAATATATTGTTTGTGTCTTCATTCTTCAAGTTTACAACAGGAAAACATTGTTTCGAACAACATACATTGTTTTTGTTCTTAACAATACATACAATTCACATTTTTTTGGGGGGGTATAATGTATTAAATGCAGTTGAGAATATATGCTTGCATAGGATGCTTGATGTAAAGAGGAGAAGCAGAATTAGCAATCGTGATATTAGGAGATCAATCCATCCATCATGTGCCATGCCGGAAAGCGTGGGAGGTCATGACTCGCCATTTCACTCGATCACCAGAGTCGTAGATCAGCTCAGTGTTCCTGTCTCGTCCATGCCACGTGGCCAAGCCATCCAGGTATTTTCCTCTGGGTCTTCCTCTTGGTCTGTTCCCCTCGATCTTGCCAGTTGTCAATAAGTTCTCCAATCCATTTCTTCTCATAATATGTCCAAAAAATTGTGACTGTCTTCGTCTGATTTCTCTAATCAGTCTACGATTTTCATTTGTCTCCTGTAGTACTTGGTCATTGGTTTTTCTATCTGTCCATGGTACTCTTTGCATTATTAGGAAATACCAGTGTTAAACTTCATCAAAGGACAAAAATAGCTTGTCCAGTGTCACAACTCCCATCATACAGTGCTCCACAAAAAATTAATTTCACCTGAATACAACAGGAAAAAATAGCAAAGGTTGACCTCGCTAAAGATTGATAAATTGTGTAAATAAGGCAACAGACACCACAGTCTGTGAGGTGAGTACCAGAGATTTGTTGCAATGCAGGTAAGAAAACGAGAAGAAGAAGAATCAAATGCTATGACACGACACAATATTTATTTATTGATGAAACTTGTCACAAACATTGGCATACTTTATTAAGTAAATTAGATTTTGTATTAAACATTTGTGTTATCTACCAGATCTGAACGCTTGTTGAAACAAAGGATAAATAATAATGTATTCTTACAGGTGTTGCTGTTCACCCACATTCGTCTGGCCTGTTTGTTCTCCAATTACGAAGCCCGAGTACACTGTGTTCAAGCCAGGCTTCAGAGTGTCTCAATCTTAGGTATTTGTTGTTGATTGTGTGAATGTAGTGAAATTATTGTTGTGCTTTGTGTTTTTAAAGTGGACTTTATGTTCATGCTTTGTGTGTGGGTAAAAGTTTGCTATGAGTTCATGAAAGTACCTGCATGAGAATACTTGCATGAGAAACAAACATGTGGTAAATATATTTTCTTCTTCTTCTTTTTATCCATGTTCATTCTTAAAAAAATAAAAGGAGTAGATTGCCTTATGTCACTCTACAGTGAAACTGCCATATTTTCACCTTTCATCGGAGACATCTGGCATTTATCACAGCTGGTTTGGCTTAACCTCCTCAGTGCCATACTATAATTATTCTATTGTGACTGGGTTTTCTAGTGTTTGAAATGCTGTTAAAGCAACAGTCTGTACATCCTCTATACAGTTGCCACTGGGCAAAGAATGTTCACATATATATATATACATGACACATCACTTCCTGTTGTTTGCCCTTGTCACAGAAGGCTAGCAATGGATTTGAGATCAGAGCTGGGGTTTTGCTAATTCAATAAATAATGGTCAAAGAAGAAGAGGAAGAAGAACAAGATACACAATTAAATTCAAGTTGCATACTTATATGAAATATCTTTTAGTAATGCAAGAAATTGCTCATCTTCTTGCAGTGTATTCAAGTGCAATACAAGACAACATGAATGTGATTCTGTATCCGGGCCTCATTGAAGAACTTGTTGACATCGTGGAGATCAAGGACTCGGATATTGTTGTAAGTAAAATAATGAACTGTTCATATTCTGTGAGTTGTTCATGGTGAAATATTTGTGAGTGTGACTAGACTTTAGAATAGCACAGATGTGTTTGTAAGACATCTACCAGTAGTAACATTGTCGTTGTATTGTAAACAGTCTATGTCAACACTACTTGATAATGGCAATGTGTTTGTCTCCCTAGGACATCAAATCTGCTGCTCTGCGAACCCTGACTTCTGTGATACACATAGAGAGAAATCCCAGGTTTGTTCACTCGTTTTCATCATCTCACACAATTGGTTATATTCTGTGACCATTATTTATTTATTACTATTTCATTTCTGTAGCTTATAATTCAAAATATTTGGCCAATGTTGAGTTGGATTGTTATGTTTTGGAGTAGGTGCGTGACAACTTTTGTGTGTGACATGATTTAAATGTTACTTGGTTATGTTAGCATTGCTAGTTGATTCCAACTTGTGTGATATGTAACAGCACATTGTTAATGTTTCAGACTGAACAGTATTATTGATGCCACAGGGGCTTCCTCTTATCATGGGTTTCTACCAGTGTTAGTCAGGACATGTATTCAACATATGATCGGTAAGTAACAGTAATATGTCAACATTAGTATCTAGAACAAGGTGTTGTTCCTCTCTCCTCCTGTTTAATCTAGTCTCAGCAGCAGAGTTGTCCAACTGTTATATGAGCAGCATTCAGCATTCTTCTCCTTTTTTTTTGAATTACAAACTGCGGCTTGTTCAACATTTGATATTAAATGTCTGTCCCAGAGTATTTTGCTTACAGTTTTATTGGTTGAAATATCTTTTGCCTCTTGGTTGGTTCAGATGTGGTATGGGACAACCATGTCTCACCTTCCATCACAACATGGCTCAGCATTCCATCTGCTTCCTCAAGGTCATGAGTAGTGCTGGTGCACACATTTTTAGCCCTTGGAGCACATATTTGTGGCTCAATAAAAAGTAGTAGGCAGTGTAATGACATACAATAGTCAAATGTGGTCTCACATAAAAGTGAAAAAATAGAGTCTGAGATAAGTAACATCTGAAAAATATGAAACAGACTCCAAGAAATAGCAAAGATTAGGAGGCCTTTGTTGGTTGATGGAAGAAACAGAAGAGTCTGTGTATTGTATAATAACTTGGAGTGTGTTTTTCATGTGATTTGGCATTATTCTGAATGACTTATGCAGTTTACATATTTTAATATGTAAAAATTTGATATATTTTGTACAAGAGTATATGACTAATACATGAAAGATGAGTGACATGAAGGGCCAAACCTTTGTGAACTTTTGAGAATAATGTTTGTTCATTCATACTCAGCTGCAGACTTGTCAAAGACGGTAAAGCTATTGCATGGAGAATAAGAACAAACAGAATAATTTTGAAATCCAACAGATTAATATGTTTTGTCAATGGTGAAAATAAAGAGATAAGCAGAGATATGAAAGCATATCTGTGATCCCAAGATATAAAGCTGATAGGAGGAAGAGTGTAGAATTAGATCTAAAATAAAATAATGCTTTGGACTGATATTTAGACTTGCTTAAAATAAATGTATTGTTTTCTATTTGACAGATCCTGATCTGAAACCATTCCCACAGACGTATGCCACTTCTCTCTTTTCATTTCTGTACCACCTTGCTAGTTATGAAAATGGTAAGTTTTGTTATGGAGGTTCTCACAATTGTCTTGTATAACTTTCATATTAAAAGTCTTGCTTGTTGTTTGACTCTGAAATTGGGGGTATTTATCAAATAATTTTAATAGACCTGGAAGAAAAGGTTACACAACAGAAAGAGAGACGTTTTGGAAATGATAATGTGGCAAGAATAAGTTTATGGGCAGATGACATCTGGAATAGTGTGATGTCATGTTCAGAATCTTCATCTAAGTCTTCAGATTGAATAACATCACTATACATCCAAGATCACACTCAGAATTGAAGGCAAATATATTGAATTTAGAAAATCATCTGAAGTTTTATGTAATATTTTCCACCAAAACAATTCTATAAAATGTAGCATTTCATTTGTTCTATAGACTGCCAAAAGATGCTGACAGCAGCACCAAATGCTTTGCAGTTGCAAACATAATTTTAAAAAATAGCTCAACTCATGTGTCTTGGAAGAAAACATTGTGTTGTAAATTTGACAAACTGCAATTGTAGGCATGCAACTGGTCGAAAAAAATGTAATAAATGCAGTTTGTTACAGCATGTTTTTAAAATTGTGTTTATTCCACTAGTACATTAAGCAATGCAGGTTTGTTAATGTATCAAGAAAGAACACATTGATGATGTTACAGCTATATAACATTCTTATTCAATAAGGAAGTTACTCTCCTGACATTGTCTTCTATGAAATTAATTACTTTTTATGAAATATCAATATTGTTGTGTTGCTTGGATTTGAAGGCCAGGTTTTGTGTGATGCTTGCATAATAAATAATTGTTTGCACAGGTGTGGAGGCACTGGTGTCATGTGGCATGATGGAGTCATTGCTGAAAATCATCAACTGGTATGGGGATGGGCAAGAACACATCACTGTAAGTTGTATTTCTTTTACTGTGTCTTCATCATAAATGATAACCCTTGTTATGTGACCTTAATAGACTGAGCTTATGACGATCTAATTCATCAAGTCTATTTTTGCCTAATTCGTCAAATTCGTAATAAATCAAGCAAGTGCAATATATGCAAATAATAGAAGGCTGTCCGCAACAGACTAGGCTAGACAAATGGAGACTGAATGATTAAACAGTAGACTGACAGAGGTGTTTCTGTGCAACTGTGATCACAGCTATCTGCATTCAAACAAGAGGAGATAAAAGTTGGCATCTATGAAATAATTTCATCAACATGTGCCATGCTGGGCAGTGCAGACAGCCATCTGTTTAAAAAAATCTGTTCTAGATAAATTCACTTCCTGAAGTCTTCCATGCAACTTTGCCGATTTAATCATCAGTCCTGCCTCTGTTGACTTCTGTCTTTGATAGCCCCAATTGCCTTGGTTATCACAAGCTTCACCTGGTTTGCTCTTTTCATAACACCACCAACAACTTTTGTTTTAATATGAGTAATCATCAGTGTTTGTGAATTTGTATTGTGTAAGGCTTGGGTTTTGGTAATCTTAGCTGTCCATGGGATTCTTTGCATTCATACATCATAGATGTTACTGCATGGATGCTTAACTAATGGTATCATTATGACTCATTTGTCTATTTCATTATGAAGCAAGAGTGGTATTTTCATTAATATTTGCGATATTATAATCTTCCCCCTAAATTATTGGCATTGTTCATTCAAAATACAGAGAAGCACATTGTGCAGTGGCTAGATGTTAACCTACCAGCCTGGTGGTCTAGGGTTTGAGTACCCACTGGCGTGGATGTTTAAACATCTGGCCTGCCAGGTTAACAGTGGGTACCAGGAAGTATCTTGGGAAATCAAGGCGGCGGGCATGATACTAACCATGTCCGTGATATTACAAATACAATTATCAGACAAGTAGGGTGTTTGGTATCATATCTTAGTGTTTGTGTTCACCACCATGATGACAGCTCTTTATTTCTCTTTCTGCCTCCTTTCCTTACTTTCTGACTCACCCACTCATGACTCGGCTAGAGATAAGTTTCTATTCTTCAAGAACTTTCAAGCTGTCATCTCAGCCTTAAGGAACAGTAAAACAAGGAAGAGACAGCTTGGGAGAAGCATTTAAGGAAACCATTTTGACTCATAGATGTACATTGGAATCCTTCCTATTGCAACATAATTGTAAATGAAAAAGGCAGCAGACTAGAGGATTATTACAGAAAAATTGTGATTGAAAATGGAGGAACATATGGAGAAATAATATTAATAATGAGATATAATTTTTAAAAATTTGGTGCAAAAAATAAGGGTTGGAGTGGCTTAATGACACGGTCTACCGCTGTAAGGTGAACAGTGCTGAATGTGAATCTAGTAGAAGATTTATTCTGAGGACAGTGTTTAGATGATTCATGCTGGCCTCTGATCTGAGTAGTGGATCAGATACCCAGCATTCTCAGACAAGAGTGAAATAGGAGGCCTTGTGTGCACATTGCAGATCCCTTGGTCAATTGAAGGCATGTCTTTCCTCAACCCAAATGAAGGAAGAATGGTATTGTCATAAACCTGAAACAGTGCTAAATGTGGTTATTTGAGAGTGACGAATTTTACAAACATTTAGAATGAAGTTTGTTAATTTTTCTTTCTGTTGAACCTGTGACTTTCTGTTTTCTAGTTTGTAACTCGAGCTGTGCGTGTGATAGATTTGATTACAAACATGGACATGGCAGCTTTCCAAGCAAATGGAGGACTTCAGGCTTTCATCAACAGATTAGAGGTTGGTTCATGTAATATGATTTAGGATTCTGTTATCACCAGCTGTTTTGTGTTGCTTGTGTGAAAATATTCCTGCATATCCTGACAATGGTCCAGTATGCTGTCTGGTTAGCTTTACTGCTTGGGCGTTTCCATCTGTGGCTAAAGTGACCATTTGAAAACAAAAACGCTACATTTGTTTGGTGAACAGTGTAAGAAAAGACAGTCTGTAATAACAAAGCTCAGCCCATTTTATAGAAGCCATGGCTGGTGTCTTTGAAACTTTGATTATTTCATATCCCTAAAGATCATGATTTCATTTTTGACGTATTAATCCAGTAATATGACACATTCTCATCAAGCTGTGTAGACTTATACTGCAGGACATGAAGCAAGGGTGACAGTTTCCAGGGGCAGCCCTATTGGTGAAAGTGATGTTGTAAAACACATCTCATGACAGGAAGCTGCTGTGGTTATGTGAAGTGTAGGCAAGAGTGCACAGAGCAATAGTTGGCCAGTCTTTGCCCCCTGTAGCAGATGATGAGAGCTGGCATCCACCTGCTGTAGTTATGTGAAGTGTAGGCAAGAATGCACAGAGCAATAGTTGGCCAGTCTTTGCCCCCTGTAGCAGATGATGAGAGCTGGCATGGAACCTGTGTCTGACTGCTCATACCATTATGAGCATAATGTCCTAACCATTACACCATAACACCCACTGTGAATGGATAAAGACATCATTACTCATTTGCAGTACGGATCAGTTATTTGTTGTAAAACTGTTCTATGCTGCTGCAGTTGAACCATGAAAAATACTGAAGCTATCCCAGAGATGTTTGTGAAATCACACCTTCATTAATTTAAGGTGAAGCTGTGAGTTCTCTTTGAAGTCGGTAACCATGTCATTGATATTTCATATTTTTAAATGGCATGTTTTCAGTTGTAGTTAAGATTAATTTTTCTCACTCATCTTCAAAATACTCTTTTGTTACCTAGCATGAGGTGAACATTTGCCGTCAGGAGCAGCCCTTTGTGATCCGACCGCACAGGCAGGAGAGCACCATGGATGCTTTGCCAGATTCCCCACAATTAGCACCAATGGATACCTCACAAACAGAAGAATCAGGTGTTGGGGAACCCAGTATGGCTGACTCTGAAAGAGGAGTTGCTTCGACTGTAAACAACAACATCATCACGAGTTCTGCCACAGTTGCTGTACCTGTTTCAGCAGCTACAACAGCACCATCTCAAGGAGCTGCTGCTGCTGCTGCGGGGAGCAGTAAGGCTGAAGAAGATGATGGTACATCAAACACAGTGAAAGGTAAGACACCACTGTAATATGATTTATAGCTTATCTGAACTGGAGAAAAAAAGCATTTCATTCTGTGATATTTCATGAGTTGGAGATCTCTTCCAATATGAACAAGTGAAATCAGCCTCACAGTGGAAGTTAGCATGGCTGAATGGATAAGAGAGTTCACTCTTAAACTTCTGGTGTGCTGATGCTTAAGCAGCTAAAATGTTAACTTCTTGACCTTGACTTTGGGACATAAATTGCAAGTACCTCAGAAGTCGGAGTGGGTTCACCTAATGGCGAGGGTAACTAATAATAGGAAAGCTAATCCACAAACAAAAATCAAATTCAGTGCACTAGGATTAGTAGCACATGTATGGACTACACTTGAGTTCAATGTGAGTGAATGTTTAAAAAAAACAAAAAAACCTGTCATAATGAATTAAAAAGATTCTGACAGCAGCAGTATGTGACAGTATAAAATTAAACAGAAAAGCGTATTATGATCTTGTGTAGAAACAAGCACAAACCCATGTGGAATACCTAAAAGAAGGCAACACCTCTAAATATCTAGGGCCAGCTATATGCAGTGATAGTAGTTACAGTAAAGAGATCAAAATGAGGCAGCGAGGAGTGACGAGGGGATCTGGCCAACGCTCGACGCTCAGAGGAAAGGCGAGACGGACATATAATCAGATTGCTACTGGAACTATTAGTGTTGGAACTCTTCGCTGGCTGCTGGGGATGGAGACGGAGCGCTTATGGGAATGTCCCGAATGCTGTGATGTCGGTTCCTAAATCAATCAATCAATCAATCAGTGAGCCATGACTAGACTGAATCCTGTATGGAGAAGCAGCATCAGCTTCCTCTGTGAGGACCAAATGATACAAGTCGTTGGTGGGATTCATTCTATTATATGGTTGAGAGAGTTGGACTCTCACTGCAGAAACATAACAGGAGCTTTTGAATGTAAATGTGTTATGAACATTCTGCACGTACAACATAAAGAGCACAATACAAATGTCATGTTAGGGAAAGTAAATATGCGTGCTGGCCATCAAGGTCCTTTGTCATTGGTGAAATGTTGAAAGGTTCCTGGGTAGGGCATGGCACAGGTTAGATCTTCTCAAAGGTAATCTGTTTAGGGACCAGTTGAGAGCAAATGGAGAAGAGGAAGATCCTGGACTGACAACATTAAAGAGGGAGCAGGATGAAGAAGTATCTGCACACTGCTGAAGGCAGATGATGGTGGAGGACTGATTGCTGATGCTTCCAACGTGTTGCCCCAGCAACTCATGCTTGGAATTATGAGATGACAAATTGTTTATATTTTAAACATTTTTGAACAAATATTTGTTGTTTTCAGTGCAACCTACTTGCTAATTGTTTTCATCTCCATCAATTTACAGGCAAACATTGTTTTGCCCAGCGAGCTGCATTGCTGAAGTCCATGCTCAACTTCATGAAGAAAGCCATTCCAGACATATCATTTGCTGACAGCATTCGACATTGTAAGTTGCTGGTTGTATGTACAAAAGACATTACTCAGTTATTAGCAAATGTTTCAAAGTCTTTGTTATTGGTTAATTTAAACATTAAATGTATCAGTGAGTGCACAGATTAAAACTTGAAAATTAATGTCAGAAAAAAAAATAGGTAATAACAATTGGAAGATCAAATATAAAAAGAAAGAATGAAAGAAAGAAAGAAAGAGGAGAGAGAGTGAGAGTGATTTCTCTCTTTCATAAAACATGCCAAATAGTTCCATTCCCACGAAAGTTCAGTTTCTTCATCTGATGGAAGAATTATGGCTTAGATTGAACACAAATGCATCAAGATAAACCATGTCACAGGCTGGATGTCACAACATCTGCAGAATAAAATACATACAAAAGTATATTGTTCAACAGTCTTCAAACAAGCATGGTCCTATAGTGCTAGAACTGGACAGTGACAACATCTAAAAGAAGAGTGATAATAAGACAGCTAAACGTCAGAAATGGATTATCCAAAGACAAGTGAACACGCACACATACAGAGAGAAAGAGAGAGGAGGAAACAGCAAGAGGCAGTCTCCCACAAATATTGCAGTATCTTGAATGCAGCTTACACAAAGACCATGTCCTGGCAGTGTTTCCTAACCTGGCCCTACAGGACATAACAAGGGCAATGGACACAAAAATGGAGAGCTGCCATTATTGATATTTTAAAGTATGTTTATATTGCAAGTCATTAGATGGGAACAGTATAGTCCCTTTGATACAATTATTGACTATTAGTGTGTGTTATATCTTCTTGTTCTGTTTGTTATCCCCTAGTGAGGCATAGATCCTCTGCCAACTCAGTGCAAAGACCTATCCTTTGCCATCTCTTGCAGCTCCCTCCATGCCCTCCCCATTCCCTTATATAATTTATATTCTTTCATATAATGTTTTTTAAAAACCAATTTCAGTAATGGATGGTTCCTTGCCTAAATCACTGAAGCACATAATCAGTAATGCTGAGTACTATGGACCATCATTGTTCCTGCTTGGTAAGTCTGCTTGTGTTTTGTTTTTGGGTGATTGTGTATTTCTTGGTGTTTATAGAGAGCTACAGCAGTCACATACATTTCAATTGCTTTTAATATATTAACACACTTTCTAAATAATATTGGTAGAATTTCACACTTTACCGATCTAATTTGTATCACTTGTGGTTCACACTCCACAAATTTTAGCGATCGTATAATTCACCACAAGCAAAAAATTTAATTTCTAGCATGTATCACAATAATATTTGTATTACTTTGCAATATATCATACATCACAAATGTCGAAACGTGCATTGAATTAATTCTGGTACAGAACTTTGTAATATTTATCGATAGTTAGCGTTCGTTTAGTGGTTTATAATACCACTTGCATGTTGGCGTTAACTGCTCGTCGAATATTACTACAACTGCCTGCTATGGCTGTTCAGAAAACGTTCACTGAATTCTGACAGTAATTGTACTGCTGGCGTTCGTTCAATGTGTTCTGACCTTAATTCGCAGCTGGCGTTGGTTCTTTGACCATTCTGACACCAATTCGGGGTCTTACTATGGTGTTGGTTCATAACTTCTGCCATCAATTCGCAGTTAGCGTTGGTCCACAACTTCTGACACCAATTCGGGGTCTAGCCTGTCAGCGACCTGTGCGCTGCAGCTTTCAAGACTCCGCTACTTTCGCACTGCACGAAATAACAATTCATGACATTTGCGAAAGGAATGCAATTTATTCAGAGCCGACATGTGAATGGCTCTACAAGCATTAGGCTTCATCATTGTTACACAATATGAATATATCAACGTGATGATAGATGATGCTAGCATTACACAATCTAAATGATATAGCCCTAAGTTTGCCTATGGCCTAGAAAGCTATCGTATTGGTCAAGGATACGTCCGACCTCTCTACCGTCTCCAGTCAGTCTGTCCCGCTACACATAGCGTGGACCAGCACGGGCCCTTTTACCCTCCGTGCAATTGCTACTATTGCGTGCCTGGACTGGCCAGCACGCTGGCTGGTGAGTTTGAGTAACCTGGCCTATCACGGTTACCAGCAACCCAATTGCTTGGGGAAAGCCCTCGCTCATCCGTACTCTTTGCCCTCTGGTATGACACAAATGTGTCTCCCTGCGAGGTATTAATAGTAGTCGGTGTCTTCCCTGTCTGGGTGTCTCTCTACTAGCCTAGTGTTAACTCCTTACTCCTGTAAGGGCTTATTGGGGATGCTGACAGTGACATCGTTCATTTGTACGAGGAAGTTAGTAAGTCACAGAATAGTATTTATTATTGTACATAATACATCTCTCCTTATTTCTTAACATAATCCCCACTAGCCGGCTCTGTGGCGAAGGGGTTATGGATACAGTTTGTGATCTATCAGGCCGCGCTGCGTTGGATTTTTACGAATGGGTATGGTTGCCGGTCGTTCAGAAAGCAATGGCAAACTACTGAATGTAAACTTGCCAAGAGATCACAACAGCAAAAAATGCTGGTTTGACTGCAACGTCCTGTAAACCTTTTCTCAACTGTCCTATATCATGTTATGACATACTGAGTAGACATAAACTAAATGATGATAAATATTGCTAAGGATATTGATTGCCTTAAATGGTGATAAATATTGCCAAGTATCATAGTTAAAGTTGCCAAGTTAGTTAGTTAGTCGTGGTTCCAACTTCACGGCAACGGGTCGTCCTCATTATGCTCTGTTCCCTGTGCCAGTGAATATCACACAAAATGCTCTTCACTGCCCAATGTGAAAAGTGGAAGAGACAGGCAAGCCAACAGCCAGCGCAAATCCATTACAGGACGTCACAGTCAACCCCAGCATTCTTTGGCGGTTTTGTGATTTCTTGGCAAGGTTATGTTCAGTAGTTTGCCATTGCTTTCTGAACAACCGGCACTCCTACCTTTTTATTGGAAACTAACACAAAGCGGTCTGTTTCCAAACCACCGGCAGCTGTGTTTTGAATGTGGTATGCAGGATTACAAATTGTATTGGTAACCTGTTTGCCACAGAGCTGGCCAGTATCATACATGATGATAAATATTGCCAAATCATTGGTATGTGTTAAATGACATGTTCATATTTACTTGGTCAAGCTGTTAGATAGAACTGACTATTTTTCATCCAACTGTCTCATGTGGAGTGGTTTAAAAATCCTTAATGGATCCTGACTGCATAGAAGTAGGAATCAAGGCAGACAGTCTAGTCTGAAATTATGAAGTTGCTAGACAGACAGCCAGCCCCACAACTAGTCTCCTGGTTGAATCAAGTTGAACCCCTTCCCAGTGTTATATGATGGTTTATTGAATTTTGTATTTGACAACTATTACACAAAACATGTTCACATACATTGATAAAACTAAACTATGAGCTGATAACTCTACACGACAAGTGTTGCCTTACATTGAAGAAAATCTTTGTTGAACCAAATAATTTTGTATATGATGAGTTAATTCACTGTCAGTTTTCTCAGTCAGTGGATGGTATGATAAAAAAAATGCTAATTGGTGAAGAGCAATACAGATTTATAGAAGAAAAAAGAAACACTTCAATATATACATTAAGAACACTAATAGAAAAATCAATAGGGACACATAAAGATATATATTTGTACTGCATAGATTATACCAAGGCAATTAATGAAGTAAAACAGGATGAACTGATTAAAATGTTAGAAAATATCATTGATGGGAAAGATCACAGAAAAATATAGAATATTTATTGGAATCAAATAGTAACAATTAAAATGTAAAAAAAAAGACAGCAGTTATGAACAAATAAAGCTAGGAGTGCGACAAAGATGTGTTTTGTCACCGGTTCTCTTTTCTCTCAATAGCAAAGTATTAATGAGAGAGATCGAAGAGAAGCTAAGAACACTAATCGCAGGTTATGTAAATTATATACACTATGCAGGTGAAACAGTATTGATGGCAGAAAATGCAAAAGATCTACAATTATTGGACATTGTAGTAACAGAGTGCAATAAAAGGACTCTCCTTGAGCATCTAGAAAACAGTAATATTGGTGAAATGAAAGAAAAAAGCAACACCAAAATGTGAAATGGAAATAGAAGGGAAAATTTTTTAATCATGTGGATAATTTTAAATACCTAGAGGCAATTATAACATCAGATGGAAGATGAACAACAGAAATTAAGAGCGGAATAAGGCAAGCAAAAGCTGCATTTCAGAGAATGAAAAGTATCTTATGCAATAAGTCGCTATCATTGAATGTAAGAAAAAGAGTGCTGAAGTGCTATATAGAACCTGTTTTGCTGTATGGTATGAATCTTGGAATGTAAATGAACAAATTAGGAAGAACTTGGAAGCAACAGAGATGTGGTTCCTGAGACAAATGTTGAGAATTCCTTGAACTGCCAGAGTAACTGAAAGAGGCTATTGAAACTAGAACATTATATTCAAGAATAAGAATAAGACAAACAGCTTTCTTTGCTCATGTGATGAGAAGAGAAGCATTGAAAAAAAAAAACATCATGACAACTGGAAAGATCAAGGGGAAGAGAGGCAGAGGCCAACCAAGAGAAATGATGCTGGAGGGACTGAGACGGTGGCATGAAGGAATATCATCAGCAGAGTTGATCCAGAACACCAAGGACAGAGATCTGTGGAGAGACATGAACGCTACATCAGCTGGCGAGCCACTTGATGATGATGATAACTTGAGATTAGAGAATGATGTCTAATTCACAGATCAATAATAACTTCATTATATTTCCTTCAATTTGTACTGACCATTTCTCTAAGAGTATTATAAAGGCAGTTGACTATATTTGTTAGCATGTGTGCTGAGAGTTATCATGAAAGTGTACTAGAAATGCAGTTTAAATTACTACATTCTTTGATGTTTATACTGCTAGTATGCTCGTTGTGTCTGCTGGTCTACCGGGATGGAAAGAAAGTCATCGCCACTCCCCAAATCCATCTTGTTGTGTCAGAGTGAATAAATAGCTAAAACATCGGGGTTCATACATCAACACTGCTAGTATGCATTTAACAGTGCTCCATTTATTCTATAATGGACACACAGTCTAAATTATTACATTCCTTAACATTTAGACTGATTTCTTTCTAAGTGTATTAGACATGCAGTCTAAATTATTACATCCCTTAACATTTACTGATTTCTCTCTAAGTGTACTAGACATGCTGTCTAAATTATTACATTCCTTAACATTTAGACTGATTTCTCTCTAAGTGTACTAGACATGCAGTCTAAATTATTACATCCCTTAACATTTACTGATTTCTCTCTAAGTGTACTAGACATGCTGTCTAAATTATTACATTCCTTAACATTAAGACTGATTTCTCTCTAAGTGTACTAGACATGCAGTCTAAATTATTACATTCCTTAACATTTACTGATTTCTCTCTAAGTGTACTAGACATGCAGTCTAAATTATTACATTCCTTAACATTTAGACTGATTTCTCTCTAAGTGTAATAGACACGCAGTCTAAATTATTACATTCCTTAACATTAAGACTGATTTCTCTCTAAGTGTACTAGACATGCAGTCTAAATTATTACATTCCTTAACATTTACTGATTTCTCTCTAAGTGTACTAGACACAGTCTAAATTATTACATTCCTTATCATTTAGACTGATTTCTCTCTAAGTGTACTAGAAGTACACTCTCAATTATTTTATTATCACTATTTTCCTCCTCTTCCTCCATCTTCTCTTCTTCTTCTCCCTGCTTCTTCTCCCTGCTTCTTCTTCTTGTTCCACTACTGCCCTTTATCCACAAAAGAAGATAGGCCTTAGCCTATTGTGTGGTTTGGATTGTGCACTTATATTTGTCTATGGGCTGGCAAGTTCCATGCCAATCCTCCCAAGGGGCTGTGTTACTGAACTGAGCTCCCCCCTCCCCCTCCCTCTCTCATCCCTCCACACCCTCTCCCCGACACATGGGTGAGTTACTATATTCTTTAACATTTATACTAATAGTTATGTAACTGCTAGAAATGCAGTCTTAATTAGTTAATAGCTAAAACTCATATATGAATGGTTTATTTCTCTTTCAGCTACAGATGTAGTAACAGTTTATGTCTTTCAAGAACCTTCGCTGTTGTCCTCTTTACAAGATAAAGGTCTCACAGATGTGGTTTTATATGCTTTGCTGATAAAGGATGTAAGCAACATGTTGGTTGTCCTTGATGTTGTTTACATTTAACACTTGTCTCTTGCAACTGAAACATTTAAAACAATACTTTTGTTGCTTAAGGATTGAAATTTTACCATTCTTCCTCCTTAGAACGTAAAGATGTGTATTATTATATTACATTTGGTTCTAAATATACATATAAGGGGAAGATATTAAATAACAGGAATTTAACTCATAACTTTTTTACAATAGTGCGACCCAGACATTTTGTGTGTGTTATATCTCAACATCGTCCCTCTGTCTGGCAACATACTTGGTCCATCTGTCCATTAACTTGTTGATGCCTTCTACAAAAACAGGTTTGAGTATGGTCGTAAACCGATTTAGTACTGCTTCCACTATGTCATCTGCAAACTTTTGACCCTCCAGATATTCTATGAAGGGTCCAAACAAGTGAAAGTCCCAAGGTGCCAAGTCTAAACTGTATGCTAGAAGTTTCAAGACCTCACCATTTCAGAGCACTTAGTTTATCCACTGTATGTGCAGCCATATGAGTGCTGGCATTGTTGTCTAGCAATAATACTCATTTTGAGAGAAGCACCCATCATTTCAGTCGTATCGTGGGCTTCAGTTTGTACACTAGCATGTCACTGTGTGTAGCTCAAGTCACAGTGCATACCCTTCCTTGGAAATGCACCAATATAGGGCCCTTGATATCCCAAAAGATGGTCATCATAACTTTCCCAGCGGATTTCTGAATCTTGAAGTTTTTCTTAACTGGAGACAGTGGGTGTTTCCACTGCATTGACTGCCTCTTACTCTTTGTAAGGATGCACCCAGGAGTCGTCTTCATCATTCTTCTGCAGATTTAACAATGTTCCACTACCTCTTACCACACACACACACACACACACAAAATGAATAATGCCTCCTTGTTCTTCCATGGTGCAAGTCGATAGTTGGACAGCCATTTTATTATTGTTATTGCGCATGAGCAAATAGCTCAATCCTTATGACTTCTACATGGGATATTGCTTAAGAGCCAGTGTGTGTTCTGAAATTAGGTTTTCCGTTGTACGCATTATGTAAAAAGATATGGTATATGGCCAAAAGATTGGAAGAGAACTATCTTCATTCCAATACTAAAAAAGGGCAACCTGAAATTATGCACCAGCTATAGAACTGTAGCCCTGATCAGTCATGTAAGTAAAATTCTACTAAAAATCATAATGGGAAGACTTCGTAAGAAAATGGAAGAATAGATTAACATGCCTCAAGCTGGATTTGGACAAGGAAGAGGAACAAGAGATCACATACTCGACATGCGTTTATTAATAGAGAAGTGCAGAGAATTTAATGTAAACCTAGTCTCATGTTTTGTAGATTATTCAAAGGCATTTGACTGTATTCAACATCAGAAACTTTAGGAAATGATGAGGAATATGGCCTTTCCATCACATGTACAAGGGTAAGTTAATAAGTAAGTCACAAATGGCTGTAGAAAAATAACTAACTATGATAACAACTTGAAACCAGTTTATTTTTATACATACATTGTCCCTATATTTCTAAACATAATTTCCACCAACACTGATGCACTTATCCCATCGTTTTATCAGTCCTCCCAAACCGGCTGCATAGAACTGCGTTGTTTTAATTTACCTGCCATCCCACAAAACTGTGTGACTTGCTTATTGACTCGCCCTCGTAACTTTTTCTACCCAGCTGTGCATAGAGCCTGTTCTTTTGTATGGATGTGAAACTTGGACAATGTGCAGTCAAGCTGAAAAACATCTGATGGCTGCAGAAATGTGGTTTCTTAGGAAAATGGAAAGAAAGCCATAGACAGATAGAAAAACCAATGACCAAGTACTACAGGAGACAAATGAAACTTGTAAATTGATTAGAGAAATTATGCGTAGACAGTGAACATTTTTTGGACATGTTATGAGACGAAATGGATTGGAGAACTTAGTGACAACTGGCAAGATCGAAGGGAACAGACCAAGAGGAAGACCGAGAGGCAAATACCTGGGTGGCTTGGCCACATGGCATGGACGAGACAGGAACACTGAGCTGATCCACGACTCTGGTGATCGAGTGAAATGGCGAGTCATGACCGCCCACGCTTTCCGGCATGGCACATGATTGATTGATTGATTGATGCACCGCTTTACTGGGTAAACATTTGTCAGCATAAACACTGAAAACCCACCTTGGCGGGAGACATTTCGTGAATGATGTCGAAGTTGAATGTGAAGTGAAAACGTGGTTTAGAAAACAGTATGCAGTTCTGTGCAGCCGGTTTGGGAGGACTGATAAGACGATGGGATGAGTGCATCAGTGTTGGTGGAAATTATGTTGAGAAATAAAGGGACAATGTGTGTATAAAAATAAACTGGTTTCAAGTTATCATATTTAGTTATTTTTGTACAGCCATTTGTGACTTACTTATTTACTTACCCTCGTAATGCAACTCATAAAAATGCTCTATCTAGAGTCTAGACCAACAAAGCAGCGGTTAGGATAGATGGAGAGACATCAGATTGGTTTGACATCAAGCGAGGAGTCTGTCAGGGCTGTGTGTTGTCCCCCTATTTGTTTAGCCTGTACGCCGAAAATATAATAAGAAATGTCAGAGATGATATAAGCAGGGAGCATTGCCCTAAATATCGGTGGTCATGACATACCATAGATTTGATATGCTGATGATACAGTATTGCTATCCACAACATAGATTGGTATAGAAAACCTAACAACCTCAACCCAATTGAATAGTGAAAATCACAGCTTATATCTTAACAGCAAAAACAAAGATAATGCATACAGATAAAACTACTATGGAGAAAGAAATATATGTTAATGAGGAAAAATTGGAGGTGGTGAAAATTTCAATTATCTTGGGCCATTGATTACCAACAGTGGTGACACAGTGAAAGAAGTTAAAAGACGAATATCTATTGCTCTTCAAAGACTAAAACAACTGAATAAACTAAGGAGAGGGACAGATAGAACTACAAAAATTAGATTTTTAAGAGCATGCATCTTTCCCATTGCAACCTACGCTTGTGAGACCTAGACACTAAACAATCTGAACGGCGCATAAATGCCTTTGAATATAGATATTATAGTCGTGTTTTAAGAATATTTTGGATAAAGAAAAGAACAAATGCATCCATACATCAAGAGCTGAATATTGAATAAAAAGTCGCTTAAAAGTCGACAGGGTCGACTTCATTGCACCGGGTTTTATCCCATATGGCTCGGTCTCTTTCCGCAGCACGGAAAGCGTCGCACAAAGCACGAACTCCGTAGCTTTTAGCGACGACCCACAGGAGTCTCCGAAACATTTAACTCGTAAACCGAAGGGTGCGGCCCGGAATCGAACCCACAACCTTCGGAGCACGAGTCAAACGGCTTGACCACTTCGCCACAGAGACTCCCACTGCGAATATTGAATAAGGTTGGCTATTAAAGACGATAAAACCAAAAAAAAAATTTAAAAAATTGAAATATTTTTGTCACTTGAAACGTCATGAAAGTTTGGAGAGAACAATAATGGAGGTGTATATGCCTGGGAAGAGATTAAGAGGAAGGCCAAAAAGAAGATGGGTGCAGGATGTGGTGGGTAATCCCCAGATAGGTGTATTGGATGCAGAACATCTTGCTTATGATCGAGAGGTTTTCCGGAAGGTTGTTATGAGAGCAAGGTTCTGCAAAGGACATGCTACTGAATGAGTGAACGAATGAATGAATGTTGTACAAACTCTTTCATGCACTTAAGAATAAAATTCCTGTTTTTAATGACTTTCCCTCGTATATTACTGGCCCGTACTTAAAAATGTAATGTAGTTTATATCACATGCACAAAAATTGACATACATTATAACAAGATTTAACAATTATTTTTATTGCTTTCTGAATGACCGGCACTCATACCATTGTGTGGAAACCAATGTAAAGTGGTCTGCTGCTAAAACGCCAGCAGCTGTGTTTCGAACACGGTATGTGGGATTACAAATTGTGTCCATAAGCCCTGGCCACAGTGTCGGCAAAGTTATACACTTTGAGAAAGTCACAAGCATCTAATAAATGCTGGGCTTGATTGTAATGTCCTGTAAAGGACACAGAACTAACTTTAAAAAAAAAATGATTATATCAGGATTGAATTGTAGAATGTAATGCTTTCAATGTAAAGTCATATAAACTCCCATTTGAATACCTATTTTTTCAACAGGTGCCTGCAACAAGAGAGGTTCTTGCCTCTTTACCCAATGTCTTCAGTGCACTGTGTCTCAATGCTCGTGGTCTGGAAGCCTTCGTGGCATGCAAACCATTTGATAGACTCTTCAAAGTCTTGCTGTCCCCGGACTACTTGCCAGCAATGAGGAGAAGACGCAGCTCAGATCCTTTTGGTAAGTCACATTGATTTATGAGAGATCTGGTAACAGTTTAATTAACAAAATTGACCTTAGAACTATGTGATGAAACTTCTGTCATATTTAGCGGCATTTAAAAAAATCATTTTTTTTTTTACCTTGTGTGGGCGTTGTAAAGAGCAAATTCAATAGATCATATATATGAGGGATAATGGAATATTCCCTCGTTTCAATTAAAACTATTCAAATTGAAAGGGGAAACTGACATAAAGAATACAGGCTGTCACCTGGATTGTTACTAACACATACCAGGATACATTTTAAATGGAAAATTAACACCTCAACTATATGGGTAAAATATTTAAGGTTAAAATTTCTTTTTATCGAGATAGTGATTCAGAGCTTTTAATATTGATAGCAGAAATTATGTTTCTGTGACTAAAACTCATCGTTTACTCTACCATTGCTGGTGGTTTTTCTGGGTTGAGGATTAAAGACTGCTTACCTAGGCACACTCCATGCAGTGTACAGAATAGGATATATATCACTTCTGATAAACAAAGTCCTGCACCTTATGTAGGAATAGAACACAGATCTTACAGTAAGTGAGACAGGCAACTTATTGGCCATGCTGTTTTAAACCTGTAAATTATTGTATGTATGGGACCTGATGTGGTAATGATATTATACATATCATGTTACAGGAGACACAGCCAGCAATTTAGGAAATGCTATGGATGAACTAATGAGACACCAGCCATCATTGAGAACTGATGCCACAAAGGCAATTATTAAGGTTTGTCTATTTTAGTTATTGATTATATACTGTAGTTCTTAACTTGAAATTAGTTCTTATTTCACCCAGCAATAGACAGTTTACACCAGCTGTAACTACAGCTTGTGGTTTATGTGTAGCATAGCAATGGACAGATGATTATAATGACCTGCAAATACCATCCTATATTTTCTTCTTCTTTCGTTCGCTTGAAATATATCTATAACCGCAATGTTGTCTCTTGTATGAATTTAACTGTCTTGTTTAGATCTCTGAGCGGTCCATAGAGTTTATCTTCCACTTGTTTCTCTAGGCCAGAAGATTTGCCTAGATGTGTTGTATTTTGGGCAGTCTTGGAGTATGTGCTCTTCTGTCTGCGACGCCAATCCACATGTGCACATGTCTGATTCACCAGTCTTGAATTTTGTATACATGTGGTTTTGTAATCTATTGTGTCCTGTTCTGAGTCACAGAATAATGACTTGTTCTGGTCTGTCCATAATATGGTAGTCATCTTGAGCAGGTTTTGTGGCTTTCTGACTGATTTGATCACTCTTTTCTTTTGGTGGTATGTAACGAGCACATCAGGCTGTTAGTCTTTTGCTCCTTCCTTAGCCAGTCGATCAGCTCTGTCGTTTCTGGGTATTCCACAGTGGGTTGGTATCCACTGTATGGTGACCTTATGCTGACTGCTAAGTGCAGAAAGTAGTGTCCTTAGTACTAGCAATTTCCCAGACAGGAGCGACTCGAGTACTGATTTTGCATCTGTCAAAGCACCACAGGTTGTGTACTATGGCTGGTATTTAGTAATTTCTCTGTTGCTGTCTTGATTGCCTCAATTTCAGCATCATAGTTATGGCAGTACTTTCCTGTTGGTACTCTGGCCGTGTACCTAGTATTATTTGGGTATTCTATGTATACTTCTGCTCCTCCATTTCGAACAGCATTTTGTGCTGACCCATCTGTGTAGGCTCGGATCCAGAGGTCCTGTGGGTATTCTTCATCAAGGAAGTTGAGAGTGGCTGTTCTGCACTGTACACTGTTCTGTTCTTCCTTGTCAAATATTTCTCTCACTTTTGTCTGGATTTGTAGTGATAGTCTATATTCATCTTTCCATGGAGTTTGCTCTGGAATAGTTGTCAGGGGGATACCAACTGTGGGCAGATCGGTGGTTTCTCTGCAGAGTCGTTTGGCCTGGTGGATGAAACTGCTTCTTTTCAACCGCCCCATAGCTAAGTTTTCAAATCTGTTCTTCATAGGATGGCCTGGCAAACTGAGGAACTTTTCTGCTTGTATTAGCGTTTTCGTATCTCTGCGCTCTGTCAGTGCTTGTGTCCTCCCCATCTTCTCTGTCTCCACTACAGGGGTTTATCTCATTCCTCCTGTGGTGACTCTAAGTGCTTGATTTTACACCTTGTCCAGCTCTTGTAGTATGATTTTTGATGTATTCCAGGTGTGGTTGTATGCTCTGTTGATAAACTTTGCTAAGTATTTTCCCACTGGCTCCCTATGTGGTTCCACTTAGTTTTCTCAGGATGGCTATTTTCCTTCTGGCTTTTGCTACTGCTTTGTTGATGTGCTTTCACCATGTCAGCCTGCCATCAAATGTTACTCCAAGGTATGTTGGTTCTTTATCTTCTCTTAGGGGTATTCCATTTATCTGGATGCCTTTTGTTTTGGAAAGAGGGTAAATCGAGTGGTGCTGCACTTTTCAGTGTTTATGCTGACACCATCTATTTGCCCATGCAACAAATGCATCTACACTCTTTGTAGCGATCTGGTGGCAACTGATGCATGTTCATTTGTGCTCTATAGAACCAGGTCATCAGTGTACATTGCCACTTTAATTCCATGCGGTAGATTAGCAACAAGATCATTGATGAAGATTAGAAAAAGTGTGGGGGACAAGACTCTGCCCTGGGGAACATCATGACGCAGTAGGACTTTCTTGCTCTTGAGTCCATCTGTCTGTACTCGGGCTCTTCTGTGGGCTCTTTCACCCATTTGTACATTCTTCCATTCACTTTATAGTTTTTCAATCTCTTCATCAGACCTTCTTTCCAGACTTTGTCAAAGCCCTTCTTCAGATCTATCCATGCAGCAAGCACCAGCTTCTCTTGGAATGCATCCTCAATTTCTTGAGAGAGCCTGCTGTGGCACAAGGATGTTTTCACTTTCAGTGTACTACTGCAGTCTGTGATTGATGATGCGCTCCACTGTTTTGCAGAGACAGCTACTGAGGCTAATTGGTCTGTAGCTGGAGGCAATGGAACAACTGTCTTTCCCTGATTTTAGGAGGGCTATCATGATTGCTTCTCTCCAGGTCGAGCATAACATTTAGCAGTAGTCGACATATTTCATGGTGTGATTGCGTGGCATCCTGATTTCTGTGGTGCACCTCCTGGCTGGTTGCGTCCGTCTTCAGCATCTTTCCTTTACTAGAGCAGACTGGTCTTACTCGAGTTTAGGTGTGTAGGCACGTTCACTCGTGTCTGCGCATGCACGTACGTGCATACACATCTAGAGCGTTCTGGTTATTTCTCGGTGCCAGTGACTCTTCCCCCCCCCTCCCCCACCCTTTCTTCTGTTAGTTAAAACAGGTCCGCCATGAGAAGGCCAGGAGTTGGACTTTTGCTGCAGTGGTAATGAATGCACGAGCCATTTGGGTATTTATGCAAGGTTGGGCACTCACCCCAACCCCGCCCCCGACTACGTAACAGCAACATTTGAACCCATCCTACCCATAGCATCCTATAATCATTGACTTCTTGTGAAAAATAGTGGACTGATTACTGTTTGCATTGATTTGTCTGTGCACCTGTAATTGTAATGAAATATCTACTGAACTTATAACTTTGATTTCAATGAAATATTTACTGAAAATACAATGTTGATGGTAATTAAATATCTACTGGACGTACGGGTTTGATGGTAATGAACATTTTACTGAACGTACAATTTTGAAAGTAATGTAATATCTACTGAACATACAATTTTTAAAGTAATGTAATATTTACTGATTATACAACTAATGGTAATAGCTACTAAAGACACAGTGTTGATAGTAATAAAATGTCTAGTAGTAATAAAATGTCTAGTAAACGTACAACTTTGATGGTCATCAATAATGTACTGAAAGTATCTACTGATGCACAATTGCGAATCAACTACACAACTCCAGGAGGCTGTAAGTAGGGTTATTTCCCAGCATTATTGGTTGGAGAACTTTTACTGAACTTGTTGTTAGTTTCTTGTCCTGGTTATCAGTTTTATATATCTCCTATGTGAACATAGTTTTGAAAACTGAAAATATCTTCAAATCTTGAACAGTAATTAAAGTTAGAAAATCCTGAACCAGATCCTTATGTTGGTTAAGGGACTTGAACCAAGAAGGAAAACAAAATTAACTTCTTATAGGTCATGCCTTATGGCATTGTTGATCATGTCTGTCCACAGCAAGATTAAACTGAAGATTTATAAATGTAGATATTTAATTACTTAAAGAAGAAATGAATGTGTTAACAGTTGCTGGAAGAAATCTGCTCCATGGGCCAGGATCCACACTTCATCTGCCAGAAACAGCAACCAAAATCAGATCAGACTGCGGCCCAGACTTCCAGTGTAAGGTCCCCACAGTCCAATGAAGCCAGCTCGTCAGATGAAGAGGAGGACGAAGAGGTCGAGATGCCACACATGCCTGCATCAATCACAGCCTCCGCTCACATCAATGCCCCAGAAGTTAAGACTCAGGTTCCCACAACATCACAGCAGGACACTGCAGAGTATGTTGCATTTTTATCTGTTCTTCCAAATAGTTGATTCAGATGTCCTGATATCAACATTATTGAAGTTTATTTTTAAAATATAAGTAAGATGAGAAAGCTTAATGCAAGCAATCTGATTTGTTGGTAGCTGGATGTGATAGCATGATTTAATTTTGTTGTTTTTGTAAGTTTTTAAATAACTAAACAGTAGAATTTATTAACATGCACATATAGTGTAATACCAGGGTAAGTTAATAAGTAAGTCACAATTGGCTGTAGAAAAATAACTAAACATCATAACAACTTAAAACCAGTTTATTTTTATACATATATTGTCCCTTTATGTCTCAACATAATTTCCACCAACATTGATATTATACCATCGTTTTATCTGTTCCTCCAAACCGGCTGCATAGAACCATGTTTTCACTTCACATTCAACTTTGGCGTCATTCGCGAAATGTCTCCCGCCAAGGTGGGTTTTCAGTGGACTTAACCCCTAGCGATTTCCAGTAAAGCGGTGCATAGTTGGGTAGAAAACATTACAAGGGCGAGTCAATAAGTAAGTCACACAGTTCTGTGGGATGGCAGGTAAATGAAAACAGGGCATGCAGATTTATGCAGTCAGTTTTTGAGAACTGATAAAACGATGGGATAAGTGCATTAATGTTGGTGGAAATTATGTTGAGAAATAAAGGGCCAGTGTATGTATACAAATAAACTGGTTTCAAGTTGTTATCATAGTTAGTTATTTTTCTATAACCATTTGTGATTTACTTATTAACGTGCCCTCGTACATATGGGGGGGGGGGGGGGGGGAAGAGAGGAAGTAAAAGGGTATAGTACTGGAACCTATGTAAGAGCTATTCACCCGTTTCTCAGCTTATTATTGCTGTTAGTATTATAATGTCTATAGTGCAGTAATTCTATTATCTACCCTTCCATTTGGGAGATGGCTTCAGGTTTGCATATGCCTTTGAGTGTGCGGGGAGCTGAATTGTTTATCTTGAGCCAGATATTCCGCCGGGACTGTTGAGGTGATGCTTGTATAGTATGTTAGGATCTATCCATCTGATTCTTTGGTGTTTAGTTGATGGAGATTCATTCTCCAACATTGTCTGAACTTCTTTATTTGTTGTCTCGCTATAATTAAAATGCAGGGAGTGCTGCCTGTAATATTTTGAATGTGATCATTTGTAATTGTCTCTTCTAGTGAAGCTGGCAGCTGTTTTCAAGTATTCAGTTCACAGTTAATGAGTTTACTCTCTTGGAGGCTCAATAATCAATTAAATGTATTTGTATAAAATATAATTTTTGTCAGATAAAAGAACCCAAACATGTCTTTCACATAAAACTGAAAACCACTGTCTTATCTTTGCTAAAAATAAAGCAAGCAATGGAACCAACTTAAACATAAATGAATGAATAATGGTCGGTGTTGGTGATGTTAATTTTTCTTCCTGTTAAATCTTCAGAATATTTGTTTCCAGTACTTGTAGTCCTCAGTGCTCTCTTTCTCAGTGACCTCACATTAGTCTTCACTGTTTGGAATCTTCACATCTAGGCTGCAGTATCCATCTATTAGTGTGGTATTTTAGTAGTAACCAGAGATTGGCCTCATCTCATAATGCCATGATTTAATAAATACATATGAACGTCTCTTGTGGCAGACGCCTTAACTGTATTTGTTGAGGGATTTAGCTTTACATGAATTGCTCTGTTGCTGCCTGTCCATGAGTATTTGAATTGACACTTTACAATGTCACTCCAGTCATTCATTGTTGCGCGGTGTTTTAGTATGATTTTCATGCATGGGTGTTGAAAATTGTAATCCAGTGGTATTCAAGTGCCTTATTGAAGTCCCTCAGTCCCTATTTAATGAATTAATTAAACAAATTACTAGCAAGTAGTAGTCATGTAGAGATTTGATCAACTAACATGAAAAATCTCACTGATGTTCGTACAAATGTAGTTTCATGCATGAAATATCTAGTTGTATTGTCATATTTCAGAATACCAGAAAGACAAGCTATACCTCTCATGGACTATGTGTTAAATGTGGTAAGTTACCTTGTAATTCTCCTTTCATTGTGGAGCATCACATGCTATATGTCCAGCTCATTTCTGTAATCTGATTTTGCCATTTCATTGTTTTTTGTCATGCCATCACACACAAACGTGCGCGCATGTACCCAAACACACAGAGGGGGAATGTCTACATTTATGTATGATGGTCAGTGTCAATTAACCTGTCTTATTTAGTGGTAATTTCATGATGTTGATATCTGGAACCTTTGCAGATGGTTTAAATCAGTCCTGCTTCTGTCTTTTTCATAACTTTTTTTTTTTTTTTTTTTTTAAATAAATACTGTATGTGTATGCTCCCATCAGTATGTGCATGTGCTTTCATGCATATGTGTGTGTGAGGGAAACAAAACATAGACCTTGCACCATTTCCTCATAGACGGAAACAAGTATTATAAAATATAATTGAAAAAAAAACAAACAAACATAATTGGATATATTTTAGAGATGTTTGAATTCAACACATTTTGGTGTGTTAATCTATATTGTTTTATGTGAATCTGAAAATCTATGATCAAAGCACAGTTGTTGATATTTGTTAGTTTACATTTGCAGACATGTTTGCCGTAAAGCATTGTCTTGAACCTTGAGGTGACTTTCTTGTGGCCCCAAGATAAATCAATGCAATATCAAACTCTGCTCAGTGGAGCACAGCGTTGTTGGTGTTCACATGTCCATGAACACTGATAGTAGATACTCTGTGAGCTACATTGCCATCATCACGTCCATGTTTATGTTAATCCCATTTTCCATAAATGTTTTTTCCCCACTGTCTCACACTTTATCTGTACATATATACAGACAAGTATGCGAACACACTTGCACATGTGCACACACACAACTCCTGTCAGATTAGATCAGTTGCCGTCTTCATAGTGAAGGTGCATACTCTTTCATCATGATGGTAGAGGAACATCACTTATCTGTAGAAGCATCACTTATCTGTAGAAGCATCAACACATCTGTATGTTTATATGTGTATGTACACATAGATGTTGTGAGTAAATATGTGTGCATGCATCCCTAAGTACTTATATACATACACAGCCAAGGAGACTCCTGGGGGTCATCGCTGGAGCTCCGGGGTTCATGCTTTGTGCTGCGCTTTCGGTGGGTCGCCCTGCAGGGAAAGACCGAGCCATTTGGGATAAAACTGGTCAATGAAGTGTTTCTGGTGACTGCCGATTCCATCAACGATGAACTGTACTTTATTTTCCGTGGACTTTTGTATTGGCATTCTGGCGGCAGCATTATGCATAGTATATCTGTGCGGGCTGTTGGCTTGCTGAGACTCCTGTCTGTTCCACTTTTCACATTGGGCAGTGAGGAGCATATTGTGTGATATTCACTGGCACAGGAACGAAGCATAATGGGGACTACTCGTTGCCGTGAAGTTGGAACCGCGACTAACTTACTAACTAACTAACTAACTAATAGCCAAAAGTGTGAACTACCTAAAATGGCTTGCTGTGAACAGAGTTTAATACTATCAGTTGTAAAGCTGATTGAAGTATGTGCAGTGATGAAATAACAGATGTTTTAAACCTGATGTTTTAACTATACATTTGTTTCAGATGAAATTTGTAGAAGCCATTCTGAGCAACAATTCTACAGATGACCATTGCAGGGAATTTGTGGCACAGAAGGGCCTCATACCATTAATGAGTATTCTAGGATTGCCAAATTTGCCCATAGACTTCCCAACATCACCAGCGTGCCAGGCGGTGTCTAGTGTGTGCAAATCTGTGCTGGTATGTACTACTGATTTGCTCAAACACTGAAAACGTACCATATTCTTACTCATTTGTTAGTGACAATCTCCTAATATGATTAACTCTTTCTGTAGCAAACAACTCATCAAATGCTCGTTAGCTACTTCACTTTTCAGATTCATTTCTTAACCATTTGTGTCACAGGGTATTAAACAAAAAAAAGAGTGACTCAAAGGAGTGAGTTCAACTTTCTGAAAGACTTGTACACAGTGGGCAGTCTGGGCTGTTAAATGTTGTTCTGGTGCATTTTTAAATGATAAGAGTGAAGTCAGAATGCAAACTACATATTGTCTTCATGAAGTTATTTAGTCTTGTTGCAGCTGGACACACGTTGCTGATGCCAGGGACACATCATTTGTATTTTCTGTAGTTTAGTCTTTTCCAGAAAAATAATTAGCAGAGTGACTAAATGAAGTACTTATTTGAAGCCAGTTAACCAGACTTTTTCCCCTGCCAGTTTTGTACAGTGGTAAAAGTGAGTTAATGAGTAAAATGAAAATAATAGCCTGCATACTGAATAGTTGCGTGTACTGTATTCAAACAGTGAAGAAGCCGGGGACAGTTTAAAAATGTAGTTTTACTCGTCAAAATCATAAAGAAAAGACAGAAATGAAATTACTGATGGAAGATGAATACTAATAGTAAAGCAATGAAAAACAAGAAAATGTGTCTGGGAAGCTTAAGCAGATGAGCAACAAATAATAATATAAGCAGCATCATCATCCTCAGAATGTCAGGGAACAGAAAAGATAAGTGGGTCATGATTTCTCAATGACTGCTGCAGATAGGACTTGTGAGGGAGAGGAAGAACCAGCACAACAGCAGCCAGTTAATATTCTCATTCCAACAGGACTGAAACATTCAGCATCTAAATATACTTGATTTGTTGTGTCGATTGTGAATCTAATGCCCGGTTGTACTATTTTTATCCCTTTGATACATCAAACAAAGAAAGTGAATGAACACGTCAATATTGCCAGTACAGTTAATGCAGATTTCAAATGTTTTTTTTTTTTTTTACAGACACTGTCGCGAGAGTCAGAAGTAATGAAACAGGGTTTACTGCAGATGCATGAAGTCCTTCAACGACTGGAACCATTACATAAACCATTGGATCCACCGGGAGGCTCTGTCCTGCTTCATGAGTTGGCCAGCTGTGCTCTTATTCCAGATGCTACTCTGTCACCAAATGCCACACCCTTGCTTCATGCCCTGGCCGCAGTGCATGCCTACATTATGATGTTTGTGTATGTGTGTCGCATGGGCCAGGTAATTTCTAGCTTTTGAGTATATTACAATGAGGGCAGTAATAAATGTAATTGGGGAATAAAGTTTGACAAATTGGTGTATAAATAAGTTTGTTGAAATAGGAACAGATGTAGGTAGTCCTCCAGTAGGCAGGTGGTCTTCACATAAACTAAATATCTCTCTCTCTCTCTCTCTCTCTCTCTCTCTCTCTCTCTCTCTCTCTCTCTCTCTCTCTCTCTCTCTCTCTCTCTCTCTCTCTCTCTCTCTCTCTCTCTCACACACCCCCCCCCCCCCCCCCCCCCCCCCCCAGTCTCTATCTCTCTCTCTCTCTAAGCTAATATTATATTATTACATTGCATTAATATACGAAAGATATGCAATGTATATGTATAACACCTCTGTCCATGCTCGCATATGTGTGAAGAGATATGGGTGTGAGATGGAGAGAGTATGAATAAGTGAATGTTTTAATGTGTTTGTGAATGTGAGTGGGTATGTGTGTGTGAGGAAGTATGTGTGGATATACGACTGAGTATAAATATGTATGTGTATATACATGTTTGTCTGTCTCTGTCTCTTTGTGTGTGTGTGTGTGTGTAGGGTGTTGTTTGTTTGTTCGTGCTTGTGTGTGTGTATATGTTTATTATGTGTGTGAAGGTATGTATGTGTGTGCTTTGCTTTGTGTATGAATGAGGATATATGGGCATGAAAGAGAGAGTGAGTGTACGTATGTATGTCTGAATAAATGTTTGTTAGTGTGATTGTGAATGGGTATATGTGTATGTGAGGTAGTGTGAAATGACTTATTGATTGATTGATTGATTTAGGAACCGACATCACAGCATTCGGGACATTCCCATAAGTGAAATGACTTATTGAGTGAGTGTATAACTATTAAGAGTGTGTGTATATGATGTATGTATGTATGACTGTGTGTAAGTAGGTATGTATATATGTATTTATGCATATGTGAGTGTCTGTGTATGTGTGTGCCTATGTGTGTGTGTCTGCCTGACCATCTGTCTCATAACATGATAATAGGCAATGTTTATGTTCAAGAAATCATCCAACATTATATTTTTCTATGTGAATGTAACATGCACCTTAGTTAATTGATGTACAAAAGAGCCAAATGTAAGATGGGCCTGCGTGCCCAGTTTATGACCCTTAGAAAATAAAGTTTGTTCATTCTCTCTCTTACTCCTCTCCCCTCTGCCCCCTCTTTCTCTCTTTCCCTCTCCAACCTCACACACACACATATCTAACGTGCATACCCGAATTAGATGGGACTAATGGTATGCGTGTAATGCAAGGGGAAAGATCTCAGATATTTGGTTAAACTTAACATGACAATAAGTAATTATGATAGTTGACATCAACAACATGACTTGCTGGGTTGTGTGTGCATGTGTTCATAGAGTCAGTAAAGTTAATTGCTTTCTGACTGTATGTTCAAAGAGATGTACAAAGAGATGTTCAAACTGCTGACATCAATTCATAATATAGTACTGTTTACATCCACAGACGGATATCAGAACCCTGTCAGTCAACAACTGGGGATCTGACCTTGGCTTGGAGGTTCTCAAAGGCTTGAGTCGCTTGTACAACTCTCTTGTGTGGGAAAGCACTGTGCTACTGGCATTGTGTAATGAAGATTACCTGCCCACTGACTGTCCTTTTGGACGTGCTGATCTGGAGAAACTGCAGAACAAGGATGCTCGAGAAAAGGGAGACAGTGTGGAGGGGGAAGCAGGAAAGGGAGCTGAAGAAAAGCCAAGTGCCAATGGAAAGGCCTTGGAAGTTAGGAGGTTGGCAGGGGCTTGTGGAGAAAATGGAAGCAATGGTGTCAGTGTTGCCATGGAAACATTGACTACTGGTGTGGAAGGTATGGACACCTCAGAGCCAATGCTGCACATAAATCAGCCCGTTGGTGCTGGTATGGGCATTCGTGAGGCTAGTAACATGGAAGAATTGGGGCGGGCCTTGAATACCCCGCTGACAGCAACTGTAACCACATCAGCTTCTTCAACTTCCATTGAGTCAGATGTTCTTCCCTTAAGGATTGGAGCAGGTTTGACTGATGAGAAGGATGCCAAAAAGAAAGTGTCTCCAGCTATGCAGGCCCAGTTAAGACAGCTGAAACCTCTCTTGTCTCTGTCTTCTCGCTTGGGAAGAGCTCTCTCTGAACTGTTTGCATTGCTGGTGAAATTGTGTGTAGGATCACCAGTTCGACAACGCAGATCCCAGCAGCCTCCACCGACGCCTCCCATTCCCTCACCACAAGCTAGAGCAGTGGCATTAGCTCTGACTAAATTACTGGCTGGTGGATTGTCTTTCCACCCTCCTGCATGTGCGCCTCAACCAAAACTCAGGTACGTTTGAGCATTCTCCCATAAAATTGTATCCTTCACATTTGTGATGTCATAGCTTGTGTGACTTGTTGAAATGTAATGCATACATGTGAAACACGGACAGTTAGTAGACAAGCTGAAAACAGTCTCAATGGAAATGTGGTTTCTGAGGACAATGCAGAGAAGATCTAGGATGGGCAAGAAAATTAATCAGGAGCATGAAAAATGTAAAGTGATGTAAAGAGTGCTGGCTCCGTGGCTAAAGGCTTGAGAACGCAGTTCGTGAGCCGGGTACCAGGCATTCGAAGCTCAGCTCATTATAGTTATCATTCTTGAAAAATAAATTACAATTATTTATTATGATATTGCCATGCTTATAATTATTTATAATTGAGGAGACATGATAATACATTGCCGGTCTCTCTGGCCGAGGGGTTACAACACTTTCTCCGTAATCCCGTTTATCACGCAGAGTCTCGTAGCAGACGAGAACTGGGAGCGGTTCGTCCCCCGCTGGTGACTTGTGGGATAACTGAGCCGGCCGCTCAGAAAGCAATGGCAAACTACTGAGCGTAATCTTGCCAAGAAATCAACAGACAGCTGAAAGATGCTGCTGTTGACAGCGATGTCCTGTAAAGGATATGCGAATAAATAAATTTTAAAAAAAAGATAACACATTAAAACTTGTATGGTATAAAAATGTCTTTCTTTATATTCATCAGCTTCTTCTTGTCCCCCTCCTCTTTTCTTCCCCCCTTATTGACGCATAGTCCCTCATCATGTGAAGCCGTCCTATCTGTTACTGTCTTCTGCAGCGTGCTCCTTGTCCTCCCCATTCGATTCATCTCTGTCTCTTAATTTGCTTCATTGTGGTGGTAGTTCTCCCTCTATTTCGATTGCTCCATGGCTTCCAGTGTGTGGGCTTTCAGGGGTTCTCAGTGTATTCCTAGTAGCGGCGGTTTGCCTCACCTCTTGGTTCACTAACATCTGTCTAGTTCACTGCCTAAGCTGTGCATTCATGATTGCGTAATACCATTTGAGTCCTATTGAGCACAGACACCAGTTACTGAAAGTGTGTAGTTTATTAGTGATTATTTTGTCCATGTTTCTGAACCATGAAGCAATATTGATTTAACATTAGAGTTAAACATTTTAAGCTTGTTACTAGTTTTAATTTCTCTTTACTCTTCACAAATTTCCTGGCTTCAGCACAGATGTATAAATCTAAATGTGCCCATAATCTTTGTTTATTTTGTTCATAGACAGTATTATCTCAGAGTGTAAGATGTGATCTTTTAGGATGCTACCTCCATTTTGATTATTTGAGAAATGGAATTAGATGTACGATTAACAAGGTAAAGAGACCTGCTCTGGTATCACATGGCATATTGGCAAGAATTGTCCTAGCCCTAGTATTTTCTGGACCAAACACTCGATGGGTTCATGTCAGTATCACACCAACCACCTGACCTCTGAGAACGTCTGCTGCATGTTTTATGAGGCTGGGTTGATGCTGGTGCCATGTGGCCTTGAAGGGGACCCGAACCCAGGACCATTGGATGACAGCACTATCTATTTACTGTCGCAGTTCCCTGTGTATGATCAACGCACAATCAAACACACTTTCCCCTCTAAAAATGCCAGAGAAATGCTGAAACAATTAGTATATCATTTCTTATTGGGAGAAGAATAGCTCTAAGGTGTGAAGTGCCCCTCTGACTCAAGCAGGCTGGGTAAACATTATAGTGTACATGTTACAAAGAACTTGAAGAATAATGTTTTCCTCTCTGATCCCAGGGTTGTAGATCAGATGTCTAGTCTGTTCAGTTAGGGGCAAAAACTCAAAAGACCTGTGTGTTTTTGAACTGTTCCTCAGCAGTTGGAAATTTAAAAATGTAAGCAACACTATCCAGGCTAAATTAACAAAAGCAAAACATGTCCATAAAAGAGTATTTATAGCATGTGTGGTTCTGATAAACATTTGGACTCTAATCAGTGCTACAGAGTTCTTGCGCTGTATTCGGCTACTCCTAGTTTGATCTAGATGTGACTGGAGCATGCAGGGGAGGCATCTGTGTGTACAATGAAAGGAATCTTTTTATAATTGAATACAACAGAAAGTGTCTGTCTATGGATGTTGCTCTCATTGTTTTCACAGACTGACATTCTTGGTGTGTGCAGCAGGCTTCACAGCCCCAATGTTATTTGACGAGAAGAAGCAGCCATATCATCTTTTGCTTCAGAAGTTTGTAGCTTGTGGTGGGCAAGCTGCACTGTTTGAGTAAGTGTGCTTTAACCATGTCATGTGATCTATGTTTGAACAGGTTACAGATACGGCAATGGAACTAATTCATCTCATCATGTTCCTCTTGTACCTTGCGGTGTCGAGTTGAAGTATAAACAGAGAGTGCCCGCTTATGGGTTGCATGTATCGATATTCCCATGGACTGTTATTCCCTGCATCCATCATTTACATGGTCGGCCTCTTCCTCTGCTTCCCTCTGGTCTGTACATCATTGCTTGTTGTGGTATACTGTTAGTTGATAACCTACTTGCATGGCCAAACCATTTGACTTGCTGCCTTCTAATAAAATCTAGTGCAGCTATAACCCCCACTTTGGTCCTGATTTCTTCATTTATGATCTTATCTCTTCTTCATACATTGAGTATTCTTCTCAGGAATCTCATTTCTGTTGTTGTGATTTTGTCTTTTCTCTTTTTCGTCATTGTCCAGGTTTGGCATTGGTAATATAGAGCTGGTAGAAAGATTGTGTTGTAAAGTGCTTTCTTAGTAGTTATTGATACATGTTTGTTCTTTAGTATTGGTGCCATTTGTCAAATGAGTTGGTTTGCCTTATTGCATCTATTTTCGATCTCATCTTCTGATTTGCAATTTGATGATATTAAACTTCCTAGGTACGTGAAACGCTTTACTTGTTTCTAAGGAATTCATTTGTAATGTGAATATAAAAACAGATAGTATATGTCTCCATTGCCTTCATTTGTTAAGTTTAAGAACATATACTGTTGGTGAAGATATTAACTCGAGAACAGGCTTACTTCAGGGTTTGTTGCAAGGTTTGTTTTTCTCACCGTCTCTGAGATAACACCTCTATGAAACAACCAAGCATTTTCTATTCAGGTGTTCTGTACTGTCAAACATCAATGACAAACTGATACAGCATTTCCAAACGTTGTTGGCTCAAGAAAATGTGTTCCTGGAACATCCGCAGAGAATCTGCATGCTCATACAACTTCACATCAACAACATACCAGTAGAAAGTGTAATTGAGCACAAAACATTAGGCCTCATCATTGATAGAAACCTAACTTTTAGTCCCCACGTTCAAGCGCTTGCTAAACAAACAGCTAAGAAAGTCTACCAACTCGCCAAAATTAAAAATTTCCTTGATGAGGACACAAGGAAAATATTCTATACTTCTCACATACAGACACATTTTGACTACTGCTCTACAATCTGAGACGGTTGTTCCAATTCAAGCACCAAGCGACTTTACTCACTTCAGAAACGGGCCATGAGTTTAATTAATAGCAAACATTTAACTGACAATCCTAGCCTGCATAAACGCCTTCAGTTATTACCACTCCGCGAACGCCTGCTTTTCAATAAGGCCAAACTAATTCACAAAATCCTACATCGGAATGCCCCAAATTACCTTTGGCTATTGTTTAAATATAATGCTAGACACAGTAAACGATTAAATATATTACACATTCCGAAGCCTAGGATAGACTTATACGAAACAAGCTTAATGTACTCTGCAACTCAGCTGTGGAACAATCTTCCACAAGACATCAAAGACATTATTCCCCATACATATAATTGCAAATTATTAGAACACTATCTCACTACGGATTACCTTCCCCCTTAATAATAGAAATAATAATAATAATAATACCCTAGTGTAACAGCCAGTCCCTTTTTGGTAGGCCAGTATACTCATCATAGCTAATAACAAGTGCCGCCACACCAGTCATTACTATTACTGAGACGTGTAGTATTGATTTTTCATTTTCCCCATGTCTTTATAATGCATGTCTTTTATATTGTTGCCGTTTTCAGTTAGCCTTGAATGATGGGTGAATGATATAATGTATGAAAGAGAGTGATAGAATGGCAGAATGTAAGACGGGCCTGCGTGCCCAATTCTTAACCCTTAGAAAATAAAGTTTTGTTGTTGTTGTACTTTATGAGCTAGTGGTTAAAGCGGATGTATCAAGACCTATTTTGGTTCAGCAAATATCAAACCAACACAAATTGTGAATAACACCTGTTCAAATTGTGCAAGGAGAATAACAGAGAGTTGTAGTATGTTCAAGTATGTTCATGTTGCTATCAGTGTGGGTGCTACACATTTTGAAATGATGTGAATAGTTAGTTTAGCAAACACCATCTCTTCTCTTATAGTTGAATATGATGTCGCAGTCAACCCCAGCATTGTTTGGCTGTTTATGATTTCTTGACAAGTTTATGTTGAGTAGTTTGCCATTGCTTTCTGAACGACCGGCACTCATACCATTTAAAACCAATGCAAGGTGGTCTGCTGCCAAATCACCAGCAGCTGTGTTGCCAATGTGATATGCGGAATTACCAACTGTGTTCGTAACCCCTTCGCCACAGTTACCTATATAGTATTCTATTTCCAAATTGCCTTTGTTTTTTCAGTTTGAAATTTGTTTGTGTTCAGTGTATATATGTATATGCATGTGTGAATGTCTGTGTGTGTGAATGCGTCTGTGTCTGTCTGCCGACCTGTCTCATAACATGGTAATATGCATTGTTTATGTTCAGAATATTGACCATGTTTTTTCTGTGTGAGTGTAATATGCACAATATGATACCTCTGAAGTCGGAGTGGGTTTGCCTGATGGCGAGGGACACTGTTAATAGGGAAAGCTAATCCACCCACAAAATTCAGTCCATCAGTGCTATAAATAGTGTATGTGGACTACGTTTGAGTTCAAAGTGAGCGAGCAGGAAAAAAAAATATGCACAATAGATGATTGATGTATGAAAGATGAGTGATTGGTAGTGCCGATGGAAGATGTGCCTGCGTGCCCAATTTGTGACCCTTTGAAAATAGTTTGTTGATTCAGCATAGCAGATTCCTCCATGTTTCATACAGCCAAATATCATAAATTTGTGGAATGTGTAAACGATTTTGTTATTTTCTATTACTGACATTTGAACCTGGGATTGTTAGATATCAGAGGCTAGCGTGTTTGCTTGCCTGCAATCCCAGTGGTATGTTTAAATCCTCGTCGAAGATGTCATTATTTAAAATTGACCAAGACCCCCAGGTTTATCTAGCCTACGATGGTGTCATGAAATCTCTGGGAAGGAAAGGTGGCTAATGTGATATTGATATTGAGTGTTGATTGGTCTATACAAATATAGGACTGGCACCATCTACCCAGAGTGCCCACAGATGTGGGAAAGGGTCCTGTACGTTTTACTACTCCGATACAGAGACAATAAGCCTGCGCTGGTTAGAATGTGTTATTTGAATGTCTTGTTTGGGTGGACATTAAATGGGGACCGTCAGAAGGAGAAATAGGGACCGTCAGAAGGAGAAATAGGGACAAGACAATGTTAGATGTTTAAACTCCACAACTTTGTATCCACTAAAACACTTTTGTGAGTGACCTCACGTCAGCAAGCAAATTTCTCTCTCACAAAGACATGTCATGACTGCTGGCTTCAGTGTCTGGTAGTGAAATTGTTGGCTACCTAGTCCTGTGGGAAATATGACTGCAACATAAATCTGCAAGTCAAGGTGACTGCATTCTTATTCTCTAGGTCAGTGGTTCTCAACCGGTGGGGAATCTCCCCCCCCCCCCCCCCTGGGGAATTTTGAGGTTTCCAGGGGGGGGGGGGGAATGAAGATTATTTCAAGATTGCGTTAATAGAAGGACCGATTACTTGATCTTATTTTTCCCTTCATACTTTACGGTTCTGTATGTCTCACCCTTCTAAAATTCATTTTATAACGTAAGTAGACCCACAAATCACGTTTTATGTGGCCGTCTAGACTTGTTTTTGTATGTGCTATTACCGGGAAGGTTAACCCGGTCAACAAATGCCCGCAGAAGTCGGATGTGTCGGCCTAACGGCGCAAGAGCGCAGCTCTGCTGTAAACAGGCACAACGCAGTCACATCCGAAAAAAAAATCTGGATGAACGCAGAAGAAGAAGAAGAAGTATGTGCTATTAAATTTAGCTTAAATTATTACGTATACTGTGTAGGGGCAGGGGGAAATTTTTAGTGAGGAAATACGAAGGGGGGGGGGGGGGATGGATGACGTTCTAAAAATATGGTGAAGGGGGGCACGGGCCAAAAAAGGTTGAGAACCACTGCTCTAGGTGATGATACAAGTACACAGGAAGAATATTAGAGATGAGAATTAGGGACAGATGTGTCATATGTGAGACATGGCACTACAACATTAAAGAATAGTAGGCTTTGGCATGATGTGTTTTTGGGCCTATGTTTCATTTGGTAATTAAAGCAATGTAACAAAAACCTTAAGTTATCATCTAATGTTGTGATTAAACTGGATTAATTACGTGCATGACTAGTTTTGTGTCTTTTTTAGCTCTTTTTCATGGGCTCTTTCAATGGATGGAAAAGTGGCACTTTCAGAAGGCCTTGAGCATCCTGACCTTCCAGGTAACTACCATGAGATTTTTCTGCTCCTGATTTTTACAAGTATGTCTCATCCTGTTTCTGCCTGTCTCTTTTTCTATCTGCCTGTCTGGGTTTCTCACATCCTGTATCTTTGTGTAAGCATGTCCAATTGTCTGTTTTTTTGTTTTTGTTTATCTTCCCCTTCCCTCTCTCTTTGTCTTCATCTCTCTCTCTCTCTCTCTCTCTCTCTCTCTCTCTCTCTCTCTCTCTCTCTCTCTCTCTCTCTCTCTCTCTCTCTTTCTTTCTCTCTCTCTCTCTCTCTCTCTCTCTCTCTGTCTCCATGTCTCTTTCTTCCCCCCTCCTCTCTCCCAACCCCTGTCCCCAAGTTTATTTGTCTCTTTCTCCCCTCATCTCATGTGAGCACCATAACTTTTTCAAGATTATATGAGAGTAACCATTCCAGTTTGTTTCCAAATGATATAAGAATAACCAAAACAGTTTGATTCAAAATGAAGACATTCAGTTTATACATGTCAGTTAATTAGTTGCATATCCTTGACAGGACGTAGCAGTCAACTCCAGCAATTTTTGGTCATTTGTGATTTCTGGGAAAGTTTACATTCAGTAGTTTGCCATTGCTTTCTGGACAACTGGCACTCATACCATTGTATGGAAACCAAAACAAAGCAACCTGCTTCCAAATTGCCCACAGCTGTGTATGCGGGATTACAAATTGCATTTGTAACCCCTTTGCCACAGAGCCGGCGTATATATGTAAACAGTTAATAGTTTTGCCTGTTAAGAATCACATGATAACAGCTAACAGTACTTGTCACCAGACTCATGACATTCACCACAGAAACAGATATGTGAAAACCGGCGTGAATTATTGTTGTTTGCTGAGATGCTCACTGGTCATTTGTCTTTCAGAAGGAACGGGTGAGTTTCTAGACTCATGGCTGACATTGGTTGAGAAAATGGTAAATCCAAAAACAGTTCTGGAGTCACCACATACTCTTCCTCCCAAGAGCAGAGCAACTGGTTTAACCCCTTTTAATCCTGTACAGTACCTCATTACCACACAAAAGGTAAGTCTTGGCTTGTACAGAAGATGCATTCACATAACTTGTTTAGTAATGTAGTATATTTGTGACCATGACTGTTGCATTAGTTTATTAAAATAGTGATTGCATGTCAGTCTCCATTGAAGGGAATCCTGTACCCAGATCATGTAGCTCAGGGTTAGCACAGCCGTGTAGAATTGACAGTGTTCAGATGACAATACACAGCAAGCTCTGCCTGATTACAATATTTAAGAAACTGGCTGGCAGCATATTTGTGTGTATATAAATAAAGTGTTTGACTACAACAATTCTGTATCTAAAGGATACATTCTGGCCAGTTCACATGAGCAGTTTGTTCTCAAATCAACAGGCGGCATTCAGTGCTATGATGAACCTGTGGAATAAAAAGCCACTTGCTGTCCATGGCAGTCGCATGTCTGAGTCTGTGCTCACAATTCTCAGTCATATTATTGGCGGAGAGGAAATTATTAAGGTAAGTGAGAGATGGTGAAATATTCAGATTTTTCTTTCTTGTTTTTTTTAAAATATAGAAGTACATCAGCATTTTACAATGTATGAGGATAAACAGAAGCAGGCACAATTTTACAAATGTACATTTTAATTGCCAGTCTAAATATCAGCTTATTTAGTTATTGTATAGAAAGATTTAAAAAACATAATAGTACGCAAGTCAACTTACTGAGAAAGTGTGTGGCCTGCATTGTGTGTATGTGAAAGCTGGACAGTGAGTAATGAATTGACGAAATGAGGAGATTTGCATTATGAGGAGGATGTTGAGAATATCTTGAACATAGAAAAAAACTGCTGATCTCCCGGGTGAAGGAGTTAACGACTATTTCCATAATGCTGTATATCCACATGAGGAACACAGCTGCGCGAGATTCGGCAGAGGATCACATCGTGTTGGTTACTTACGGAGTATGTGAGCCGGTCGCTCAGAAAGTAGTGGCAAACTACTGAGCGTAATCTTGCCAAGAGCATCAGCTGAAAAATGCTGGTGTTGACTGCAACGTTCTGTAAGGGATATGCAACTTTAAATTTAAAAAAAAAGAAAGAAAAAAACTAACACTGAGTTATTGACCTGCAAGAGTTACTTAGTCACTCATCAAAACCATTAGGGAAAGATGAATGAAATTTACAGGACTTATTAATAGACGAGCTAAAAAACAGAAATCAACCAATGTGGGCATATACTAGGTAAGCAACATAGAGAATGATGAATATGTTATGTTGAAGGTTTTAACCACTGGGCAACAAATAATAAAATATAAGCACAGTACCCTTAATTAAAATATCACATAAGAGAGAGTTTTTAAGAGATTGGAGTGTCATGGTCACCAGCGTCTGCTGCAGACCAGGCAGCTGAACAAGTGTGGGGAGGTGCTGGGGGTGCAGTCAGCTGTCTGCTGAACAAGTGTGGGGAGGTACTGGGCGTGCAGTTAGCTGTCTGCTGAACAAGTGTGGGGAGGTGCTGGGCGTGCAGTCAGCTGTCTGCTGAACAAGTGTGGGGAGGTACTGGGCGTGCAGTCAGCTGTCTGCTGAACAAGTGTGGGGAGGTGCTGGGCGTGCAGTCAGCTGTCTGCTGAACAAGTGTGGGGAGGTGCTGGGCGTGCAGTCAGCTGTCTGCTGAACAAGTGTGGGGAGGTGCTGGGCGTGCAGTCAGCTGTCTGCTGAACAAGTGTGGGGAGGTGCTGGGGGTGCAGTCAGCTGTCTGCTGAACAAGTGTGGGGAGGTGCTGGGGGTGCAGTCAGCTGTCTGCTGAACAAGTGTGGGGAGGTGCTGGGGGTGCAGTCAGCTGTCTGCTGAACAAGTGTGGGGAGGTGCTGGGGGTGCAGTCAGCTGTCTGCTGAACAAGTGCTGGGGGTGCAGTCAGCTGTCTGCTGAACAAGTGTGGGGAGCTGCTGGGGGTGCAGTCAGCTGTCTGCTGAACAAGTGTGGGGAGGTGCTAGGGGTGCAGTCAGCTGTCTGCTGAACAAGTGTGGGGAGCTGCTGGGGGTGCAGTCAGCTGTCTGCTGAACAAGTGTGGGGAGCTGCTGGGGGTGCAGTCAGCTGTCTGCTGAACAAGTGTGGGTTGCTGCTGGGGGTGTAGTCAACTGATTGCTGAACAAGTGTGGGGAGGTGCTGGGGGTGCAGTCAGCTGTCTGCTGAACAAGTGTGGGGAGGTACTGGGCGTGCAGTCAGCTGTCTGCTGAACAAGTGTGGGGAGCTGCTGGGGGTGCAGTCAGCTGTCTGCTGAACAAGTGTGGGGAGGTGCTGGGGGTGCAGTCAGCTGTCTGCTGAACAAGTGTGGGGAGCTGCTGGGGGTGCAGTCAGCTGTCTGCTGAACAAGTGTGGGTTGCTGCTGGGGGTGCAGTCAGTTGTCTGTATAAGCTGTTGTAATACAATGGCTAGCGGATTGCAGACTGGTGGTGCTTGTCTGTAGTTTACTTCACATTGATTCATTCATGTACTTGACACATTAAATCAGTGTTTATTTTTGTGATAGGCACTTCAGTGTATTACTTCACAAAGCTGAACTTTGCACAAAGATTTTAGATTACTGCTTTGGACTCACATTGTTAATCATTATGTTTAATATGTGTGTGTATAAAAACAGCTAGACAAGTTAATCATATGTTGAATATATGTGTGTATAGAAACAGCTAGAAAAGGATAAACTGACTGCATCCAGCGGACTAAGTGGTGATACAGCTGTCGACCTGACTGGAGCTGGACCTGTAGGCCAGCCCGCAGGCAGCAGCAGTGTGGTTGCTAGTGGAAGTGCTGTCACAGCCAGGAGGCCTCTGGACTCAATGATCAACCAGGCACATTTGCAGCAGGTGAGAGCATAAGCAAGAATTTTGTTAATGCTATTATGCAAAAGGAGTTCAATTGATATACATTAGAGATAACAAAACATAATGTTTAACTACACACAGCTTTGATTTACTTTTCTGCTGATTTTCAGCTGTTCCCTTAGGAATATTTACAGTAAGAAATTGGTAGTTATTAATTATTTAGACATGAGAATATCATATAAATGGTAGACCGGTTCTGTCAAAAGCTACAATGATTCGGGCGGGGTCTCCCAGGACTTGAAGTCTGCAGAGAACAATTGTGGCAAATATTTTCCCAACACTACACAGAAGTGAGATAGATACCCCTATGGTTGTTACAGTCACTCCAGTCCCCCTGTTCTTGTACAGTGTTATGAAGCTTGAAACCTTGAAATCCTGTAGGGCCTGTCCTCGTGAGCATTAGATTGTGAATCTGTAGAATGAGTACTCTTGCCTACTCCTGATAACCTCTATTGGAATCCCATCCTTACCTGGAGCCCTGCCAGAAGCAAGTTCATTAATAGCACATTTAACTTCTGTTATTGAGAAGTTCACCAAGTCCACTGAACATACATATACACATTTTTAAGGAAAATGGAAGAGTTGGCAGATAAATTACAACAAAATATGAACAAATAACATATTCCCTACTGCCAGTTCCAAAGGTGGTCGCTGTCTGTATAGCGAAAGAGGAAATTTATATCTTAAATAAAATGACTGAAAAAAGCTGCTTCCTGCTTCACTATAATAAACAATTAGAAATGATTACAATAGAAATACCATTTACACCACTTGCTTAATTGATTTTGTAGAGACAACAAAGTGTTTAAAACAAACATATTTTGGAAATGAAGTCTGATCAGCCACCACTTTGTGGCGACAATCAAATATGCTCTGGCTATATAAAGCTAGAGGAAGATCAAAAATTAGATCTAGAGATTCTATCAAGTGTATATCACACAAGCACACGCTTGACACAGTTCAGGCGACACATTTGGCTGAATAAACAACTTAATTCCCTCCAATACCTATAACAGGTGTGGGCCACAAGCCATCAGGATAGGCAACAGTGGTGTTCAGTAGCCTGTATTTGTGTTATTGTATTTACTTTTTCATTAATAAATACATGTGTTGTATGTTTGAAATAACAGTTTTATAATATTTGTATCCGAAAGTCAGGATTCTGGAGTTTCATTTTGATAAATGTTGAGAACGGTTGTATACATAGAAATAATTCACTCCTGTCTCAAGGGACATTAGTAATATGTTTCACTTCTTTTTTTTCTCCCAAGTCTATGCCTCTAATTTTGTTCCCTGCATGAACTAGTGTCTTCTACAGATCCTGCAAGACATGTTTCACGAAAACATAATTTTGTATGATAATTATTTCACAGTTGGTGGATATGGGATTCACACGGGAACAAGCAACAGTAGCTCTGACCAACACCAGCAGCTTGGAGCAGGCCACAGACTACATCTTGACGAATCCATTTCCTCCTGCGCCTCAGAATGTATGAGACTCATTTTTTTTTTCTCCTAGACTTGCTTGAGGTTAAATATGTGGCTTTAAGAAAAACTGTTCTCGCGTTCTGAGGCCTTCATACATTTTAAATTTATCTATTAAAACTTTTTTATTTACAGAACATTCTCCTCATAGATGCCATTTCTTAATAGTTTAGTGTGTCCCTCAGACTCAAGATAAAGTGTGTAGAGAAAATTATGTACATAAGCATACTAAAACCACTGTTTGGAGGCTGGAGATACCTTATGTGAAGTGTGTCAGCCATCATGAGGGTCCATGTACTTCCCAGTAAACAGCATCCATCTTCTAATTGGTTCTCGAGAGAAGAATGAGTACTTTTGATGATCTTCAGAAAGAAGTAGTAGAGAGAGAATATGTTAAGATGTTTAGTCAGTTGCATTAAACCAGGGTTACTGAGGAATAAGCTAACTAGAGGAGCTTGTGTTTGGGGCTCGCTGACAACTGGGTGAAAAGATTATTGTACAGGGAGTAAGCTTAGTAGAGAGATAATCTTGGGAAGTAAAGACAGTTTAGTGAATAATAAGGTTTTTGTATAGAGAATTAGCTCAGTTTAGAGGGAAGAAGGGGAGGAAGGGTGCACAGAGAGAGAGAGAGAGAGAGGGGGGGGGGGGGGGGGACATAGAATACTTGGGAAGTTAAAACACTTTGGGAAATTTAAGGGGAAATTACCTCGGTAGAGGGAGAGGGCTGGTTTCCCTGGCGAAGTGGTTAAGGACGCTATTCGTAATCCCGTATACCCACGCTCAAAACAGCTGCACGAGATTCGGCAGCGGATTGCGTCGCATTGGTTTCTTACAGAAAGGTGTGTGAGCCGGTCATTCAGAAAGCAATGGCAAATTACTGAATGTAAAACTTGCCAAGACATCATCAGCAGCTGAAAAATGCTGGTGTTGACTGCAATGTTCTGTAAATAGGATATGCAAAAAAAAAAAAAAGAGAAGGCTCAGGAAGTTCATCTAACATGATAAAAAGATATATCTATTGTACTGTGAATGTATATGTTATGTTTAGTTTAGTTTAGTCGATGGGTCAACATCACGGCACACGGGTGCAACCCATAAGTGCTCAGTTCTCCTTCTAACTCAAACCTGAGTCTGGAGAAACTCAGCTCAGTGCACGAACTCTGTAGCACCGCCGAGTATCCTGAAATGTATATGTACAGTATTTATGTGATGTTCAGATGTCTTGATAGAAAGAAAAGATGTTTGTACGTGGAACTAAGCCAGTAGTTAAAACATTCATTTAACACGTGAAAGACATGCGTTACTTGTTGAACTAATCACTGTTTGTTGCATTAATGCCGATGAAGTATTTGAACATTTAGTTTCGCATAAATAGTAATTCTGCTAGCCTTAATTACTAACAGGCACTGGCTGGATCCATGGATCTGGATATGAATGATGAAGATCAAATGATGAGAGCAATTGCCATGTCACTGGGAGAGAGTGATGGGATGCCAGCTGATCAGGTACACATGTCCTGTAGTCATACATTCCCATTTTGCAAACTTTATTGTGTTGGAATGGGAACTTCCCACTTATAGGCATACCAGGAATAATAACAATAATAATAATAATTTATTTGAGACTTATACATAGAAAAGCTGCTTTGGGTTGTCTCAGACTTATGGAGTAGTGATATTATCAGACTGTCAGGTTGGAATCGCTACGGTTCTTATCCACAGATTACTTGTATTATAAAATATTTATTAAGGAAAAAGTGTTTGTCATGTTTTGGTTTTTGTTTTAAATATTTGAAGAGAGTATCAAATGAAATATTATTGCCAGGTGGTTTTCTTTATAGGGTTTGCTTTTTGTAACACTATAATGTGCTTACCAACTAAATCTGGTCCGGTTCAATCCCTACCAGAGGCGTGATGATTTTGTCTTCGATCAGAACTACTCTGGGATTGACTCAGGCTCATCAAATGGGTAGCACACAATTCTTTGATTTTTCTTGTAATTGTCTGTCAAGGAAAGGTGATGAGGATGAGAACTTCCCAGCCCTCTTCATATGTAGGGGAATATGTGAGGGCCTAACACTTCAACAGCAGTATCTGTCATGGGACCACCTTTACTTGTATCATGTCATGGGACTAGCTTTACCTGTATCATGTCATGGGACTACCTTTACATGTATCATGTCGTGGGACTACCTTTACCTGTGTCATGTCATGGGACTACCTTTACCCGTATCATGTCATGGGACTACCTTTACCCGTATCATGTCATAGGATTATCTTAACTGTATCATGTCATGGGACTACCTTTACCTGTATCATGTCATGGGACTACCTTTACCTGTATCATGTCATGGGATTATCTTAACTGTATCATGTCATGGGACTACCTTTATCTGTATCATGTCATGGGACTACCTTTACCTGTATCATGTCATGGGACTACCTTTACCTGTATCATGTCATGGGACTACCTTTACCTGTATCATGTCATGGGACTACCTTTACCTGTATCATATCATGGGACTACCTTTACCCGTATCATTTCAAGGGACTACCTTGTATCATGTTATGGGACTACCTTTACCTGTATCATGTCATGGGACTACCTTTACCCGTATCATGTCAAGAGACTACCTTGTATCATGTCATGGGACTACATTTACCTGTATCATGTCATGGGACTACCTTTACCCGTATCATATCAAGGGATTACCTTGTATCATGGTATGGGACTACCTTTACCTGTATCATGTCATGGGACTACCTTTATCTGTATCATGTCATGGGACTACCTTTACCTGTATCATGTCATGGGACTACCTTTACCTGTATCATGTCATGGGACTACCTTTACCTGTATCATATCATGGGACTACCTTTACCTGTATCCTGTCAAAGGACTACCTTGTATCATGTTATGGGACTACCTTTACCTGTATCATGTCATGGGACTACCTTTACCCGTATCATATCAAGGGACTACCTTGTATCATGGTATGGGACTACCTTTACCTGTATCATGTCATGGGACTACCTTTACCCGTATCATATCAAGGGACTACCTTGTATCATGTTATGGGACTACCTTTACCTGTATCATGTCATGGGACTACCTTTACCTGTATCATGTCATGGGACTACCTTTACCCGTATCATGTCAAGAGACTACCTTGTATCATGTCATGGGACTACCTTTACCTGTATCATGTCATGGGACTACCTTTACCCGTATCATATCAAGGCACTGCCTTGTATCATGGTATGGGACTACCTTTACCTGTATCATGTCATGGGACTACCTTTACCCGTATCATGTCAAGAGACTACCTTGTATCATGTCATGGGACTACCTTTACCTGTATCATGTCATGGGACTACCTTTACCCGTATCATGTCATGGGACTACCTTGTATCATGTTATGGGACTACCTTTACCTGTATCATGTCATTGGAAGTTGTGATAGTTCAGTGGCTAATATGCTTGTCGGGGAACCTGCTGGCTATGTGTTTGAATCACTTTGCGGCAGGTTTTGTTTTATTGAGACTAAAATGGATACCAGAAAATGTCCTGGCAAGTCAAGGAAGCCAGCACGTGTATCAGCCATTGGGTGCCAGTTGGCTCTATATACTCAGTACGCCTCATGGCTTGAGAAGGGCTCGGCTCGTTGACCTAACAACAATTAGTTGCATGTCCTTTACAGGACATTGCATTTAACTCCAGCATGTATTAGTTTAGGCAGTTTTACATTTAGTAGTTTGCCCTTGCTTTCTGAATGGCCGACGCTCACGCCATTGAAATCAAGACAGAATGGTCTGCTCCCGAACGGCCTGCGGCTGATCCCTCTACCTGATATGTTGGGGAATTGTGAAACTTCTCTTACTGACTGACTTATGTCATTGCATTTTCCAAGATGTGGATTTGTGAGGGTAAGCTTTGACTACAAGTCATATTTTGACAGCAGACAGTGAAGTGTCAGTTGAAGAGATAGGACACAGCACGCTTAAATGGCAAGTGTGGGTTGGCCGACATGAAGACATTGGATATTGTATGTGATCAGTGGCATTGTATTTTCAAAGGTCATTGACTTTAAAACATGAATTTTGTATTGTTTTAAATAGGGAAAAACTACAGACGAGAAGACTGATGAGGAAGTGGATGATAAACAAGAGATAGAAGAACCTTTGGATGGAGCCATCCTTGATGATTTCACCCGCAGTATATTTCCAGGTTAGCTTTCCATTTTGAATTGTGAACCTTCAGAAGACTGACATTGACCACACAAATATGTTACTGCAGTTGTCTACAGCATGGACAGTATGCTTTGTATAAAGTCTAGGAATTGCTGCTTGATGCTCACTGAAGTGTAATTTGGAAATGACATTTTTGGAATACAGTGTTTCCATGCGTTCATTTCTCTGTTTAGTGTGCCCTCTTGTGCTTCCTCAAGTCATGCTGTATATGTATTAATCTGATTGCATCGTCCAGTCCTAGACCAGCACTGGTAGCATCATGCTTGGCATCAGTCATCACCAAGTGCCATGCCGGCTGGCATAGGCGGTCATGACTCTCAACAGATCTCAGTCTTAGGTTTTCTGGAGCAACACCCCTATTGATATTCCTCCATACCACATTCGCAATCCGTCCAGCATCATTTCTCTTGGTCTGCCTCTGCCTCTCTTCCCCTCGATCTTTCCAGTTGTCACGATGTTCTCCAATGCCTCTCTTCTCATCAGATGACCAAAAAAAAGCTTTCTTATTGTTGTATATAATGTTCTAGTTTCATTAGCCTCTTTCAGGCAGTTGTTAGTTACTCTGGCAGTCCAAGGAATTCGCAACATTCGTCTTCGCAACATTCGTCTCAAAAACCACATTTCTGTCGCTTCCAATCTCTTCCTAATCTGTTCATTTACATTCCAAGATTCACAACCATACAGCAAAACATTTTCTATATAGCACTTCAGCATTCTCTTTCTTACATTCAATGACAGTGACTTATTGCATAAGATAGTCTTCATTTTCTGAAATGCAGCCTTTGCTTGCCCTATTCTGCTCTTAATCTCTTTTGTGCATCTTCCATCTGATGTTATAAATGCCCCTAGATATTTAAAACTATCCACTTGGTGAAGAATTTTCCCTTCCATCTCTATTTCACATTTTGGTGTCACCATTTTCTTTGATACCACCATTGTTACTGTATTCTTGATTTTCAAGGAGAGTCCTTTCTTTGCACTTTCATTTACGACAATGTCCAACAACTGTTGTAGATAGTATGTTATGGGGCAGCTGTGACTCAGAGCTTGCAGTGTCACCTTAGGCTCAGAATGAACCAGGTTTTATCACATCTCCCTCAATGCTTGGGTAGTGAGATCTGATACCTAACCATCTCGGATAAGGGTGAAAAACAGGAGGTCCCATGTGCAAGTTAAAAATTCCAGGCAGAAAGTCTGCTGGCCTGACAAAATTGTTAGGATATAAATGCTACCCACGGGATGATTGACCCAGTACCTTGGATGGAATCTGTCTAGTGGAGGAAGCCGTACACACAGGATGTCAAAGTCACACACTCTAGCCTTTGAAGTGCACAACTTGGTGTGATGCACTCCGCTAAAAATGAGGAACAAATATAAAGAAAACATTGTATAATGTGAGATATTGAGTTTGTTTTATGAATATTGAACATTGAGTAGTTGTTGGAAATCAAGTTTATTTTACTCATAAGCAACTGACATAAACAGTCGACTAAACTATCCAAGCTAAACTTACTCATAAGCTTCTAGGCTTTACAGAAGATTTAGCATTCTAAAATGGATTTAAAGCAACGAGTGAATATATATGTCAGAATGCTTGATCGACACATGTAAATACAAGTGTAATATGCGTCTGTGCTATTTGCAGGTTGCCTTAACTTGCTAGATCTACTGCCAGAAACTGTGTATCGTGTCTGTGATCTTCTCATCGTGGTCATGAGTAGAAATGGAGCCCAATGGAAAGAAGAAACACTTGGTGCTTTGTGTAAAGAGGTAAGGAAATGTGTTGAAGACTGCAGGGCTTGATTACGACTCCTGTCCCTGGTACATCTTTGATTGTCTGATATTTAGGAAGTATCTCAGACCTTCACATATTCTGGCTTATAGATAACCAGTAATTACAATTGGCACATTTTCCCACACAATCTCCATACTTGTCTGGGCATTTGTTTCATTGGTACACTATGACATTAATCCCAGCCCACAAGAAATTGGGAACTTTGTAGCATAGTGGTTAGAAGATTGCCTGTCTGCACAGTGGTTCTGGGTTTGAATTCCCATTAAGATGGATTACTAAAATTGACTTGGGCTGCCAGGTCTTGCAAGCCTAAAATAGGGTAAAGTTAGTTGCATATCCTTTACAGGATGTCACAGTCAGCCCCAGCATTATTTGACTGATTTCTTGGCAAGTTTACGTTCGGTGGTTTGCCATTGCTTACTGAACGACCGGTACTCATACCGTTGAATGAAAATAAATGCAAGGGCGGTCTGCTTCAAATTGACCCGCAGCTGTGATATGTAGGATTACAATTGCGTCCCTAACCTCTTCGCCACAGAGCCGGCGAATAGGTAGCAGCATGATATTGACCTAGCCACTTTAGTAACATTTTCTAAATAGCTTTTTAATTATATAACATGCATAGTTTGATACCTCTTAGAAAACAAATCCAATGGTACCTTATTCAAGTCTGTAGGTCAATTCTAAGCCGAGATATTAATGTTTGTGTCTCAGTTTATCATTTAATATGAACAAAGAGCAAAATGCTATTTTACCCTTTGACAAAATGTGACTTACACACTCACACCACTGTCTGTAACACAGACGGCAAGGGAGATTACAACTGCCGATGTTTTCTAGCTAAAGGGAAGATAACTGCTTCCAATACACACATGCACACACACAGAGAGTGATGTATACACGGCACACCATGCTGTGATGATGTCGCTCAGCATGCGCTGACAGTGTGTGCTGACTGTTAGCGCTGTCTGTCAGCGTGAGGCCGTGAATGTAGATTAATTTTGACCAGAGAATTCTCGTTAAAATGTTGCAAAATTATCAATGATCTTGTCCGTGTAGAGTGATGAAAAATTACACATAAGTACAATAATGGGTGTTGAAAATACACATGCATTCATTATCATGTTAGTCGCTCTGAATACTCCATAACAATATTAAATGGTCATAGCTGGAGTATCACAAGGAAAACTGCTATCTGCCGCCATTGAATGACCACATTACAGCATGCAATCTTTATCATTTCAGAGTGCGATTCTTCTTCTTCTTCTTCGTTCTTCCGGAGTTTTTTTTCCGGACGTGATTGCGTTGTGCCTGTTTACAGCAGAGCTGCGTTCTTGCGCCGTTAGGCCGACACATCCGACTTCTGCGGGCATTTGTTGACCGGGTTAACCTTCCCGGGGGTTTCTTAGGACGTTTGGCTCTCACTGTTGTGGTGTTATCCCCCATCCCAGCTGGCCCATATAGAACAGCCAAAGACATCCTGGTCAGCCCTCAAGGGAAGGCAGGGGCAGACCATGGGCATTCCCCGCCATCCAAGGAGGCTTCCATACTTGCAGAGCCAACACACATCGCTCTGGTACTGGGCTCACCCAAGGAATCGTCACGTCCTGCACATGGCTGCTTAGCCTCACTTCCGTATATTGGGCCTTCCATTCACCATAGGCTGTTTTTCCGGAAACCAGAAGTATGCAGTCTGCAGATGACATCCACACAGTGAGCTTTCGATTCGGACTTTCTACATAATGGATTTGCTATCCAAGCAATATTCCATTTTGTGCTACTAGGACACTTTTTCCACCTTTTATGAAGCCCACACAGTGAGCTTTTGGTTCGGACTTTCCATGTAATGGATTTGCTATCCAAGCAATATTCCATTTCATGCCTCTGGGGCGCTTTTGTAACCGACATACCTGTGGTATGAAGTGCGGCAGTCTAAATACTTCTTCATGCACCTTTAAATGTCAACCTGAATGTAGTTAAAGTAAGCTGCAGTCAACTTGAGCTGCTTGATATCTCCATAGAGCTTGTCCTCAAATGAAGCAGGTGTGGGCCAAAATATCTGTCTCTGTTCTGCATATATTGGGCACTCCTGCAGCAAATGTTTAGCTGTCAGTTCCACAATTGCATTCATCGGTATCTCCTATCTTTAGTTTATTGAACAAGTGGTATTTCAGCCTGTTATGTCCTGTGCGGAGTCTGTTCTCTTCGGTCGAGTTTGTAATATGCATCATCCTTCTGGTGACCTGGATGCTCTGATTCCCATTTGGTTCTATAGGTGCTTTTTATCAACCTCTTTGCCTCGTTATAGGTTATGTCTATGTCAGGCTGTGGTAGTCGTCCGCCCTCTTTTGCCAGTCTGTCAGCCTCTTCATTTCCAGGTATACTGCAATGTGATGGGATCCACTGTATTACAACTTTTTTGGATTTCTGGCATAGACCATGGAGTGCTGCTCTTAGGTCAGCTATTTCTGTGCTATTATTGCTCTTCAGTATTGAGACAGCTGACTTTGCATTTGTGAAGATAGCTATTTGCTTCTCTTTATTTTCCTCCATCAAGAGCATTTCTGCTGCAGTTTTCAGAGCCTCTACCTCCTCTTTGAAGTTACTTGAAAACTTTCCAGTTGCCATTGAATGTGTTTTTTTCACTCCATTTTTTAAATTTAGGAGAATTCCTCCTCCTCCATTCTCTATTGAATTTTTGGCTGATCCATCTGTATATGCATGGGTCCAATTGCTGCTTGGGTAATGTTCTTTTATGTAGTTTAGGGTTATTTCTCTTCTTTCGGTTTCATGCTGAGTGTTCTTTTTCTCAATACCAGGAATGTTTTCTATCATCTCAGGCAGTTGCTGCTGTCTCCAAGCTGGGAACTTGTGTGCATTGTAAATGGGTTTGACTGTTGATATGTTAAGTATAGGATCTGCCCTAATCTTTCGTTTTGCAGTTTCTACAAAGTTGCTACGCTTCAGTCTTCCCTTTCCAAAACCACTAAACCTTTTATACATAGGGTGGTCTGTCAATCTTCTAAATTTTTCTGCTTGTTGCTGGGCTCTGCTATCTCTTCTATCCTGCATTGGTTGTAAACAAGTGATCTTTTCTAGTTCATTAATAGGCGTTGTCTTCAGGCTTCCAGTTATGATTCGCATTCATTGGTTTTGGACTCTACTTATTTTGTTAAAGTTTGACTTAGCTGCTGTTGCCCAAGCTGCAATGCCATATTCCAGTACTGACCTCACCCGTCCAGTATATAACTTCTTGAGAACTTTCTCATCTGCTCCCCACGTTGTACCAGCAAGCTTTTTCATAATTGCCATTCTCTGCCTTGCTCTTGTTCGATTGTTCTCAACCTGTGTCTTCCATGTCAGGCGACGATCAAAGGTGACACCTAGATAGTTTGGATTTTCTTCATGGCGCAATATTTTTCCATTCAATACCAGCTTAGGTTGCTGAGTTTTATTTGAGAGGGAGAACACTGTGCATGTTGTTTTCTCCTCACTTATCTTCACTAGCCATGATTTTGACCAGTCCTCTAGCGCTAATAAGGCTTGCTGTATTCTGCTGTTAGCTGTACTAATATATTCTTCAGATGTCCATATGGCTAGGTCATCTGCAAAGGAGGATGTGTGTACTCTGGCTGGAAAATTTTCCGTGATGTCATTTATATATGCTAGGAATAATGTTGGTGAAAGAACTCCTCCTTGGGGGACACCTTGCTCCAACAGCATCATTTTGCTTGTTTGTCCTTGTACTTTTGTCCTGGCAGTTCTGTTCTCAAGGTAGTGGCTGATCCATTTATACATTTTTCCACAAACATGCATTTTTTGCAGTTTTACTTTCAGTCCTTCCTTCCATACTTTATCAAATGCTTTTTCTAAATCTATCCAGATGTTCGCTTCAATTGTTTGTTCTCTCTCTGCTGTCTTCCTGGCATCTTCAACTTTGTCCTCCAAACTTTGTAGTTCTTCAGTCCAGTATGGTTTGTAATTTTTCCTCGCTCCTCTTGGAATGGACTCCGTGGCTGCCTGTATTATCGCTCTGTTTAGACTTTCCACCATTTGCTTTATGTTGCCATATCGTGTATTTATGTTTTCACAATATTTGTCTGTTAGTATAGCAAATCTGTCCCAGTCTGCTCGTTTGTAATTCCAGCGGGGCAAGGGCTTTTGCTCCTGTGGAACATACTCCATATTCATTACAAGCTTGATTGGTCTGTGGTCACTACCTGTTAATTGGTCCAGCACATGGCGATCGATTTTGTGGAGGATGTCTCCTGTGCAGAAAGCTAAGTCTGGAGTAGAAGTGGTAAGCCATCTTCTGGAGTAGAAGCTCGGTGTGTCATCCGCTTTGTTGAGTAGATGGAGATTTGAGTCTATTTCCCAGTCCTCCAATTCATCTCCTCTTTTGTCAGTATCTGGGTATCCCCATCTATCTGAACGGCTATTAAAGTCTCCGACAATAATGCAGTTTGTGTCAGTTATTTTCATGTTTGAGAGTGTAAGGTCCTTATCTGCTGGGCTATACAGATTGTAGATTCTTATTTTCACGTCCTTTATCATTATATCAACACCTATAATTTCCGTTTGGTTGTCAGAGATCACAGATACTTCGCTGCAAGGTATTGTATTTCGTGTAAGTATTAGAACTCCTCCTTTGTGTCCTTCGCGGTCGAAACGTGTGGCCTGATATCCTCTGACTGAGAATTTGCGATTGGCGTTGAGGTGTGTCTCTTGAATGCATGCCACATCTATCTTATCTTTATGAAGACGCTGTGTTAGGGACTCTTTCTTCTTGTAAACTCCTTCGGCATTCCACTGTAGTATGTTGAGTGTCCGGGGTATTTGGTCAATAGCTCTTAACCTACTCCTCTGTGCCTTGACTCCACAGCACAGCGGAAGTTGACCACCAGTAGTCATGGGTGGACCCCCTCGAGGCAGGGGGCCCGGCACTATCGCCGCCTGATGGGACTTCGCGGGATTAGCACCATAACGGTTATCTTGGATTTGTGACATCATGAATTAAGTTACGTTGCACTGCTTTGTCAAGCCTGTGGCTCAGTACATCCGATTTCGACAAGCATTTATTCGGGATGCTTTCCCTAGCCTTTGACTGTCCCCAGTCTACCTACAATGCAGCAGGTTTTACGTTGCACTGCTTTGTCAAGCATGTGGCTCAGTACATCCGATTTCGACAAGCATTTATTCGGGGTGCTTTCCCTAGCCTTTGACTGTCCCCAGTCTACCTACAAGGCAGCAGGTTTGTGTGTCTCTTCGTCTGGTCCCTCTCCCTTGACCTGTCCGACATGGGTGGCCCTACCAGTAGCTGTGCTACCGTCGGCATAGCTCTTGGGGTCATTGGGACGCTCAAGCCCCTCTACCTCGTCACGGTGGACACACAGCAGAGGGGAGAGTGCGATTGACTGCCAGCTTAAATGGTCAAAAATTACAAAATACATGTAAAAATGGATGCTAAATTTAATAATACATTGTAGACAGCCGCTGTTGATGTACTAGGCAAGTGTTACGTTCAGTAGTTTGCCATTGCTTTCTGAACGACTGGCTCCCATACCAGCGCGTTATAACACAGCGCGACATGGTCTGCTGCGCAAATCGGTCGCAGCTGAGCTTCGAACGCCTGGTGCCCGGCTCACGAACCGCATTCGCAAGCCTTTAGACACGGAGCCGAAACAATGCAATACGTCTCATAAAATGGTATTTATGGGTTTACTTACTACTTAGAATAGGCAGCCCGAAGCGCCAGAAATGCAGAACGCAAAACGGGGAGGGAAAAACTATATCAAGTAATCAATGTCCGTTTTAACGCGATCTTGAAATAATCGGGAAATTTAACATGAGTACACTTACTGCCCCATGTCGGAGACACAAAAACAAATAACTGAAGGTCACTTAAAAAAAATTCTGGTTAAATTTGGCAAACCTGAACCGTATTGCCTATATTGACCACATCACCCCTCGAGTGCCAGTTGGTCTATTAAAATTTGAGTCTAACAGCGTATATCCAACACACCTTAAAGTGGGGAAAGGGGTCATTTACCTTGACAAGAAATCTGTGTCAAAGTTCTGTAGCATGGACAACTAAGTGCTTCATAGGTCAGAAGAGATGAATCTCTCTGGGTGCCTGGTCAGGGTTGTGAGATTCAAACATCTTCTACTTGTAGCCATTTGTGACCTGGTATGCAGTGTGCCATCTGGTGTCGTCATGCAGCAAAATATCAGTTGCAGCAGTCCAGGTCATTAGTGACAGATAGCACTACCTAACTTTAGCAGTGTGTCACATCATGTTGTGTTAATTGGTTCACCTTTTGTTGAACAAACCCACAAGAAGCATACTTTTATGTTTCCAGAACACAATTACCAATATTTTCTTTTCTATCATTTCTTTGAATTTCTTGTTGGCTCTTGCTTCACCTCATGTCATTAGTTGCACCCAAGTGTCATCTACCTGTAAGAACTGATCTAATTTTTGTTGGTAAGATGAAGTAATCTCAACAAAGCAGACTTTTCTGTACCCCAGTTGGTCATGAATGTCCTGGTGAAGTCAGTCAGTCAGATGTTCAGATTATTTGCAGTGCACAAGTTTCATGTCTCTGTCATGATGAATCAGTCCTTCATTATGGATATTATCATCTGCCGTGGATGTTCTTGGGCAGACTGGTCGCTGGTTGTCTGTTATCAAAGTACTTGCAGCAGATCCAAACCAGCAAATGGATTACCATGGTCTGGCAAGAACCCACTTATGTGACGTAATGTGATATTGGGTCCACACAACTCTGCAAGTTAATGTTGAGTTTCACTTAGTGTTGTGCTATTAACTCACAGAAGAGCAATCACACTGCACATCCCACATGGTTTACTATGTTATTACGCGTATCTCCATTTTGTTATTAACAGTACTCTTGTGGGAAGGAAATTAAACAATTCTCAATGATGTCTATCTTCTTCTTCTTCTTCTGCGTTCATCCGGAGTTTTTTTTCTCTGGACGTGATTGCGTTGTGCCTGTTTACAGCAGAGCTGCGTTCTTGCGCCGTTAGGCAGACACATCCGACTTCTGCAGGCATTGTTGACCGGGTTAACCTTCCCGGGGTGATGTCTATCCTACCGCAGCATAACAATCAACAATAACAATACTTGTATCCATGAGACAGCCATGTTACCTAATTCATTGATACACCCTCATATGTTATGTGAATTTATGTTTGAACACTAGTGCACTAATGGGCACATGTTTTGGAAGATACATTTTGAATCAGTACTAGAAAAGGTGTCACGAGAATAAAAAATATTGTGTTTATGTAATTGTTTAGTTTCATTGTTATATCTGATGTTGCTTGCATTCCTATATTTAGCTATTACCAAATGTCAGTTGAGTCTAAATGATGCTTTATTCACACAGATTTGTGAGTTGTGTGAAGAGATGAACATCTATGCCCAGGAGATGAACATCACAGCAATGGAAAGCTCAGCAAGTGCCAAGAAGTTTGCCACACGTCTTCACTTACTGAGTCTTCTGGCAGAGGTCAGCATTACCTTAGTGTGCATAGTGGTTTAAGAGAAGAGTTTTGCAAACATAACGGATAGCCACCAAAATGAGTTATCTGAATCTTTTCAAAGAAAAGGTTTTGAGACTAAAGAAAAAAAAAAACTACCACAGACATCAAAAGAAGGCAGTCTTTATGTTTCGGTCATAAGAGAAGAGGAATACAGGAAGACGTAAATAACTGGTCAGATTAATGGCCAAACAAATATTGATGGCAGCGAAAGAAGATTATTGGTAACCTTGCATCAAGGCATGGACAACATCAGCACATAAAATGGTACATCCTGCTAGAAAATGTGAGCTGTAGAGAATCACAGCAGATCACCAGGCACTTGTTGATGTTGGTAAGAGAATTAATAAATAGCACTCAAGAATGAGGGTTGGAGACATGATTGCAGACCCCAGTCACATGCCAAGGATGAATGTGCTGTAATATATTCATAATACAAATGAAGATATACTGCTTTTGCTAGTAAACGTATATTTGCAGCTATGAATGCTCCACTTTGTGTATTTGATCTCTCAGTATTCTGTTGTCACACACAACACTCATGTTTCCTGGAAGACGAGGTAGGAGCTGACTGACACTGAGTTGGACACAAGAATTAGACACTTATGGCAAATACATCAGGTCGACCTGTCGCTTGGAATTGACTGGATTGCCTTTTCGGTTCACGTGTGCATTTTTCTCGGAGGTCATCGCTGGGGCTACGGTGTTCATGCTTTGTGCAATGCTTTTAGCAGGCACCCCTGCCGAAAGGGATCGTGCCATATGGGATAAATCCTGGGGCAGTGAACTCGATCCTCTCGAATTTTAATGCAGTAATGTGTGGCTGCTGGTTTTCTTGTGACTGCCGCTTCCATTGACGGTGAACTATTTTCCGTTGAGGACTTTTGTGTTGGCATTCTGACGGCGGCATTATGCACAGTGTACCTGTACGTCTAATCCACTTTTCACATAGGGCAGTGAGGAGCATTGCGTATGATATTCACTGGTACAGGAACGGAGCATAATGGGGACACCCGTTGCAGCGAAGTTGGAACCACTACTAACGACTAACTGACTAACTGAGAGTATCCAGTGAGCTGTGATCTTATCAGAATTCTGCAAGGCCTTTCTACATGATGATGATCTAGTACTGAGTTTAGACTTTCATAACTTTTTCTCTGGCTGAATTAGTCAGGAGAAAGTATTGTCTTATCTCTTATGTTCTTGGTTTTTGAATAAATGTACGATGGCTTGTCAAGTACAGTGTAAATGTAATTTATCATGCTCTTGTCTGTCTTGCAGGAGATGAACCTAGTTTGTGCCTTAGCTATGCATCGAGAGAAGTTGCCACTGCGCATCGTGAACCTCCTCCAGGTTAGCAGGGATGCCTTGTTGTGCCCTGGACAGACATCAGAAGCCAAGCAAATACCTAGGTAAGGAGATGTTGGCACTGACTTGCAGCCTGTACGCTTCCCACTTACATGTGGATTTGGTTGGGAGTCTCCGTGACGAGGTGGTCATATGGATTTGGTTAGACATGGTCATGTGGTGGTAACTTCTTGTGAAAGTTTTGTGCAATTTAACGACATATTTTATGTGGGACTTATAAGGGTCGGCTATAAATGGTAAGGTTTTCATTAAAAACATCAGTCGATGTGTGCCAGTACACCCACTTTTTACATTTCAAAGAAGTAGCATTAGTTTTTAATGCATTGTTTCAATTTCCAAAGCTTTAAAAATTCCTTTGCTAATTTTATAGAATAAATTTAGCAGTTTTTCATGACCAGCAACACTGTTGACCAGATATGAAACCTTTAAAATAGTGTTACACTTTAAATGAAAAATGTCTCCCAGTTGCTAGGCTTATCTCTGTTCATTCATTCATTCAGTAACATGTCCTTTGCAGAACCTCGCTCCCAATAACAACCTTCTGGAAAACCTCTCGATCATAAGCAAGAAGTCCCGCGTCCGATACACCCATCTGGAGATCATCCACCACATCCTGCACCCATCTTCTCTTTTGCCTTCCTCTTCCTCTCTTCCCAGGCATATACCCCTGCATTATTGTTCTCTCTAAACTTTCGTGACGTTTCAAGTGACCAAAATATTTCTATTTTCTTTGTTTTATCGTCTTTAGTAAGTAGTCAATCTTCTTCAGTATTCAGTTCTTGAAGTATTGATGCATTTGTTCTTTTCTTTACCCAAGATATTCTTAGAACTTGTCTATAACATTTATATTCAAAGAAATTTATGCGCTGTTCAGCTTGTTTAGTTAGTGTCCAGGTCTCACAGGCGTATGTTGCAATGGGAAATATGCATGCTCTTAATAATCAAATTTTTGTAGTTCTGTCTGTCCCATTCCATAAGTTATTCAGTTGTTTTAGTCTTTGAAAAGCAATCGATAGTCGTAGTTTAATTTCTTTCATTGTGTCACCGTTGTTGGTAATCAATGACCCAAGATATTCAAAATTTATCTCTGTACAGCTGTAAAATAAATTGGTATCTTCAATTTCTTTTCATTGAATTTCTTGTGATTGTTAGTAGAATTGCATCATACAGCACGTGTAGCGCATCCTGCTGAATTAACAAACGTATGCTTCCTGCTGTAATGTGAACATGGATCATGAGTGGTTTTATTGGCCCATATGTGCTAGTGCAGTGGTTTTCAACCTTTTTTGGCCCATGCCCCCCTTTACCATATGTTCAGAATGTCATCCCCCCTCCCCCTTTCAAATTTCCCCCCATAAATCTTCCCCCCCTCACTACACAGTATAAATATGGAAGCTAAATTTAATAATACCTGCTAGAACAAGTCTAGACATCTACATAAAACGTGATTTGCGGATCTATTTACGTTATAAAACAAATTTCATTAGGGCGAGAAGTACAGAACCATAAAATTTAGAGGGAAAAACAATATCAAGTAACTGGTTCTTGTATTAATGCGATCTTGAAATAATCTTAATTCCCCCCTCCCCCCTGGAAACCCTAAAATTCCCCCCTGGGGGGTGGGGGGGGGGCATTCCCCACCAGTTGAGAAACACTGTGCTAGTGGATCTTTCATCTACAAGTGACTTTATGAAGCATCGTGTGTTGATTTTACATCTTGTGTACATTGTGTTGATTGATTAATTTTGTTATTGCTTTATTGTTAATCTTAGGTGGCTTACCCACATGCTTTTGCTACTTGATTTGTGGGAGAAGATCTCTGTGACTCTGAAAAGGAAGATGCAAGCAAGAATAGCAGTTGTGAGTAAAGCACTTGTCCTCTCTTTAAAGCTGAATATTTGTTTCACAATAATAGGTTTGCTGATTTTAATTGATAATTGCACCATTTATGTTAGAAATGTAATAAGTTTGTGGTATCTTAGCTACTTAAGCATATGAAGATCATTGGATAGTATTGGGAGGGCACCATCAAATATAGCTTCAGATAATAGTTCATGTGTGTGCATTACTGACCATCAGCATAGAATCCGAGTAAGAATCTTCACATCTTTAGCAACTTTGCTGAGGGTTAGACTTTGGCCGATATTCCTGGATTGTTGTGACTGCTAGGGGTGTTATGCTACATTGCAGAGTCCCAGTCTCAAGTGTACTGCTTTCATTTGGAGTGATGGCTACAGAGTCGGCATGAGGCAGCAAAAGTTCCAGATCTTAGATGAGAGACTGTTCTCTAGTTTTGATGTTAGACTTTAGACATACTTCGATTTGCAGACAGGAGCATGAATAATATTACTGCAGCCCCACTCAAAATTCTGATTGTTTTAGAGCCAGCACAAGGCTTTTTTGGCTGCTTATCCAGTTGCTTTTGTGCCTGAGTTTTATCTGATCCTGTAATGCCTAACTGCTTAAGCTCATTTGAGATTAGACCTTTTGTAACTACCTGTGTGACAAATAGCCTGACAGTGTACCCTTTGTGTCTGAGACTTGTGATGATGTCACTGTACTTTCCCATCTTGTATGTGTGCTGCTGCTCATCAATTCTTGATTTGTAAGAGACAGCCAGCTCCATCAACGTTAACTGGTGAGTCAACTAAGAGTGATACAATGTCAGGTGACAACTGAAACTGTTGGATCACTGCCAGGTAATGGTCATGGCCTTCCAGGTCAACAGCCAGCTTCCTGTCGTCTGCACCATCGAGGATGGATGGTAAGTCTGCAGCACAGGCTTCTTGTCACCGCATTTCTGCCCAGCTTTGTTAAAGTAAATCCACATTAGCCTGACAGTGGCCTCCTTGTATGCCTACCTCATTGCTTCATTCACTATGGCTGCCGGCACAGTGAGTACTTTATTGTGGAACCATATGAATTGGCCTTGGCAAAGAGTTACTTTGCATGCAGACAGCACATGCTCTAATGTCTGGTTCTTTCCATCACAGAGGGGACATGTCGGGCCTGAGGACTTAACCCATCTGACCAGATTGGCAGCTAATGGTAGGACATCATAAAGTGATCTGACGAGGAAGCTTAGGCCCAGTGGGGCCATGTGCCAAATATAATTCCATGTCATAAACCTCTGCATTGCACCTTCCCACGACACCCACAGACTCTGCTGCAACTGTTAGGCAGCCTTTTGTACTCTCCTTTCATCCTCTTTACGGATCTTCTCAACCACCATGTCTCTGTGCTCCATGGTTGTCACTTTTGACTACAACTGAGCTCAGTCATGGTGTCCAAACCTGTTTATTTAACTGGGAATGTTCCGTAACTTCCTTCAGTTTGAGTTTTGAGTGATGCTTGGGCCGTTTTAACTGCGCTGCCAACCTTCCACTTCCTTCCTGTTTTGAGTGCGGGTTGTGAGCTGCGCAGCATCATTGCGAGTCTGGCTTTTCTTACATTATAGAGGTTGTTTGTAAAGTCTCACTACACTTTGTGTGTAGAAACGAAATTGAAAAATTAAGTACATTACATCATTAAGTCCATCGTGAAGCAATATGCAGTGAATGGCTGTCGTCTGCTGGAGTAATTCTTTGCACTCCAAACAGAATGGTGTTATCATCGGAAGAAATTGTTTTGGTGGAATAAGGGTTTTGAATTGGCGGTTGATACACACAGAAATAACAACAGACATGTTGCAGAAGGTATTTGACAATATGAAGAGATGTGTACAGTCATGTCTTGAAGCCTGCGGTCGACATTTCCGACACCTGTTATAATGAAGACTTCATTGGTTTTTTTCCAGCTTCCCCAAATCAGCGTTAGACCATAGCAGTGACTATTGTAACTAATTCAATGAAGTTTTAGCACATTTTTTGATGACGTCATGTACTTCATTTTTCAAATTTGACCTGCGTACAAAGTATAGTGAGACTTTAGAAACACCCTGTATATCCTCTATGAACAAGAGGACAAGTTTTGCTTTTTTGCAGTACTGTACTACATCCGACAGACCTTGTGGTGCTCCAAGCCATTTCCTTGTTATTGCAGAGATATTTTTCTCTGTTGCCTCTAACGTACTCTTTGTTTATATTGTAATTAGTAGACGCCATACGAGTTCAGGAATCAGCATGAATTGGAGACACCAGATATTGAAATTTCCTATGAGTCAGCTTTTCTTGGAGGCACGCAGACCACTCTTCGTCATCTCTTGCGTGTGCTGCACTACATTTTTGCCTGTCAAAGAGGAATGCTACACTTGGCCAAGACTTTTCACTGGTCCCTCCGTCATGGTGGGATCTGCCTGGCCAGCAACCGTGAACACGATTGCCACCGCCTTGCTCTTCATGGTTGACAGGCTTCTCAATTCATCCTGCACCAACTAGTTTTGTAAATTAGTAGAGGCTATAGATGTTTTAGAATCAGCATGAATTTGAGACTCAATCCCTCAACCACCTTTGTAGACTTGTTCATGATTGGTTAAACACCCTGTAACATATGGGCCAGGACAATGAATACATGTGGTCAAAAACATATAGATGTTTTTGAGCTGTGGTTTTAGCGACAAGGACCAGCGAGATTGAGTAATTTACAGTTAAACACTGGAAAATACAACAGAATAACAAGATTCCTGGAAGTAAAAAAAACACAAAGACACTCACTGCTTAGTCGCATCTTAAGTCAAGAAGAAACACAGAAGAGAGTACCAAGGAGAAAATACTGTTGGAACAGAGAAAAGGGTAGGCGAAAGACAACATTTATAATCCAGGCATTCACAGAACTGTCAGATCTGGAATTACAGAGCGTGATGCGAGGTAACGCAATCAAGTGATCAGAAAGCTTCATGACCAGTCTGATAAACAGTACTGTAAGCTTAGGGCTGCTAGATATGTGGGCACCAAAAGGAGGACATAATAAGACAAAAAAGAGGACAAAGGAGGGCATATTGAGGGTTTCATTTGAATCGTTCCAGATTAAACCCACAATCAGTACAATTTTATTACAATAGCTGCCAATAAGTGTATCTTACTCTTAGTGAATCGACCAAGAAATAATCATGTTAAAAAATAAATATAAATTCAATGGATGCCTTTTTCAAAATGCTAAAACACATTATTTAAACAGCCGATTGTACAATTATTACCTTATAATCTTTATTAATCATACAACATATTTCTCGGAGAAGCCAACTTTTTGTAGAAGATCCTCGTTAGCAATCACATATGCATAAAACTTTTCACAGGTAAGATTCTTCAAATTGTACTTTGTGAGAATAATGCCCTTTACAGAGTCGAGTAATAGTCTGTTCCTTTGGTGTTTCACATTTGGTATAAATAGGAAAATTAAATAAATATGATTAAGCAATGGGTTTTAATAAAGAAGGAAAAGTAAATATAAAAAAGAGTAATGAGTCAGATACAGATAACAGTTAGAATTACTATAATCGATTAGTTTGCAGAAATACCTAGACTTTGTACATTTTAACAATGTAAACATATGGTAGTGTGTAGATACATTGTAAGTTGTAACAATAATACATAAAAAATTCATTTTAACAATGTAAACATATGGTAGTATGTAGATACATTGTAAGTTGTAACAACAATACATAAAAAATTATAACATAAAATATAAGAAAAGCTGGGCATTTTAAAGGATTATATCTTTACCTGCCGGACGGAGAATATTAGGATAAAAAGGAGGACATGCCTCTTTTTGCCGGATGTCTGGCAACCTATGTAAGCTGCAATATAATCTTCCCATCTTTATAGAGGTGACATCTTTACATAGACGTAAACTGTTCTGGGAAAACTGATATTAACATTTGTGGAAATGATTGCGAAGTGTGACATTGGTTATGTTTAGGTTACACAGGTCAGTTATAGAATTCCTGTGCTTTATGCTTCATAGGCAGAAATAGGCAAAGTAAATTGTGATGAGTTCTTGCATTCTGTTATGTAAACATTTTGTAAACTTATCAAACTCATTCTTCTTATATTGGTTTTCAGGGTCCCAACAGAATATGGAAGTGGTTTGATGACAGCAGTGGTCGGTGGTGTAAGTACAGTACCCACAACAACGCAACAATTGATGAAGCTTACAGTAGAGGGGAGACATTTGTCAGGTATGTGTTGTCTTCATTGTACACAATGCACATCATGGAAAGTTTGTGTCTTTCTGCTGCAACATCTCATTTCTACTTTTCTTGCTTTGCCATTTTCGGTGCAATTAGATACACTTCTTAATTAAGGGTTACTTTGCAGGCTTAAAGAGTTGTAAGACATCTTGTTAGTATCACATTAATGACACCAAGATATCTGGTAGTAATAGTTAGAGCCACAGTAACAGCATCAAGATTACATCTTGTAACAATAGAATCAAAGTGACAACATCAAGGTGGCATCTTGTAACAGTAGAATCACAATAACAGCATCAAGATGACATCTTGTAACAATAGAATCAAAGTGACAACATCAAGGTGGCATCTTGTAACAATAGAATCACAGTAACATCAAGATGACATCTTGTAACAATAGAATCACAGTAACATCAAGATGACATCTTGTAACAATAGAATCACAGAAACAGCATCAAGATGACATCTTGTAACAATAGAATCAAAGTGACAACATCAAGGTGGCATCTTGTAACAATAGAATCACAGTAACATCAAGATGACACCTTGTAACAATAGAATCACAGTAACATCAAGATGACATCTTGTAACAATAGAATCACAGAAACAGCATCAAGATGACATCTTGTAACAATAGAATCAAAGTGACAACATCAAGGTGGCATCTTGTAACAATAGAATCACAATAACAGCATCAAGATGACATCTTGTAACAATAGAATCACAGAAACAGCATCAAGATGAGATCTTGAAACAATAGAATCACAGTAACATCAAGATGACACCTTGTAACAATAGAATCACAGTAACATCAAGATGACATCTTGTAACAATAGAATCACAGAAACAGCATCAAGATGACATCTTGTAACAATAGAATCACAGTAACAGCATCAAGATGAGATCTTGAAACAATAGAATCACAGTAACATCAAGATGACATCTTGTAACAATAGAATCACAGAAACAGCATCAAGATGACATCTTGTAACAATAGAATCACAGTAACAGCATCAAGATTACATCTAGTAGTAGCAGTAGAATAACAGTTAGTCGAGGTTCCAACTTCACGGCAACGGGTTGTCCTCATTATGCTCCATTCCTGTGCCTGTGAAAATCACACAAAATGTTCCCCACTGTCCAATGTGGAAAACAGAATAGACAGGAGTCTCGGCAATCCAACAGCCCGCACAGGTACACTGTGCATAATGCCGCCACCAGAATGCCAACACAAAATTCATCCACGCACACCACAGTTCATCGTCGGTGTACTCGGCAGTCACCAGAAAGACCTCATCGACCCGGGTTTTCTCACATGGCTCGGTCTTTTACCACAGGGCGACCCGCCGAAAGCGTCACATAAAGCACGAACTCCGCAGCTTCAGCGCCGACTCCCAGGAGTCTCCTGAAAAATACGATCGTGAACGGAAAAGGTCACTGCACAGGACAGATGTAAAAGCATTCCACGCGAATTTCACAGCTCACAGTGTCGCCCACGCACTCACTCAGTAGCAGGGCGACGGAACCATATACTACCAGTCCAACATGAGGAAAATGTGATTGCAAATCATAGCTGCCAGCATAAACACGCCACAGACCTTAACGGTTCAATACCTAATTGCCATGTTGACGACCGGAAGTCAGAATAACAGTAATGCCATCAAGACGACATCTTGTGGTGTAACAATAGAATTGCAGTTTTTTTTTTTTTTAAATGTTGCATATCCCTTATGGAACGTTACAGTCAACACCAGCATTATTCAGCTGCTGTTGATGTACTAGGCAAGTTTTACATTCAGTAGTTTGCCATTGCTTTCTGAATGACCGGCTCCTATACCAACATGTTATAATACAACGCGATACGGTCTGCTGCACAAATCGGTCGCAGCTGAGTTTCGAAGGCCCGGTAAGCGGTTCATGAACCGCGTTCGCAGGCCTTTGGCCACAGAGACAGGCAGAATCACATCTAGTAGTAACAATAGAATCACAGTAACAGCATCAAAATGACATCTGGTAGTAACAATAGAGTCAGTAATAGCATCAAAATAACATCTCGTAGTAACAATAGAATCACACTATCGCCACCAAAATGACATCTAGTAGAAACAATAGAATCACAGTAGTGAATGAACAAACTTTATTTAAACAGGGTTAAGAATTATACAAAGGAATTGTGTGTATAGGAATTGTGTAGTGACAGCAAGATTGTATTCACATCTGTCATACTGTTGCTGACAAACACAGCTAGTCTTGTATTCATATTTGTTGAGCGTTTGCTGGCTTTGAACTCAATGTAGTCCATCCACATGCTACTACTTCTAGTCAGCTGCACTGATTTTTGCATGTGGATTAGCCTTCCCTGTTACCAGTGTCCCTCGCCATCAGGCGAACCCACTCAAACTTCTGAGGTACTTGTAGTTTATGTCCTGAAGTCAAAGACGAGAAGTCAACATTTTAATCCCAACTGACTGGTGTAGGGGTTGAACCCGCTATGTCGGTATCAGCACACTGGGTGTTTAAGAACGTGTGTTCTTATCCATTCAGCCACGTAGACCTCCCATCTTGTATTTCATTGACTTGCCCCATGTCCTGACTTTAATGACCCAGGACATGGGACACCTAGTTACACTCACATCTATTGACTGGGCAACCACAACAACATGCCACCTCCGTACTCATCCATTTCCTACCATGTACTCCTGACCGGAGCTGTGGTAGTGCAGTGGTTAACACACTGCTCACTAACCTGGTGGATATGTGTTTAAATCTCCTTGATGGTGTAGATTATCACTGACCTGGCTCCCAGGTCGACCCAGTCTGAAGTGGGTGTCAGGAGATGTGTTGACATATAGACCACATCGCCTACATGGTGCCATTTGGTAAACACATATGGAGCTAGCACAGGTGTGGAAAGGAGGACACTCGCCTTCTCTCTTCTTCTTGCCTCTCTGTGTACTGTAATGTTTATCTCTGCTTGTTCTCCAGGTTTCAAGCAGGCAGGAGAAAGTACTCTGTGCAGTTTGGAACAATGATACAGGTAACAGGCTGATTTAAACAGAATTTAAAAATTACATGCACATGCATTCACTTTCTTTGCACTCCTCCACTCTTCTCCTCCCTTATTCTTCCATTTCTTTCCTTTATTGTAATCATACACACTGATTGTTTGAAAGATGTATCCAGCCCACAACAAGGATACACATAAGTAACTTTTATATTTATAATTTTATGTGGTGTTTGTAATGTAGTTGTGTCAGTTTGTGTTTGTTGTGTGCTTACGAAGGTTTTAGCCGCATTGTCCATTTTGTTACTTATTCTAGTAAAGCTTGCTATCAACTTCTCTTTTTTTTTTGGGTGATTCATTCATTGCAGTTCTTTCTTTACTCTTTCAGTTTCCCTAATCTCTCACATTTCCTTTTTATATTTATATACTGAATACTCTAGTTTAATAAAATGTTGGTAGATGGGACCTTGCGAGGTGACCTTGTGGGAGAGGAAAAGCACACATTTTCTCCTTTGTAATAACAGGTCTATTGATATGAGTGTTGTCGATGAGGTGCCTTCTCAGTATTGTGATGTGAAATTTGCTAATCTGTTATCTATCTTCATTGAGATGTTTTGACCTGAATTAACAGCTATATTGCTATTGTGTTGCACAGAAAATGATTGAGTTATAAAACTTGCATAACATGAGATGAACCTTGCATTATAATGTATTATTTTAGCTGAATGAGGAGACAGGAAATAGACGTCCTGTGATGTTGGCAATACCCACAGCAGAAGAGAAGCTGCCAGGGAAAAAGGATTCCAAAGAAACCAATGAAGCATTTGCAGGTGAGGCATGTGGGTTTTGTTGTCGGATAAAGTTTGGTAGCTACAAGTAACAAGAAACAGGATTAATGAACAATAGAGTGTAATCAAACAATGGGCATACTGATAGAAGGTGTCATCTACTCCTCTGCTTTGTCAGTACCAGAGATGATTCAGGGAAAGTAAGATGAACATGTTACTCCATCTCATGTGACCTTCAACTTTCTGCAAGCTGGTTTGGCTGGGACCTCCATGTCTTACACAAATTGGATCTCAACATAGTGCATGAGCTGCATTGCACCCGCGACGATCCACTTGTGACTAAACCCCAAAACACATGCTGTTCATGTTGTGGGTATCTCATTCTAATATTGAGAATGATGTGACCTGGTGTCTGGAATCCTCTGACTTCACACCCTGATGCCAGTATATGTTTGATTAATTACCTTAGTATTAACCATACTTTTAATTGATGGACATCACAGGGGAGTTGCTTAGTGCAGCATGAGCCATGAAAATGTACTGATAGGTGACGATGATGTGTACATGTTATATGTCAGATTACATCCAGGTTGATATCACAGTGTCAGTGATCTAGAACTTCAAGACTTTCATAGTTGGATGCCCACATAGAGTATGCATTAGCTAACATAGTGTCTTATTCTATATACAATTAAGTTGCATGTCCTTCACAGGACGTAGCTGTCATCCCCAACATTTTCGCTGTTCGTGATTCCTGGGCAAATGTTAAGTTCAGTAGTTTGCCATTGCATTCTGAACGACCGGCTCCTATATCTTTTTAAAAAAAACCAGCATCGCTGTGTTTCGAACCCGGGTATATGGGCTCACAAACCACGTTCACAAGTCCTTAGCCACAGAGACCGGCAGAGACCAGTCTTATTCTACTTAACGTAATTGTAACTGCAGATAGCTGCAATACTGAAAGTCATGTTGAGTTGAAACAATTCACAAGAGATCCATTTTACAGGGTTATGATTACATTTATACATATACGTAGTGAAAGTAATTGCAGCAGCATCACAAATATCCATCCAACTGGAAGTGAAGAAACATGAATATTATTGATCCTGCAGTATCAAAAAATATATACAGAACACAGTTTTGAATGCAAAGGCATATCTTCTTCAGCAGGCACACCCTTAATAAATATGCAAATGAAAAGCTATAACAATGAAGACTAAGGGATGGAGGTGAAAAGTTAAATAATGAGAACCCGGGAAGGTTAACCCGGTCAACAAATGCCAGCAGAAGTCGGATGTGCCGGCCTAACGGCGCAAGAACGCAGCTCTGCTGTAAACAGGCACAACGCAGTCACATCCGAAAAAAAAATACGGATGAACGCAGAAGAAGAAGAAGAAATAATGAGAATATGAATAATTGACAATTTTAAATTGTAACAGTCCAAGCAAAATATGGAAATCTAGCCAGAACAGAATGTGTGTAGTATTTGTGGATCTGGTGTACATACACACTGCATGTGCAATAGTTTGTGAACTGAGCTTGAATGCTCCTGTTGTGATATAAAAGAGGGCTGGAGATAGTTTGACAGTGGTATGAAGATGATTATTAAATCCATTGAATCAGTGATGTGCTACATGCTTTGTAGTTTTGCTCAAGACATTGACTTAAAACATGTGTCAGACATTTGACATGCTGATTGATTTCTGTTGTGTAGAAGAGATCAAGAAGGAGTTCTCAGTGTCCTCCAGCATGGATGCCTACCTGCCCGGACTGCCACATGAAAGTATCGAAACTGTCATTAGGTACCATTGATTGTTGTTGTGTCCTTCATTTATCTCTGACACTAGGACCCGCACATCATTCCATTCATATATTTGTTTGATTATTCATAATAATGTCATATTGTTGTCTGCCTTTTTCATCTTCTTTCTTCATTACATGTTGTCTGTGTATCCCAACACATTTACAACATGTATGACAGCAGTGTCATGGATCCTGGTAACATTACGATTCTTCATTTATGAACTCGACAGCATGCATCAACTATAACTGAGTCAAGGTAATAGCAACTGGAGCCAACTGTGAACTTAAAAGATGAAGTAACTTCTGGGTAGAACAATATGAAAAGCTGCTTTAATCTGTCAGCTGACACAATTGGTTGTAACAAATATCGTCTTGTGTTCGTAAACTGCCTGTTATTGCCAGGTGGGCATTTACGTTATATGTACACTAAGATAATACAATCAAACCTGTTCAAAATGTTCGCCATTGTTGCTATGCCTCTGTACACATCCTTCTTTCATCCCCACCGGCTGGCTTCTCTGCTGCATAGATTCTGTCTAGGTTCCTGCCCGCCGTTTCTGCATTCGTGGCGCTGTTAATCTTCTATGACATTCTTTCATCTGTTGTTAACTTTATAGCCACTGCTAAATGCCAACAATTCTGTAGCCACACTACTTTGCTCAAGAATCAAAATACATGGTCTTCTCTGTCGAGAACCCCACAAAGTCTGTTTGTTGTTAATTGACGTCAGCGTGACGTTTCTCTGTTGACAACTTGTCTCCTAGTTTCTCTGAGCTTTTGGCTTCTAGGATTCTCTACGTTCTTTCTATGACGTAGTTCGGGCACCCGCTATATGGCAGTATACACAACATGTATGACAGCAGTGTCATGAATCCTGGTAACTATATACACAACATGTATGACAGCAGTGTCATGAATCCTAGTAACTATATACACAACATGTATGACAGCAGTGTCATGAATCCTGGTAACTGTATACACATGTATGACAGCAGTGTCATGAATCCTTTTAACTGTGTACACAAAACATTGTCTTGTGTTTTAACTATTACCATGGTTGTTTTAACCTGATGTTGTATATTGATCATGTGCCATGCCAGTAAGCGTGGGTGGTCATGATTTGCCGTCTCACTCGATCACCAGAGTCGTGGATCAGCTCCGTGTTCATGTCTCGATCATGCCATGTGGCCAAGCCATCCAGGTATTTACTTCTCGGTCTTCCCCTTGGTCTTTTCCTTTCGATCTTGCCAGTTGTCACCAAGTTCTCCAATTCATTTCTTTTCATAACATGCGCAACTGTCTACATCTAATAACTCTAATCAATTTATGATCTTCATTTGTTTATTGAAGGACTTGTTCATTGGTTTTTCTGTCTGTCCATGGTATTCTTTGCATTTTCCTCAGAAACCACATTTCCACAGCCATCAAATGGTTTTCAGCTTGACTGCTGATTGTCCAGGCTTCACATCCATACAAAAGTACAGGTTCTATGTAGCACTTCAACACTCTTTCTCTCGTTTCAATTGATATCTTTTTTATTGGTCAGTTTGTTTTTCGTCTTGCAAAAGGCTACCTTTGCAATGGCAATTCTTGTTCTAATCTCTTCAAGGCATCTCCCATCAGATGTTATGACTGTTCCGAGATAACTACCGATTCACTTGCTTGAGAATACTCCCTTTTACTCGTATATCACATTGTGGTATTTCCTTCTTCCTAGTGGGATAGGCCAGGCAATAAATTGTGCAGTATATTTTTTTTGTCTTCATTATTTAAATTCACAATGGGAAAAACATTATTATATCCTGACTTTGGCTAACAGGTTGCATTTCAACTGTTACGCCTCTGGAGTGTTTATGCTTCTGGCTACTGTTTGCTGTCGCAATTTCCCCATGTTGGACTGGTAGTGCATGGTTCCATCGCCCTGCTACTGAGTTGATGTGCGTGGTGCGACATTGTGAGCTGTGAATTTCATTTCGAATGTGTTTACATCTGTCCGCGGTTGTTGTAGCTTGAACTGAACTGCATGTTGGGAACGATGGCGGTTGGCCTGTCGCTAGGACAGGATTGCCTTTTTGGTTCACAAGTGCATTTTTCTTGGAAACTCCTGGGGGTCATCGCTGGAGCTACGGTGTTTGTGCTTTGTGCGATGCTTTCAGCGGGCCTCCTGCCAAAAGAGATGAGCCATATGGGATAAATCCTGGGGCAATGAATCGATCCTCTCGATGTTTACTGCAGTAATGCGTGGCTGCTGTATTTCTAGTGACTGCCGCTTCCATCGACGATGAACTGTATTTTCCATGGAGGATTTTTGTGTTGGCATTCTGACGGCGGCATTATGCACAGTGTACCTGTGCGGGCTGTTGGCTTGTCGAGACTCCTGTCTGTTCCACTATTCACATGGGGCATTTCGGACATGATATTCACTGTCACAGGAATGGAGTATAATGGGGACAACCTGTTGCCGTGAAGTTGGAACCACGACTAACTAACTAACATATTGTGAGCTGGATAATTACTGCATGATGCCCAAGACAGAAAGTTGATGAGCTTATGACAAGACTAGAAAGCCAGCAAACAATAGTAGGGTGACATAGAAGACTTCTTCAGGTCATCATCAAACACAATATGTACATGAACATGGTTTATGGGATTTCACGATAGGTAATCACTTAATAGAAACAAACATAATGGGCTGGAAAAAAAATATACGTATGACAGTTTGCTGAAATAAATAAATGGGCAGAGACAATTTCTCAAAGCGTTACAGAAAGGCAGTCAGTCCAGTTTTGGTCATTTCTTATGGTATAATGGTCCACTAAAGAGTCCTTGAAGGCAATTGTTGACAAGCATGGTGAAGTAGTGCCAAGGAACATACTCATTGCTCAAACATACAGAGATCTATCAGTACAGATATTGATGAGACAGCCTCAGAGCCAACCCAAGGCCTAAACACCTTGACAGACTGATCCACACTTGAGTTTTTTAATAGTCCTATTCATTACGTGATCAGTTTATGTTTAAGTAGATTTTTCTAACAATTTCAAAGCTGGTGATATTAGATTGACATCCCTAACATAATTATTTCACACATACATTCTGTAGAGAATTCTAAACATGCTGCACTTTGCTTCTTAATGTTAAGGTGCTGCTATTTCAATGATAGAGGAGTCCGGGTATATCATACTAGACCAGCATCACCGGGAAGGTTAACCCGGTAAACAAATACCTGCAGAAGTCGGCCTAACGGCGCAAGAACTCAGCTCTGCTGTAAATAGGCACAACGCAATCACTTCTGAAAAAACTCTCCAGGTGAATGCAGACAAAGAAGAAGACCAGCATCAATCCCTGTATGAGAATGAACGTCTTTACTGATCACATATACCTCTGTCCACATGGCAAATCAAACCAGGTGTGCATGAGTTAGACGTGGACATCGTACCTCTAAGCCATTCCACCATCTGAGATATCCACCCAAAATGAAATTTATCTGTTTCGAAGCAGACCAAATCCACACAATTTTGACAGCATGTAATTGGTGGTAAAACAGTGAAGTTATGTCTGTGGGTATACACAATAATATTATTCTTCATAAATGCTTTCTATTACTACACAGCTGCCTTAGTGCTTTTCTGAGCATTCCATTAAATCCGGACACATTGCATGCAGCCATGCGGCTGATTCTGCGATTGACAAGACAGCACCAGTATGCAGTCAAGTTTGTGGAAGAGGGCGGGGCACAGAGACTTCTCACGTTGACCTTAGACTGCAGCTTCCAGGGCTTCTTAAACCTGTCAACACTCATCTTTAGACACATTCTGGAGGAGCCAGTCTCACTTCGATATTGCATGGAAAAGGTACATGTCTCTATAGATAATTGTTTTCACCAACATTGTTACATAGTCAAATCAAGAACCCTTGTCCACGTCTTTGTGAGTGTTGGGTACATGGTGCCAGCCCAATATTTGTGTAGATCTAGCGGTTGAGGACGGGTGAGGAGGTCAGCATTATGCCAGCCCAATATTTGTGTAGATCTAGCGGTTGAGGACGGGAGAGGTCAGCATTATGCCAGCCGCCAGTTATGGCCAGGATATTTCCTGGTGCCTATGTGTTACTGGATTTACCTGGGAGCCCTGGCGACTTTTAGCGAGGATTTGAACATAAGGCCACTGGGCTGGCAGGCCAGATTGCTAGCCAATGTCTACCACAGATCCCTGCATCATTATATAGTTGGTTCAATCAGTTTTCACTACACAGTTGCATTCTATCCCCTTATCTTTCAACAAATACCAGAATATGTGTTGAGAAGTGCCAAGACTGATATGTTAGTAATTAGTGATGTTGGTACCTCAGTACACAAATTACAGTTTTTCTCTTAAATAGTGCAAAGAACTTAGAACAGTTAATTTTGCCTCTCAAAAGGCACATTGAAATCAGCATGTTTATTTAATCAAAAGTCCAAGATGCCAACCAACATTTTCCATCTACAATGACAAAATTGAGTCATTGATTTTGAATATGTTGGCTCCACACTTGCAATAACAACTTTTCAAAAGAAGTCAGGAGAAGACCGATCATGCAATGAAGTGTTAAAATTGTATAAAAGAGCAAGACATAATGCAGGCAAAGTAAGAAAAGTTAAGTGCTAATGCATGCATCTGTCTTGTGTCTTTGCCTGCATCAGCTTCATTGACCAGTTCACAAACATATAGAAGAAAAACAAAGTGGTAGAACTAACAGTTTTACAGAAATCTCACAACTATTCATCAAGATGAGGACAAATACGGCCATTTTTTGTCAAGACCTAAAAAGGCGAAGAAAAGGGCTTGTGAAACAATATTATATCCTGGACACTGAAATTTTTTGGCCACATTAAACGTAGCTGCTGGTTAGGAGCATAAAAGAAGGACATGGTTCCTGTGAAGACAAGACAGGAGTCGACTAAGACAACGCTGGACACAGGCCATTTAAAAAACCTTTGAAATGATAATGGAGAAAACTAGTGAACTAATAAAAGATCAAATAATTTACACAGGCTATGAAAAGGGCAGCTTTATGCACAGGAGAGGCTGTGTGATAACAATAATTGTTTGCATTTAAAATTGAGATCATTACAATAATGACCTATTCTGAAGTAATATCTTGACTAGCATTGTATATATAATATAAATAATCAGTGTTAAACTAAGTACCAGCTGTAACTGCACCCCAGAACACGCACTGTTCCAGTCAACAACAAGTCATAGTTAACGTTACTGCATAGTACTTTAGCACATAGTGCACAGGAGAGGCCGTGTGTCATAATAATTCTTTCGCATTAGAAATTTTAATCATTACTATAATGGCAAATTCTAAAATAATAGCTTGACTTATATTGTCAATAAATGTAAATTACCTAATATAAATTGCTTGTTTCTTCCTCATTGGACATGAATGTACTAAGCCATATTGCCAAATACAGATTCTATTGTGATTAATGTGACATTTGACATGTTTTTTCATCATTCTTTTGACTAGGTGATGCGCAATGTGTGTGCTGGAATAGGGTCATGCCAGTCCGGAGTTAGTCAGGGCGGTGTTGGAGCCAGGGAGATGCATTATGTACTTCGTGTGTTGGGACCTGCGGCTTGCAGAGACCCAGAGCTCTTTTCTCAAGTAGCTCGAGATACGCTGCAGATTGCTCTACCTCCACCTTCTGTTAGAGGTAATATCTTCTCTGCCAGACTATCTTTTGAAAACCATGTTGCCTAACATCCTGTTTTAGGATAACTTAAAATCTGTCCAAAAATGATGTATTAAGTAAAGTTTAGGTGTAGATTTTCTGTCCCATTTATCCTGGTTTCTGATGTGGATCTAAAAAGTGGGAGATAAATCAGAAATAGGCCTTTAAAAAAGGAATAGCATAAGTCACAGAGTGGTTACAACAGAGTGGTTAGTGCGCAGGCTTACCAGAGCAGTGCTTTCAATCCCCATTAGAACAGCTCAAGTTGATCCAGCCTCATGAGCACCAGCAATGTTTCGGAGAAAGAAAGGTGTTACAGAAAGGAACCTAATACTTGGGCAGCCATGAAATCACCTGATCATAGAGCAAGCGTATTTGGTCACCAAGATCTCAGAAGCTTAGAATCGCTGTAGTTGACGTGTTGCTATCTATGACATATAGTTAGTACTTAGTGAATTCATATATTAGCTTGTTGATTTATAGACAACAGGTGATAACTGAATTGGTTTTGTTTCCATTAACATTAGAATTTATATTTCCTGATGCAGAAGTTAAGTTGAAAGCATAATAATTTCCAAGACTAGTTTTATGGACAGTCACAAAGGACGATTTGTGGTAATGTGACTTGTCCTAAAAACTTCATTCAAGTAACCTGACTGGGTCTCTGCAACCTAACATAGCAATGATGCTTAAAATATGTTTGCTGTTTAGTGCATTTTATTATGTTGAGCATCAGCAAATTTTCAATGTTGAGTTTTCATCCATATGCAGATGAAGACGAGGCAAGATACATTGGTCCCAATGCTCCACAAATCCTCAAGTGCACACCTACAAAGCAGTTAGAGTTACTGGTTAACCCTTCCATCAAGACGTTTATATGGGATCTTCTGAATGCTCTTATTGCTGAACAACCCAACCGGAGCAGCAGAGAAAGTAAGAGCAACTTGGTTGATATTCATTTAGGGTGAAATGTGCTGAGGTAACTTGTATAGTAGATTTTTGCTTGAAAGTCGGTAGGTTCTGTGTGCTGTCCTATTATTATATTTACTCAAGCACTATGTGGTAATGCATTATGTAGTAATATGTTAGCTATGTGTTGTTGACTGAAACAGTGAGTGTTCTGGGTTACAGTTACAGTTGGTACTTACACTAAAAATTGTTTATTGAGTGGCATATATCCCCTCTGCTGTGTGTCCACCGTGACGAGGTAGAGGGGCTTGTGCGTCCCAATGACCCCAAGAGCTATGCCGACAGTAGCACAGCTACTGGTAGGGCCACCCATGTCGGACAGGTCAAGGGAGAGGGACCAGACGAAGAGACACACAAACCTGCTGCCTTGTAGGTAGACTGGGGACAGTCAAAGGCTAGGGAAAGCATCCCGAATAAATGCTTGTCGAAATCGGATGTACTGAGCCACAGGCTTGACAAAGCAGTGCAACGTAAAACCTGCTGCCTTGTAGGTAGACTGGGGACAGTCAAAGGCTAGGGAAAGCATCCCAAATAAATGCTTGTCGAAATCGGATGTACTGAGCCACAGGCTTGACAAAGCAGTGCAACGTAAAACCTGCTACCTTGTAAGTAGACTAGGGACAGTCAAAGGCTAGGGAAAGCATCCCGAATAAATGCTTGTCGAAATCGGATGTACTGAGCCACAGGCTTGACAAAGCAGTGCAACGTAACTTAATTCATGATGTCACAAATCAAAATTAATCGTTATGGTGCTAATCCCGTGAAGTCCCATCAGGCGGCGATAGTGCCGGGCCCCCTGCCTCGAGGGGGTCCACCCATGACTACTGGTGGTCACCTTCCCCTGTGCTGTGGAGTCAAGGCACAGAGGAGTAGGTTAAGAGCTATTGACCAAATACCCCGGACACTCAACATACTACAGTGGAATGCCGAAGGAGTTTACAAGAAGAAAGACTCCCTAACACAGCGTCTTCATAAAGATAGAATAGATGTGGCATGCATTCAAGAGACACACCTCAACGCCAATCACAAATTCTCAGTCAGAGGATATCAGGCCACACGTTTCGACCGCGAAAGACACAAAGGAGGAGTTCTAATACTTACACGAAATACAATACCTTGCAGCGAAGTATCTGTGATCTCTGACAACCAAACGGAAATTATAGGTGTTGATATAATGATAAAGGACGTGAAAATAAGAATCTACAATCTGTATAGCCCAGCAGATAAGGACCTTACACTCTCAAACATGAAAATAACTGACACAAACTGCATTATTGTCGGAGACTTTAATAGCTGTTCAGAAAGATGGGGATACCCAGATACTGACAAAAGAGGAGAAGAATTGGAGGACTGGGAAATAGACTCAAATCTCCATCTACTCAACAAAGCGGATGACACACCGAGCTTCTACTCCAGAAGATGGCTTACCACTTCTACTCCAGACTTAGCTTTCTGCACAGGAGACATCCTCCAAAAAATTGATCGCCATGTGCTGGACCAATTAGCAGGTAGTGACCACAGACCAATCAAGCTTGTAATGAATATGGAGTATGTTCCACGGGAGCAAAAGCCCTTGCCCTGCTGGAATTACAAACGAGCAGATTGGGACAGATTTGCCATACTAACAGACAAATATTGTGAAAAAATAAATACACGATATGGCAACATAAAGCAAATGGTGGAAAGTCTAAACAGAGCGATAATACAGGCAGCCACGGAGTCCATTCCAAGAGGAGCGAGGAAAAATTACAAACCATACTGGACTGAAGAACTACAAAGTTTGGAGGACAAAGTTGAAGATGCCAGGAAGACAGCAGAGAGAGAACAAACAATTGAAGTGAACATCTCTCTCAAAGCCATCTCAGCAAAATATAAAAGAACAGTAAATCAAACAACAAGAGATTGTTGGAGGGAAAAAACAGAAAACCTGAATTTTGACAGGGATGGAAACAAACTATGGAAACTAGTGAAAGCCATGAACAATGAAGGACCTAGCAACAAACAAATAACAATTAAACAAGGAAATGCCTTGCTTACAGGAAAAAAGGCTGCAAATGCACTAATGGAACACTATGCAAATGCAAACCACATTGATATTACAACCGAACAGAAGAAAGCAATCAAAGATAAACAGATACAGCATACAAATACAGAGACAGCAGCAGAATATATGATGGCAAATCTAACAATGGAAGAAATGGAACAGGCAATGAATACCCTAAAAAAGAAGAAATCACCAGGAAAGGATGGAATCACAAATGAAATGCTAATAGGACTAGGCACTAAGGCAAAAAAGAAACTACTAGCAGTCCTAAATTACAGCTGGAAGAGGGGAATAGTCCCACAGGCATGGAAAGAAGCTATACTAATACCAATCCCAAAGAAAGGAAAAGACCTGGAAGAACCAAATGGCTATCGACCTATCAGTCTACTTAGCTGTGTAGGAAAATTAATGGAACGCATTATCAATGGCAGGCTAACATGGCATCTGGAAGAAAACAAACTCTTAACACCACACCAAGCAGGATTCAGAAAGTACAGATCCACTGAAGATCAAATAACCTATATAGCTCAGGAAATAGAGGATGCCTTCCAAAAGAAAAAGCACACACTAGCAGTCTGGATAGATTTAGAAAAAGCATTTGATAAAGTATGGAAGGAAGGACTGAAAGTAAAACTGCAAAACATGCATGTTTGTGGAAAAATGTATAAATGGATCAGCCACTACCTTGAGAACAGAACTGCCAGGACAAAAGTACAAGGACAAACCAGCAAAATGATGCTGTTGGAGCAAGGTGTCCCCCAAGGAGGAGTTCTTTCACCAACATTATTCCTAGCATATATAAACGACATCACAGAATATTTTCCAGCCAGAGTACACACATCATCCTTTGCAGATGACCTAGCCATATGGACATCTGAAGAATATATTAGTACAGCTAACAGCAGAATACAGCAAGCCTTATTAGCACTAGAGGACTGGTCAAAATCATGGCTAGTGAAGATAAGTGAGGAGAAAACAACATGCACAGTGTTCTCCCTCTCAAATAAAACTCAACAACCTAAGCTGGTATTGAATGGAAAAATATTGCGCCATGAAGAAAATCCAAACTATCTCGGAGTCACCTTTGATTGTCGCCTGACATGGAAAACACAAGTTGAGAAAAATCGAACAAGAGCAAGGCAAAGAATGGCAATCATGAAAAAGCTTGCTGGTACAACGTGGGGAGCAGATGAGAAAGTTCTCAAGAAGTTATATACTGGACGGGTGAGGCCAGTACTGGAATATGGCATTGCAGCTTGGGCAACAGCAGCTAAGTCAAACTTTAACAAAATAAGTAGAGTCCAAAACCAAGGAATGCGAATCATAACTGGAAGCCTGAAGACAACGCCTATTAATGAACTTGAAAAGATCACTTGTTTACAACCAATGCAGGATAGAAGAGATAGCAGAGCCCAGCAACAAGCAGAAAAATTTAGAAGATTGACAGACCACCCTATGTATAAAAGGTTTAGTGGTTTTGGAAAGGGACGACTGAAGCGTAGCAACTTTGTAGAAACTGCAAAACGAAAAATTAGGGCAGATCCCATACTTAACATATCAACAGTCAAACCTATTTATAATGCAGACAAGTTCCCAGCTTGGAGACAACAGCAACTGCCTGAGATGATAGAAAACATTCCTGGTATTGAGAAAAAGAACACTCAGCATGAAACCGAAAGAAGAGAAATAACCCTAAACTACATAAAAGAACATTACCCAAGCAGCAATTGGACCCATGCATATACAGATGGATCAACCAAAAATTCAATAGAGAATGGAGGAGGAGGAATTCTCCTAAATTTAAAAAATGTAGTGAAAAAAAACATATTCAGTGGCAACTGGAAAGTTTTCAAGTAACTTCAAAGCGGAGGTAGAGGCTCTGAAAACTGCAGCAGAAATGCTCTTGATGGAGGAAAATAAAGAGAAGCAAATAGCTATCTTCACAGATGCAAAGTCAGCTGTCTCAATACTGAAGAGCAATAACAGCACAGAAATAGCTGACCTAAGAGCAGCACTCCATGGTCTATGCCAGAAATCCAAAAAAGTTGTAATACAGTGGATCCCATCACATTGCAGTATACCTGGAAATGAAGAGGCTGACAGACTGGCAAAAGAGGGCGGACGACTACCACAGCCTGACATAGACATAACCTATAATGAGGCAAAGAGGTTGATAAAAAGCACCTATAGAACCAAATGGGAATCAGAGCATCCAGGCCACCAGAAGGATGATGCATATTACAAACTCGACAGAAGAGAACAAGTAGCAATCTTCAGACTCCGCACAGGACATAACAGGCTGAAATACCACTTGTTCAATAAACTAAAGATAGGAGATACCGATGAATGTAATTGTCAAACTGGAAAAATGACAGCAAAACATTTGCTTCAGGATTGCCCAATGTATGCAGAACAGAGAAAGATATTTTGGCCCACACCTGCTTCATTTGAGGACAAGCTCTATGGAGATATCAACAAGCTCAAGTTGACCGTAGCTTACTTTAACTACATACAGGTTGACATTTAAAGGTGTATGAAGAAGTATTCAGACTGCCACACTTCATACCACAGGTATGTCGGTTACAAAAGCCTCCCAGAGGCATGAAATGGAATATTGCTGGATAGGAGATCCATTACGTGGAAAGTCCGAATCAAAAGCTCACTGTGTGGGCTTTCAAAAAAGGTGGAAAAAGTGTCCTAGTGGCACGAAATGGAATATTGCTTGGATAGCAAATCCATTATGTGGAAAGTCCGAATCAAAAGCTCACTGTGTGGGCTTTCAAAAAAGGTGGAAAAAGTGTCCTAGTGGCACGAAATGGAATATTGCTCGGATAGCAAATCCATTGTGCGGAAAGTCCGAATCGAAAGCTCACTGTGTGGATGTCATCTGCACACTGCATTCTTCTGGTTTCCGGTAGAACAGCCTATGGTGAACGGAAGGCCCAATATACGGAAGTGAGGCTAAGCAGCCATGTGCAGGACGTGACGATTCCTTGGGTGAGCCCAGTACCAGAGCGCTGTGTGTTGGCTCTGCAAGTATGGACGCCTCCTTGGATGGCGGGGAATGCCCATGGTCTGCCCCTGCCTTCCCTTGAGGGCTGACCAGGATCTCTTTGGCTGTTCTATATGGGCCAGCTAGGATGGGAGATAACACCACAACAGTGAGAGTCAAACGTCTTAAGAAACTCCCGGGAAGGTTAACCCGGTCAACAAATGCCCGCAGAAGTCGGATGTGTCGGCCTAACGGCGCAAGAACGCAGCTCTGCTGTAAACAGGCACAACGCAATCACATCCGAAAAAAAACAAAAAAAAAAACTTCGGATGAACGAAGAAGAAGAGTGGCATATATGAGGAAAATGCAAAGAATACCATGGACAGACAGAAAAACCAATGACCAAGTACTACAGGAGACAAATGAAAATCGTAAATTGATTAGAGAAATTAGACGTAGACAGTCAAAATTTTTTGGACATGTTATGAGAAGAAATGGATTGGAGAACTTTAGTGACAACTGGCAAGATCAAAGGGAACAGAGCAAGAGGAAGACCGAGAGGAAAATACCTGGATTGCTTGGCCACATGGCATGGACGAGACAGGAACACTGAGCTGATCCACAATGCTGGTGATCGAGTGAAATGGCGAGTCATGACCGCCCACGCTTTCCGGCATGGCACATGATTGATTGATTGATATTTCACTGCATCTCGTCAGTTGCATACTGCAGAGTTAAACATCATATGAAGTTAATAACCAAATAATACTTACAATTGTTTATTTTATTAGATATATTTGGCAGGGATGACACTGGGGCAAATATAAAGTATCTGAAGGTCTTAAAAAATACCATGAGAATAAGGAGATATCACGCTCACTCACTCACTCGCCCTCTATACCACACTGATTTTCACTTACTTTCCCTCTGGAAAAACAAACACACACACAAAGTCAGAACAACAACAATACTTTTCAAACCAGAGCTGGAAAATTGAAAATGACATTTTTGACGGTCAATGTGTGTCCTGGCAAACTGAATTTAAAAAAAAAATCCATACCTCAAAACAAAGGCAGCATTTAAAAACTTCACCTTGGAGAGTTGTGATTCATTTGTTTGTCTGTCATAATGATTGACATGTTCATCATCATCATCATCAAGTGCCCTGCCAGCTGGTGTTGACATTCACGTGACTCACAGATCTCGGTCTTTGGTGTTCTGGATCAACTCTGTCTTCCATGCCACTGTCTGTCCATCTAGCATCATTTATCTGTCTCTGTCTCTTTCCCCATTGATCTTTCCACTTGTCACGGTGTTCTCCAATGCATCTCTTCTCATCACATGGCTAAAAACAGCTGTTTGTCTCATTCTTATAGTTGTATATGTTCTAGTTTCATTAGCCTCTTTCAGGCAGTTGTTTGTTACTCTGGCAGTCCAAGGTATTCATAACACTTAGGAAGATTGGTGTGTTAATACTGTTAAATATTCTTTCATGATAATTGATATTAATTACCTGAGGTTTAAATTGTAGTCATGAAAAGAAACTACATTGACGGACAGACTGATAAGGGTCATAGTAGTTTTTGATAAATGAATCACATTTTTATCATTTGTTATCTGCAAGTATTAGTAATTAGATGGCTTTTCATCACTGCCAGGTACATCTCAGACTAAAGGTCCACAGACTTTGGCTGAAGCTCTCCAAGAAGTGACTCCTGAAGCAGGTGGTGCACAGTCCAGCGGCAGTGGACACTTTTCCTGGGTCATTCAGTGTGGCACAGGAAATAATTCCCAGCCCAGAGGAGAAAGTGACCAGCTCATTGTGGTAGGAAAGAACAGGCTAGGAATGTTGTGTAGTTAGTTAGTAAGTCAGTCTGACTTTTATACAGCGAGAGTGGTGACATGATGGTTAGGAAGTGCGCTGACAATGGCACAGTCAGGCAAAAATGTGATGCCTGGGTTTGCTGTGTGCTTTGGGAGAAAAGGACTGGCCACCTATTCCTCCATACACTTAAGCAAGACAAATATGATGATCCTCATGATTTGCATACCCACAGCGCGCTCCTGCTATGGAACTTGTGTGTATTTGTGTTTTGTTGTTATAATGTCATGACAGTAATCAAATGGGCATACATCTGTAACAAGAATGAGGACAGAGCAACAGCACTCTGTTTGTCAGATGTTGTTAGAGACATATTGTACAACTGCTCAGAAAAGTTAATCCTGTCCTCTTGAAACTTGACTGATCAATGTTTAGTAGAGACTGGAGCACATCTGGAGATATCTGTGTGCAGTACAAGTGACCCTTGACCTAAACTTGAGTTCAGTGGCATGCAGTTCATCCAGGGAGCTGCAGTAGTACAGCAGTTAGCACACTCGCCTGCTGGTCATATGTTTGAATCTCTCCACAGGCTGGGGTTTTATTTTTATTGACCTAGGCTGCCAGATCAAGCCACATTTAAGTAGGTATGGGGAAATGTCCTGGGAGGCAGAGGCTGCTGGCATGAGATTGACCTCATCATCCATCAAGTGCTGATTGGTCTTCAAATACGGGGCTAAACCATAAATCCAGTATGCATGATGGAATGAAAGAATATCCTTTGTCTTTTTATTGAATCATGTATACTGAACAACACAGATTTTACTTATATTGTGATAATTTAATGGCTTTATCTATTAAACTAAACAATTCAGAAGTAAACGATAATAGTTTGGCATATCTTGTAGAAGAGTCACATTTGTGTCTTTAAGTGTTTCAAATATTTTGTTTGCTCTTCATTTAAGGAGAAAGAAATACTGCCAAATGCTTCAGATGAAAGCACCACCTCATCTTCAAGACCTTTAATCCCCAAGTCGGCTATCCTTCGGCTGTTGTCTGAAATTATCAGATCCTATGGTAATTGTGTTCAGCTGATTACACAGCATTACTACCAGCCAGGACAGACAGAGCTGGTTCGAGATGTTAGTAACTGCATTTATCTTTCATGTTAATTCCACTTTCTGGTTATGTTTTGATTTTAGCTTAAAGGAAAGGTTATGGGACATCCTTTTATTTGTTATGCAGAAGTTTGAGTTCTAACAGGTGTTCTGTGTTTGATGTCTGCAGTGTGTTCTAATGAAAGTCCTGTGTTTATGGCAGGTTAAATGAATCTTTTTTTATAATGGGAAGCTAAAGGACGTGTGTGACCTTATCTGAGAATAAATCATTTGCTCCATGCTAGGGCCGTAATGGAAGCAATGCCCAAAGGATGCTGGCCACTTCACAGTTGAGGTGTTTGACATCATCATGTTGACTACATCACCCACTGAGCGCCGCTTGGTCTTTACAAAATATGGGTCTAGCTCCATGTGGCCAGTGTTAAAAGATCGTTGACTTTTATGGTGAATTCATATGTAGACATGTAGAGATTTCTGTCACAAAGACAAGAGGAAGTTAAGTGTTTAATGAATGTGGGGCCAGCTATTCACATAACACATTGTGCATGATGTATAAATGACCATTGAGAGGCCTACATTGAACTGATAGAGCATTCCAGAATTTGTGGCCCTCAATGATGCAGTGACAAGAAACTACCAAGTGATTAAAGCTGTGGTACTCAACACCTCACTCCCAAATTGTGGATGAAATTATAATTAAATGGTGGTAGTCTGTAGTTAAGCATTACTTCTGTCTTTCGAAGGCTCATCATATTGCACATTATTATGTTATAGTATAAAGAAGTCACAATAAACTCAATGATTGTTTGTTGCTGTGAAAGTTCATATGATGTAAGGTTCTTGCTTTTCATGCATACTTCAACAAAGAATGCATATTTCCCCCAAAAAAGAATGCATATTTCCAACAAAGAATGCATGTTTCCAACAATGAATGCATATTTCCACCTTTGAAGCGATAATTGTGCTGCTACACACATGGATCTTGATGCATGATACTTAACAGCATCTCCATGTAAAGTTACAAGAGAAAGTTGCCATATTGTGCCAAAACTGCTAGAACTGAGTTTTAATTAGTGACTGACCTGGAAGCTTTTGTAGTTGTTATGGAGAGATAAATGCAGCCAGCATTTTCAACAAAGGGTGGGATGGTGGTTTGCCAGAGAAAGATAACTTCTTCAGTAATCAATACATATTTTGATTTGTATCTGTTTTCAGGGTTGTTCGGTCCTGGCCTTTGTTCTAGACAGCCTCTTGCCAAATTCCCAAGAAGTTGGTGACAAGGACTGCCCAGCCCTGGCCCGGGTGTTCATTGCCAGCATAGCCTCATGTAGCCACAGTCCAGATGCCCAGATGACTCTTGTGACTGAAGTCAAGGCAGCCTTGCAGCGAGCTTTGGCTCTTCCTGAAGGCTCATCTAAACACCAGCGAATTCAAGCACTTGCCAGTATTATTGATACCATGATTGAGTCGTGCCCAACACCAGGACAGATACCCAATCAAGTATTTAAAGGTATAATATCAGACATATTCATATCTTCAGCATTTGATGAACAACTTTCATCGGCAGTTGTATGCCTCTTGTATTATTTAAGAGCACCATGATGGATGTACAAGTGTACATGGTCTTCCATTGCTCCCTATATATTGTAATACATGTAAGTGTGACAGTCCTGTAGCGATTTTATCCTATAAAATATTCAGCCCAGGATTTCTTTTGTGCCTTTGCTTGCTGATTGTGTTCATCGTGTTTCTTGAAGGAGTCATTGTGAGTTGTGTGTTTAAAACTGATAGGATTTGACATTTCATCACTGATGAGTGGTTCTTGCTAGTCTGCACAGACCTTTACATGTTCATCAACACTTGTATTTTATGTTCTGCAAGTGACAAGCTACCGAATGTAAACTTGCCAAGAAATCACAAACAGCCAAAAAATGGTGGCATTGAATGCCACGTTTTGTGAAAGGATGTGGCAAGCATGGAAATCTACATTTGTATTTTAAATCAAAGTATGCTACTTTCATATCCATAACAAAGGCACAGATACCATTAACGATGTCTATAGTTTTGATTTTAACAGCAGACTGATGCTGATGCTTTTCTAGATTATATTAAGTCTGGTCATAATAGATGAGGCCAGCTGGAGCAATTATCTCATATATCTGAACCTGTTTGTATGCAGAAATGCATTCTTCAACTATTTTACCTTTCATCATAATGAGTTGATGGCTGAGTGTCCTAATATGTGTCTTACACACTGTGGGATGTGTGTTTAATCCTTGGTAAGGCTCGGAATTAAAACGATTTCTAGCCTGAACACTACATAATAAGCGGCCCAGACAAAAGGTAACTCGCCTGACACACAGCAGCAATAGCGTGGATCCTGTATTTAAAGCAGACAGACAGACATAATGTTGGTTCTTGTATGTTGTTTATAAATATTTACTAGAAACTTGTTTCTTCTTCTTCTGAAATAATCTCTTTCCAATAAGATGTGGCTAATTTCTGTAATTATGTGCTGAGGTCTTGAAGTTTTGTTTCTGTGTTTTCGTTACGTTGAAAACTGAACTACATATTTAGTGATGGACAGCAGTTATGTTAGTCCAATTTTTCGTTGTTTATTTAGGAATTAGGGAAAGGTTGTTACATCTCCGCACATATCTCCTTGAAGTGGGAGGTATGTATTCTTAAATAATCCCTGGCATTTTGTCACGGAAGCTGAGAAATGGAATTTAAATATAAAATGTAAAAATATTGTTAGAATACCGGTAATTAGAGGTATGTGTGACGTTGCTCAAATTGTGATGATATTTGCTGATGTATTTCTGTAATCTGGATCCCCATCATACAGGGCAACAAGTCATGAACAACAACATGATGAAGATCTTGGTCAAGAAGGGAATGCTGGTTGACCTGGCCAGAATTCCCCACAGCCTGGACCTCTCATCCCCTTTCCTGGCCTCAACAGTCAATGCTGCCCTGAAGCCACTGGAAACATTGTCGCGGTCGGTGAACTCACCTGACAAGTTTGTCTCTGTGAAGAAGAGTGGAACTGACCACCACAGCACAGCACCAGACCAGGGAGGCACCACAATGCAGGTGGTCACAGAGCCAGCTGCCACTAATGGTCAGTGTCCGGTTTACCTTGTAGTTAAATGCTCATAATGTGGCTGTCTTTGTGGCTATCTCTTGTCTGCATCCATTTACACAATTCATTGTTTTACTTATGCACCTGATGGCATACACCAGGTAATAAATTGTGCATTATTCACATTTGGTAATTGTTTCCTGTGTGGTGGAAGAGGATCATCATCATCAAGTGCCCTGCCAGCTGGCATAGGCGTTCATGGCTCTCCACAGATCTTGTTCTTTGGTGTTCTGGATCAACTCTGCTGATGATATTCCTCCATTCCACCATCTCAATCCATCCAGGATCATTTCTCTTCGTCTGCCTCTGCCTCTCTTCCCCTTGATCTTTCCAGTTGTCACAATGTTCTCCAATGTCTCTCTTCTCATCACATGACCAAAGAAAGCTGTTTGTCTCTTTCTTATTGTTGTATATAGTATTCTAATTTCATTAGCCTCTTTCAGGCAATCGTTATTAGTTACTCTGGCAGTCCAAGGAATTCGCAACATCCGTCTCAAAAATCTGTTGCTTCTAAGTTCTACTTAATTTGTTCATTTACATTCCAAGATTCACTGCCATACAGCACAGCTAGTTCTATATAGCATTTCAGCACTCTCTTACATTCAATGATAAGCTTAGTGACATGGTTTATGAAGTTAATTGTACAAAAATCTTTGCATTCAATTGCTCCTGGTCTTTTTGGTATAGCTATAAATACAGATCTCAGTATATCGCTCGGTAAATATCTACTGCTGTGTATATATCATTCAACATTTTGGTTAATATATCTGCCCCAAATTCTCCCAATACTTATAATTCTTCTATTGTGATTCCATCTGCCCCAGCTGTTTTTTCTTTCTTCATGTGTTTCATAGTGCCAGCGACTTCATCTTTTAGAATAGGTGGATCTTCTAAGTTACTTTCTTCTGTTAATTCTTCCCTTTCTCCATCATATAATTCTCTTATATACACATTCCACCTCTTCATTATAGCACCTTCCTCCAATAATATCTTTCCTGTTTTTGATTTCAAACACCCTGTATTTATTCTTATTTTTCTTTCCATGAGCTCACAGACTTTGTGCATAGTTTTTGTATCTTTAATTCAATATTTTTGCATTGCTCGTTTAACCTAATTTCTGATACCTTTACACATTTATCTCTTATTTCTTTATTTATCTTAGCATATTCTTGTTTGTCATTTTTATTCTGTTTCCTTTTGTCCATCAGCATTAAGATTTCTTCATTCATCCATTTTTTCTTAGCTTTTTGGCTTCTCTCCGGTAATATTTTCTTTGTTAGTTTGATGAATGGAGTCCTTTAACATTTCCCAATGTTCATTTATACTCTGTATTTTAGCTATTGCATTGTACCTATTTTTCACAGTCACTCTGTATTGTTCTTTAATTTCTTTATCTACTTTCAGAACCTCTTTATTAAGTCTCAAGTTCTTAACCATTTTTTTCCCTCTCTTTAATCTTACTTTTATTTGTCCACATAGTGGTACATGATCACCATTACAGTCAGCACCAGGCATTGTCTTTACATTAATTAACACATTTCCAGATCTTTTAGTAATAACTGTGTAGTCAATTTGGTTGCATATGTTCATATCAGCGCTTTTCTATGTGTATAATTAATATTATATGGTGTTTAAACCATGTGTTCCCAATTATCATATCAGTAATATTCGCCCATTCTATTAGTTTCTCTCCTCTTTCATTTCTTGTACCTAAATCATAATTCCCCACCATAGTCTCCATTTTCCCCTTTCCTACTTTTGCATTAAAATCTCCCACTATTATTTTTATTTCTTGTGAGCCAGTTTGAGCTATCGTCATTTCTACTTCACCGTAAAAATTGTATTTCTTCATCACTACTGCTTGTTGTTGGTGCATATACTTGAATATATTTATATCTGTTTGTTTGCCTTTGATTTTGACCATTATAACTCTGTCTGAAATGCACCAGTATCCATTAATGTTTTTTCATCAAATATTATTCCTACAGCTTTTTCACGTGTATCCCCTCCAGAATAAATTATCGTGTGTTTGTCGGTTATAATTTTGCCAGATCCCTTCCATCTCATCTCACTTATGCTTAGTATATTCATTTTCATGCTTTCCATTTCTCTTAGGACATTGTTCAACTTTCCCAGCTCATTTAATGTCCTAACATTCCATGTTCCTACTCTAAATTTATTTAGTAAGGTTAGGATAATAAAAGGAAAGCATATACAACTATAAGAAGGAGATAAACGGTAATCGTTGGTCATTCAGTGAGAAGAGAAGCATTGAAAAACATTGTGATGACTTGAGAGATCAGTGCTAGAAGAGGCAGAGAGAATGATGCTGGAAGAACTGAAATGGCGGCTTGAATACCATCAGTAGAGCTGATACAAGGACGAATATCTGTGAAGATGCATTAACACCCACGCCAGTTGACAGGTCACATGATGATGATTATTCCTATGCTGATTTGATTTTCAGTTTCTATTAGGCACTATTCGGTCAAATTCACTAAGCTAGTGACTTTGTTTTAAAATTAGGGAACATGAAATATTAATGTGTAACTCTGTGGAAATATAGGAAAACAGATTAACACTTGTATATAGCAGGAACAACAAAAATTTAACAGGAAATTACAACATAGAATAACAAACATACTGTACAAATAAAAACAATAACATAAATAATACACTTGTAACTTTATTCTTTAAAAGCACATGGTTAATGTATGTTCTAGCCCTCTCAGATAAGGATAAAAATCTACGAGGGCCCATGTTCCTGCTTACATTAAGACTCTCTCGGTTAGAAATAAAAAATAGTACACCGACAGGCTGTTGCAGAAACTCAATTTTATAATGAGAAAGTATCCCACAAGAGAATGTTTCTGGCAGGTGTAATTCTGAGATTATACTCTTCCATCTCTGCCGGTGCAATGATGTACAAGCACTGTGCTGAGATTCTCCTGGTGTGATCTGTGGGAGGAGACTAGAGCCCTGACAGTGGACAATGACAGTGAACCTTGGTCAAACAAACACACTGCTAGACGTTCTATTGTGTTGCTCTTGTTACTATCATACAGACAATGTCTGGAGGCGTAATGGGTATATGGTACTAGCCTCATATTTGTATACACCGTATCGTTTATTATACTCGAAGGGTGCTGTGGTCAAAATACCCGGCTGTCTTTACTTCTCATAAAATGTCCTGGTACCTATTGAATGATGGGGATGTGAACATGTGACCACAGGGTTGGAATGTTAGCCTGCTAGCCACTGTGCTACCCAGCTTTCCTCTTGTTACTATAGTCACAGATAGTTACGGCTATAAATCATATATCACTGATAACCACATGTGTCTATTAGAACCAAGTTAATTTTTTCTCCAGTTTTTTTTTCATTGATACACATTTGTAGGTCTCTCCTGAAGTTACATTTAATTTGTATATTATTCCGCTCATTAATTGCTGTTACTCTGTCGTTTTTACCACAGTAAAATTGAGTGAGTTGAAATGTTTCAGATGAAGGTCAGGGAGAGTCGGCTGTACCGGCATCTATTAATGAGATGAACGTAACCATTGAGGATGTCACACACGACCCTGCAGCTCAGGCAAATCTGGAAATGTCCAGCGAGCATCATATAGTAGAACCAAGTCTTGAAAGCCAGGTACATGTTTATGTGTTGAAAGCCAGGTACATATTGATGTCTTGAAAGCCAGGTACATGATGATTTGTACATTTTGATGTGTGTGCTGAGAGCCAGGTACATTTTGATGTGTGTGCTGAAAGCCAGGTACATGTTGATGTGCTGAAAGCCAGGTACGTGTTGATGTGTTGAAAGCCAGGTTCATGTTGATGTGTGTGTTTAGCCAGGTACATGTTGATCTGTGTGCTGAGAGCCACGTACATGTTGATGTGTGTGTTGAAAGCCAGGTACATCTTGATGTGTGTGCTGAAAGCCAGGTACATGTTGATGTGTGTGCTGAAAGCCAGGTACATGTTGATGTGTGTGTTGAAAGCCAGGTACATATTGATGTGTGTGCTGAAAGCCTGGTACATGTTGATGTGTATCCTGAGAGCCAGGTACATGTTGATGTGTTGAAAGCCATGTACATGTTGATGTGTTTACTGAAAGCCACGTACATGTTGATATGTGCTGAAAGCCAGTTATATGTTGATGTGTGTGTTGAAAGCCAGGCACACATTGATGTGTGTGTTGAAAGCCAGGTACATGTTCATGTGTTGATCAGTCATCATAGCGCAAGCTGTCATTCCAAGACTGACATTGATACTAGGATATGTCACTGAGTGTTTCGTTAAGATCACATCAGACCAGTTGACATCTTCACATCAAAGGTTGGCTGCATTGGTTCTCCAGCATTCTCTGTCATTTACTTGATGGTGCAGAGCGACAGTTCCTTTCTTGTCTATCTCTGTGTGCTGTTCTCCCTCTTAATTTGTCTCCTTGAATGTTCGCTTTCTGACTTTTCCTCCTTTATAGTTTGTCTTATTATATGCCAAAATATAGTTGTCTAATTGTGATCTTGACAGTCCTAATGTTTTGAACTTCTTGTTTTTCCGTGATATTTGTCTCATTACATATCCACATTTAGGAGCTCTTAATTCTTTCCACCTCAACTTATTCACAGTTCATGTCTCAGCACCATGTAATAATCAAGAGTCATTATCTTGTAGAACATTGTTCTCATCACAGCCCACTGAACAGTTTCTCAATCTCTGGTCATTTCTCCTGCTGCACACACCATCATGCTGAAGGTGTCCTGTGTCCATCATTGCACTGATCCAGCCCTGCCTCTTGCTCCAGGACACACACCTGACATCAGTGTGTCCATCATTGCACTGATCCAGCCCTGCCTCTTGCTCCAGGATACACACCTGACATCACTGTTCTGTCTGAGCCACTGTGATGTTTACTAGCACCAACATATTTTATGTTTCCAAGACAACGGTACTGTTTATGAACCATACCAATACAACATGATGGGGAGTACATCACATTTAATTACCTTTTAGTAAATTGAAAAAAATGTCCAGGTTATTTCTTTATCAGAATGTGTTCACATGTTGAACATTTCAATATTTGAATGTTTTATGTCGAGCTATTGCACCATAGTTATTTACCATATATTTCTGTGACAGCCTAACACATGCATGCTAGTGCAGACGTTTGATCAGGTTTTTATAGTGTGTTTTTTTTTGGTTGCCTCAATATAAAATTCAATATCTCAGTAACGGGCTGAGATAAAATGATGAGATTTAGTATATAACGTTATCATTATGTCCACCCAACAAAACAATTTTTGTTCTGGAGATTTTACAGCAGATTTTAAAGTTAGCTTATATACGGTATATTAATTATGACTTAAAGATTACGACCATGATTTTAACAGTTTTACAGCTTCCCCAAGATTCGACCCAAATTATTCAAAATTTTCTAGTGACTTTCGTTTTCAAACAAACAGCGCGAAGATTCAGAGGCGTCTCCAAATGTGGGTTCTTTCATGAAACGTTAGTTAGTTAGTTAGTCGACAGATCATCCTCGTTGCACATCGGACCATTCAGTCCATAAGTGCTCGGATCCCCTCCTCAGCAAATCCCGCAGCGTGTAGCGGCTAACGACGCCAGTTCTGTGTTGGTTTATCAATCTTCTTTGGCTTCCTGCGTAGTGTTCTTGTTTGGCCATCCCTCTTTTAATTTGCTGCTCTCGCAGTCTGGCCATTGTTGTAGATTCACAGTCATCACTTGGTTCTTGCAAAAGTCTCACTTCTCGTAGAGCATTCAGAATGTCAGCCTGGTCCATGGCGCGTCCGCCCTCAACAGTAGCCTCACCTGCGAGCTTGTCAGCCCGCTCATTTCCTTGTACTCCCGCATGCCCTGGCACGAAGATGAAACTAATCTTTGCCAGCCGAGACCGCTTCAGAGGCAGCAACCATTCTCTTCGGATCGACTCCTCCTCTATCCTCTTGATCATGTTCATTGAGTCGCTAAGGAAACAAGCCCTAGTGAATGTCTGTGTCTCGAGCCATGTTATTGCTTTACTTACTGCCATGACTTCCATGGTCAGGCTACTTGTGGTTTCAGTGAAAGCACCAGAGTCCTCCTTCACAATTCTCCCTCCGGCCCGAGCTGTAAAGGCCCATGAGCTTCTCACATGTCGGATGACCGACCCATCTGTGTAGATGACCGCGTCACTGTCTAGCGAATTCTCGAAAATCAACGCTTGTACTTCAGCCTCAACAGCAGCCGGATTTTCTTGTCTGCATTTTCTATCTAGTTGGATGCAAACTGAAAAGGATGTGCAGAAGTCTGTTGGCACTTGCACCCACTCCTCGCCAGGTTCTAAGTCCTCAAGTGAACACACCTGTTGAAGAATGTCCTCGGCTTGACCCATCCACGACCGTCCTCTTTTTAACCTGCTGCCCTTCACCTTCCTAATTTCACTATGCAGTGGATGCTGTGTGTTTGCGTTAATTCTGAGGTAGGCGCGTGCCCTGCAAACTTGCATTCTCTCTTCAATGGTTGGAAAATCAAGAAGGTAGCGCATCGCCCTGCATGCTGTATCTCTTGTACATCCAAGAATAATGCGCATATCTTCATTCTGTATCCTTTCCATCCTTTCTATCTGCTTATGGCTGACAGTCAGGATTGCCATTGCATACTCCAAAACAGACATGACCAGCCCCTCGTACAGAAGACATAGATGGCGCTGCTCACAGTTTGCTGCCGCCATCACCCGCATCGCTGCCAAACCCCGCTTGGCCTTTGTTATCACCTGGTCTATGTGCACATTATAAGCAAGGCTTCGATCAAACCGTATCCCCAGGTAATTCATTGCCTGCGTTCTTTCCACCGTCTCTGAACACAGCATTACAGTTGGTGTTGGATTGTTGACAATATGATTATTCAACGAGAACCAAGTCACTGTTGCCTTTGTTGGGTTGACCATTGCCCCAGCTTCATCACACCAAGTACTTATGCGATTGAGTTCGGTTTGTAGCTCCACAGCAACCTCCTCTCTATCCTTACCCTGACGATACACTAAAACATCATCGGCATATGACAATGTCCTGCCAGGTCCAGTGATCTGCTCACTGGTGATTCTCACTGTGTAGGCGCTGAACAGTACCGGAGATAATGGTGATCCCTGTGGTAGGCCAGGATATATTGTTGTTGGTTCCGAAGTCCAACTGCCACATCTAAAAACTACTTTCCGTTGGAAGAGAGCTGCAGCGATCCAACTAAGGAGGAATGGACTTACGTTTAGTTCAAGAAGCTGAAACATTAAAAAATCCAGTGGTACTCTGTTGTATGCGTCCTCAAGATCAATCGCTGCAGCAACGGTTTCAGTGCCTGAGTGGAAACCTTCATAGACATCATGGGCAAAGACTGCTGCATTGGTCCAGGTTTCTCTTTTTGGGAAAACACCTTGCCTCTCTAGTTGGCTTGATATTTTCCTGGCAATTACCTTCTCCAGCAGCTTGCCTATTGTATTCTGCATGGTTATAATTCGATATCCCTGAATTTTCTTGTGGTCTTTGTCAGGCTTCGGCAAGGGAATCAGATAGCTGTGTAACCATTCCTCCTTGATGCTAGCACTCCCTATACTGTTGTTGTACATGTCTGCTAGTTTCTCTAGCTCATTGTCGGTACACCTATTTATGTCGTCGTATCTTATGCCATCAGGACCTGGAGCACTGTTTTTTGATCGTCGAAGCACAGCCTTGATTTCTTGCACTGTCACTGTGTCTTCATCCGAAGTGTTCTGGGCCTTGCATCTGTCTGAGGTGACCTCCTTGGCCAGATTCCGGCCTCCCATGTCTGTCTGGTTGCTCTGCTCAAGGTAGCGTTCAAAGAGGGCTTTGCCCTTGTCCTCGTCAGTCCTCTGCCAGATGAGGTCAGCACCTTGGAAGTCAGAAATGCTCTTATTCTTGACTACACCACTCATGCTTTTATGTAGTCGCCAGAACAATTTCAGTGACTTGTCTGTGCTTACTCTTTGACACACCTCTGCCCATTTTTCGCTTTTAACCACCGTGACCA